>JALBCR010000672.1:0-366588 GCA_030710515.1 Abscondita cerata
CTTCACTTAATTTAGTATTGCTTGTTTGTTTATTTTATGAATGCAAAAAGCAATACAAAGAAGTTTTAAAGGTAATTTTGGAAGGAGCGACATTATAACACCATTTACCTAAGAGATTATTAAAATATTCTGTACTTTATGAAATGTGTGTGTGAAGCAATCAGCTCTACCTACAACCTGTGTAATTGCAGCATTTGATAAAAATTATTTTTATGTTCTCAAAATAATTGTACTTTTTTACATTGCAGAATTTTCAATGACTAGTCAAGCCGTTGTATATTTATCCTTGACTAGCCGACCAGACAAATTTCGTTTTTAGCAAATAAATTTTTTGATTGAATTAATTTCAAGCATTCACGATTCCAACCGAAATTTGTTTAAATGATACAACGTCACCTGTTGAAAATTATTTTCTTGTCTTTTTTTCCTAAACCTTTGCATAGCAATTACGAACAAACCCGCAGAAGGAAGTATTCAATTTGGTAAGTCGTTTTAAGTTTTGCATCCGAACAAATCGCGATCAATGTTTATGTATAAAGAAAAAGATATTTGATACGGAAAACGCATATAGTCAATATCAAGTTACAGTACAATAAATCAAATAAATATATTTTTAATTTTGCAGATTTTGTTTATGACTGAGAAATTAAAATTAGTTTCAAGTATTATCTCGACTTTTTAATGTGTGTGTGTGTAGATCAGTAGACCATTCTGTTATTTGTTGTACCTACATTGTGAAGAAATGTCACAACATAAGCTTTCGTGTGCTCAACAGCGAAAAAGGAAAGCTGCGTGAGAGCTTGAATTGAAAAAGTAGCAGGGTTGCTTGATAAAATATTTAAAATCAGCTTACACTTCTCGAAAATTGAGAGAATTGTAAAAAGTAGCGGAAAAATCTCTGAATTCAAAGCAAGTAACACCACAGGACCAACCGTCCCGATAACGATGATTATGTGGATGTGCCAGGGTCTGCTTCGGTGTCAACAAAAAAAACAGCACATCGGGATCTTTTTTGACGGTAATGGCGATGATGTGAGTGATAGTGATGTTGATGTGACAGTTAGTCCTTCAATGTCTGAATTTTCTAAAAAAAAATTTGGAGCTCAGAATATGGCCAAACTCAGTGAGTAGAAAATTAAGAACTGAAAAAAGAAAAAGAACATTCTCAAAAGCTTATTCGGAATATTAATTAAACTGTATACATTTCTGTGTTCTGAGTTTGGAGAGGGAGTTCAGCGAAGGGGGTGCTGAAAAATGTCAAAATGTCTAGTGCCGGTGTTGAGGCATTTATATGTTGAACCTCTAGCTGGGTACAGATTACCGTATGATACTAAAACCAATTATTACTATCACCCCATAGTATTGATTTTAAATCGTAACGAGTTTGTATGTTAACTTTAAGTTTTTAATGTTCATAAAGGCCATTTCTGATAATAAAAATAAGCGGTACGTCACAGAACTGTATATTTAAATCAAGAAATTGGTTTTTTAAGTAAAGAATATAGAAAGTCATAATTTATAACTTTTTATCATGCAAAACACGGCATGTCGGTAATTATTTCTCGTATAAATATTTTTTAAACCAAACTTGTGCAAAATTAAATTTAAAACAATTTTTATTTGAACAAAATTTATAGGACTATAAACTAGCGGAACATTTTAAAAATTTAAATATGTATATTTTGTTAAGAAAAACGGGACAATGAGATTCTCTAATACGATGAGTACATCATCTTAAAATCTTTATTAGTCATGAAGTATGGTATTTGGTGTCCACTTGACATTGCCAGTTGTTTTTCTATTAAAGTTTCCATATACAGAGTTTTTCTAATTGAATGTCAATATTTAAGGGAGCCATTTTAAGAAGAAAACTTCATATGAACATCAGTTATGTCCTAAAGGTCTTAACTTTTGAGGTACAGGGTGGTAAAATTTTCAAAAATAAAAAAATTATTATTAATATCGGCAATAGACGTTTTAGTTAGAGAAAGATAGCAATAGAGTGGTGTGGGTAGCTATAGCAGTAAAGGGCGTCGCAGTTTCGCGCCAACACCATTTTCATAAGAAATGTATTGCGCAGAGATGTTTTTAAATTTAAAAATGTGAAGATACCACACTCAATAACGCCAATTGAAAACATGATCGCATTGGATAATTCCCTAAATGGTATAAATATGCTAAAGTTCTGAAGAAAACTTGCACGATTGTTTCTAAAAAAAATTTATGACAAACGCTAACTTCAGTTTACTGCAATTCTTCGTTTGTGACTACATTCATAAATACCTTTATCTCGCAAATTTTAATTACGTGGCGAAAACACATACATGCAAGCGTAATTTATTAGTATAATTTACATTGGTGAACTATTTATACATATATTTGTAATCGGGGATTCAACGAAGTTTATAATCAATGCTTATACAGTATTGACATTTTTCCTAAATTTAAAATTAAATCCCGTGATTTATGACATTGAACGATAGAAGTATTATTCGCGCCAAACCATAACGCCACTTCTCTATTTGATGACGTCACCTGAAGTGACAAGGACCAGCGTGACTAAAACGTCTATACTAGTAAGCATGAAGAGGCATTTTTAATGTATCACATTTTTTTATTTCTACCAGTGGCATTCGTACGGATTTGACGTGCTTATTTTGAAGACATTGATGGTGGGCCACTGATTTTCGTAAATAAAATTATTTTTTGAATTAAGGGAAATCAGTGGCGTACCATCCATGTCTGCCAAAATAGGCAATAAAACTTGTGTAATAGTTGATGTGTATTTATATGAATTAAAGTAACGGTATGAGTAAAATAAATATATGTAACTCAATCCGCTGTGTATATTAATCTTGCGCTTCTAACCGCGATAACGAAAACAAACAAAGAGATAAGAACCGTAACAGTATTGTACATAGAATAAGTGTAAGTGTTGACAATAAATTACATAAAAAACCGCCGCGGGTGTATGTGTTACGGTTTCTTTGAAAAGTCGGATATTATTAATAATTACCGGTTATTATTAAGGTTACACTGTACGGCTCTTGGAATATTTATTTATAGTTTAATTTTTTTCAAATTTGGAGTATACGTTTTTAATGTGCATCTAAACGTCAAGTTAAAAAGTTTTTGAACCTGCGGATTTCTAATATTTGAGAAAACTGCGAAAAATTGTATATTTTATTTTTTGTGAAAAACTACAAGACCAAAAATCTTTAAAAAAATTCAGTTAACGGAAAACACATTTTGATGTTCATGACTTTTTTAGTCAAATTGAACTTACAGTTTTTGAGATACAATAAAATTTGTACAAAAAACGTGTTTTTCATGAGAAAGGTTAATATTTTAACTTTGTTGGTACATTAGGATTATAAAAGAAATCAAATTCCACGAATTTACATTATTGTACGGACAATTAACAATAACCAGTTTAAAATATTTCCAAAATTGTAAATTTTATATGTCGTCGAGAAGTGGCGTGACCTGTTGCCGACAAGTTTAAGTGTAAACGTAATTTCCAATATTGCGCTTACCAAAAACCTATTTTTCATAATGAATTATGCTAGTTATCAAAACAAAATTTTATCACAAACACAATATCGTTTTACACAAATAACGAACCTAAACAATGGTTGTAAACTATTAAACGCGGAGTGACATCTCACGATACAGAAACACACCAATTAGCCTTCCCAACTCACCTAATACTAACCATATTGCTAGGTTAAAGTAATAAATATACAAAAATTACTCACATTAACCGGTAATTATTAATAACTACCATTTACGTACGGTAAAAGTAATAAATATAGGCGTTTCGATTAGTCTTTCTTCGAACCCGACCGAGTTATTGCTTTACGCGCGCAGAGGATCACAGGGTGACACGTAATCATCTAGTGCCACGTACTAGTGCTAAACAGTATACAACAGGAAGCGGTCGCTTTGTTTTAGACGGGTTTTGTTGAATGAGTGTGTAGAAACTTTTATTGTATTTTGTGAATATTTTTCTACAATGGGTGATTTAGACGTAATGAAGGCACGATTTAACGAACAAGTTAATACACTAAATCTGTAAAAGGAAAAATCATCAGTTATTCACAAGAGATGAGTACTGTGCATTTTTAATGAAAGTTAAAACAACAAAAAACAAGATTTCTCAAAAACACCGGAGGAATATCAACGATTATCAAGGTATGATATTGTTAAAATTGGTAACGTAGAATGAAAGAGATCCTATTGTTTATTATACATTTATGGAAGAAATTTTTGATATAATTTACGATACTCATATTTCAATTGGACATGGGGCCGTAACAGGATGATGATAGAACTCAAAACTAAATATAAAAATGTTACAGTAGAGTTTGTCATGGTTTATTTAAATCTTTGTGAGCCATGTCAAAAAAATAAGTGTTCCAAAGAAAGGACTCGTTGTTAAGCCCATTATAAGCTCTGAATTCAATTCTAGATGTCAAATTGACCTTATTGACATGCAGTCACAAGCGGATGGGGACTACAAATTTATTATGGTCTATCAAGACCATCTCACAAAAGTTGTCCAATTCCGAGCATTAAAACCAAACGTGCGGAGGAAGTTGCATACCATTTGTTGGAGGTGTTTACAATATTTGGTGCTCCACATATTTTATATAAGTGATAATGGACAAGAATTCACAAACAAAGTTATTGAAGAAGTAAGCAGTATGTGGGATGAAGTGCAAATTGTCCACGGGAAACCGCGCCACAGCCAGTCCCAAGGTCCGGTAGAGAGGGCAAATCAAGATATAGAAAAATATTATCCACATGACTGGAAACACAAAACAACAAAATGGTCGGAAGGAATAAAGTTTGTCTAATTTATGAAAAATAGGGCACACCATTACGGAATTAATCGAAGTCCGTATGAAGCACTCTACGGATGTAGAGCCAAAGTAGGACTAAGAACATCTTTACCTGTAGGTACATTATCAGAAGTCACAAGTGAGGAAGATCTGGAGGCGATGTTAACAGATGATGCTGAACTTCAGAAAGTTGATACTGGAGATGGTGTGAATGTTGACACCCCAACTGTAGATTTGCAGTTACAAAACCTTGAACCTCTAGATAATGCTTATAGTAATAACCAAATCGAAGATAATGCTTGTAGAGTAGATGCTGTCGACGAAGAAGACAATACTAATATTAAAATTGTAGAAGAAAGTGGCATCGACACAGCAAAACGAACTTCAATTGACGAAATTTCGAAAAGATTCAGGAAGCCCGAGGTTTTGCGAAACAGTCATTTCGTAAACAAGCTGATAAAATGTTAAAACATTCCAATGCTAGATTCTCTGTTGCAAAAAAATAGGCCAAAATGTTAGATTACGAATTCCAGAAGTTGATAGAGCTAAGGTGGATAGCAGAAATATTATTGCTATGATTATTACAGTTAAAAATGAAAGTCTGTATAAGTTGGGCACAAAACATGGTGTTTTAAACCAACTATATACAAGAAACGAATTTACCATCTGCAACGAAACGTTTATTTCAATCAATGAAGTTCCTAGTTTAAGGGAATGTGCTCGTATGGATTCGAATTTAGGGGGTCAAGGATTCCATCACTGCAATTGCAATGGCGAGTGTAATTCAAATCGCTGTAAATGTAAAAAATCTAGCGTTCTTTGCAATTCCAAATGCCACAAAAGCCTTTCTTGCAAAAACAAATAATAAAAAAGAAAATTACTTACAACTAGGGTTTTATATTAACGTTAACTTGTAGTAAAAATGTAATAGTTTAAAATAAATAATAAAACAAAATGTCTTTTTATTAAATTAACCAACTTCAATAGGGAAATATTAATAATAACCGGTAAAAGTAATTATAACAGTATTATTAATCACATTTAGCAAATATCTTGGTTATTATTAATACTGACCGAATTTATCACTCTGACCGTAACATATGCATACCAACCAAGCTAATCGTATTTTACGTTTACTCGGTTCTGATTTTTTAGAGAAAGTCGGAGTTAATGTCGATTTCGGCCAGCGAACTTAAGTCCACGAGTGAGAACCAGACGTATTCTTAGGAATGCCGACCTTGATTGGAACGAGAATAAAAAGCCGCTTCTTGGACACCGCAAGAAAGACCTTTGCCCGAAGCTGTCACGGGAAACTTGTGTGTCACTACAAAGTTATTTTCACTTCCTAAATTTATGATGACGGTTTTATATATGAAAGATAATAATCTAGAAGATAATTGAATGTTCTCGAATGGAGTTCTTGAAACGCAGCGATAATTTTAATTTATTCCCAGAACGGCATTTGGGCCTTGGTACCGATAGAATGGGTCGTGGCGATAACGACAATCCTGTCCTTTTCGACCAAGTCCCTGCTGGTAAAAGAGACAGTCCACAGTCCTCCGTTGTCCATAAAGGTTATGCGGTTGATAATTGCAGACCAACACATCAACCCCATGTTTCGGATAATCTTCCAGTCCCGACGATAAACCACAGTCGAGCTTAGGCATTGCTATTTTTTTAATTGATTGATTGATCTCAGTGTCCTTCCCTTCTTGAAATCCCATAAAATATTCCACAGGTCCTTGCAGGTAGGTTTTTGGTAAGACAGTTCCTTTGAAACTAAGTAGTACTAGTATAAGTAGTCTTCATTCACGCAGCTTCAGAATTAGACCCACAACAGGTTGTTGTCTACGAAGCTCCTTTTCTCGTCCAAACAATTTCTTAAAAACAACTGCAATTCTTTTTGACATGCGCAGATCTTAAAACACACAATGCGCAAGGGAGTACTCTTCCGGTACATTTGTTGAATCTCAGTCGTGACTCCAAACCTTGCCTTGGTCGTACCTCCATATTTTGCCATAAATTCATGGAAGTCTTCTTCACATCCTTGGTTTCGTGTCTTACTCGTTATTACCCTCGTCCAAATGGAATTAGTAGTCGCATCGTTGTTACCAGCATATGGGGTTAGCCGATCACAATGTACTACTGTCGGTTTTCCCTTCGATGGCAGTTTCGGGCACAACCCGCGCCTTGTTTGGTGATTGTATAACCATACCAAATCGTCTGGTTGGAATCCACCTCCTTGGACTTGAACGTCGTACCGCACCTTCATCCCATCGCTCGTAATTTGGATGTTCTTTCGGACAGTATTATGTATGTCATCCAACCTCTCATGGAGTTTGCTGATATAATCTTCCTCTTCAGGTGTACATCAAAATTAAAGATCTAATGGCAACCGTATTTTACGACCAAGCATTACGCAAGCAGGTGTTTGGCCTCTCGTGAACGGATGATCGATACGCAGAAATAAATGTAAATACTGGTCCCAATCCTTCTAATGTTCGTTGACAACCTTCGCCAGGTATTTACCCATCGTTCGATTCATCCGCTCTACCATATCATCTGATTGGGGGTGAAGAGGCGTCGTTTTGTTCTTCTTGACTCCTAACAGTTGGCAAACGTTTTGGAATAACGTTGACTCAAAGTTCCGCCCTTGGTCTGCATGTAATTCTAAGGGAACTCCAGAATAGCAGAAAAACTCGTTGACTAACACGCCTGCCACTAGTGCTGCCTCTTCGTTTGATATGACATATGATTCTGTCCATTTGGTAGAATAATCCATTGACACCAAAATGTATTTATTTCCAGCATCACTTTCAGGAACGAACCTGCTATGTCAATCGCTACCCTTTCATTATATGTCGTAATGCGATGGCTGTGCTGTTATATTGTATGTTCTTATTTACCTTCTATAATGTTTAGACACTTAATATTATTACATATTAATACTAAGGTGGGTAAGGGTTGGCATGTTTAGGTTTTAGTGGTTTTCCTAATCCTTGAAGCAAATACTTTGCCAAGACGAACTAATTCATAATTGCACACGGTTCTCGTCACCACACTATCCAGGTTAATACTGATCGTCTGGGACACCACACATAACACTTACTTCACAAACCAATAATTAAAATGTATCATACGAATAAATAAATAAATGAACTCTTTCATAGGTGCTTTTCTCTTCTTTACTGGGCCATTACCTAATGCACTTGCGGCACCACTCCTTAACGTCTCTCTTCTTTACAATTCACCCAATAGAACTGTTATCTTATTTTCCCAAGTGTCTTCTTTACACCAAAGTGTCCTCCAGAAGTGTCTCTGAGGCACTACTAATTGTTGCTTTTTTTCACCACTACCGACACTTTCCAGGGTTCATTCCAGAAGACCGTCCTCTATTACCAGAGAGTCCCATTGGGCATGGTACAGTTTCAAGTTACTGCTCAAAGCACTCACATCTTCCCAGGTTGACCTTCAATTTCTCGTATTCAATTCCAGAAGCAGTCGCAATTCGGGGTCTTGTTTCTGTTCTTGTCTCAATTGCTCGGGCTCACAACTGTTATCGACCATGGTTGTTCTTCTAAGGACGTTGACTTTTTCTTCCAATTTAGAAAAATGAGTACAGTTCATCGGCGTCTGCGTTGCGGTGGCTTGTGTCACGATGTTCTGTCTCATAGTCATATTCTTGCAATCGCTCAATCCATCTGACGACTTGTCCTTCTGTGTTTCTAAATTGTAACAACCTTCAATTCTAGTCACGCAATAGTTCCTCTCTGGTCTTAACAAAACTTTAAAATACCCGATGACTATTTCTTGACCATCTTGCACCTGGGATAGTACTGCTCCTACAGGCAGGTTGCTCCTATCGGTGTCTACCACAAGTTTTCCGTCTTCGCGAGGGTAACTGAGAACTGGCGCGATGACTAGAGACTACTTAAGTTGTTGAAAAGCGTCAACGCAGTCCTGGTCCCTTCGAAATTCTTGTCCATCTTCAGTTAACTTAGTTAATGGTTTTGATGTTGGCAAATCCCGAAACGAATCGACGGTAGTACGTGCACAACCCAAGGAAACTCCTTATATTGTGCTTGTCTCTAGGTGTTGCTCATTCTTGCACTGCTCTGATCTTTTCAGAGTAGGCCTGCACTCTGTCTTGCGTTACTAAATGTCTCAGATATTGTACTTCATTTTTAAAGATATGGCATTTTTTGGAGTCAACTTCACTACGCAGTCGATGAAATACCTCCTTCAGATTTGATAAGTGTACTTTGAACGACTTACCAACAACAATGACGTCTAAATAGACCAACTACGTTTTCCAAGGCAGTCCACGTAAGACGATTTCCATCGACCGTTCAGACGTCGCAAGGGCGTTGCACAATCCGAAGGATATGACTTTGAATAGCCACAAACGATTTCCAAGAATGAAAGCGGTTTTCTCATGATCTTTAGGTTTTACATCCACTTGCCAGTAACCGCTCTTTAAATCCAACGGGAGGTATACGCTCTGTCCGAAAACTTCGGTGCGCATTTGCGGCTTAATTATTCGTTATACGGTAAAAATGAAAGATATCGTTTTTATAGAAAATTTAATTGTCTTTCATTTTGATAATAACCTAAATTGGTCTCCGAGCCATAGAAAGCGAGATATTCGTGAAAAACTGGGTTTAGGACCTTCGACCTTGAATAATTAATGACGCGACACTGATCTCGTTTTCGATTTTTGACATTTTTTTTAAAACACCAAAATAAATGAATTAAAAAAACTGAGGGATCTAATTTTTTCGTACTGAAATCCTAAAATGACTGACCTACGTAGGGTACGCCAATCGAACCAGTCTGTCAATATCGGCTTCAAATTCTGCAGGCTCTCAGTAGATTTTTGAGAAAAATCAAGATTAATTCAATGAAATTGAAGTTATTATGAAGAAACATAAAATGCATTTGTAAGAAATAAATAATTAATAGAAATGCAGAAGAAGCTGCACTGATATAAATAAATATGAGGAAGGAAGGAGACAAAAATGTGCATACGAATAAAGTATGTAAAAGTTAAATCTTGAGGAAAAGGTACAAGAAAAATAAAAAACAAGAAATGGGAAAATTTGAAGGCCTTAGGTCCCCCGCGTACCACGACCAACATCGCACTTCAGTTAAAAATTTAAAAAGGACAAAAGAGTCTACCCTAGTTCTTTCTCTTTTCATCAGAGCAGCCAACATACTTACAGGTATTTAGTAAAACAATCCAACAAAACGATTAAAAATAATGTTTTACGAAACGGATAAATAACGAGAAGAGCATCAAGAATAATGAATAAATAACACGAATAAAACGGTTCAACCAAACATCAATAATCAACCAGCAATGAACAACTTGTAATTGGTAACATTGCAGCAAACTGCAGGGATCTCTTATACTAAATTTAGGGTATTTTCGATGTTTCTAAAAGCACGGAAATCGTATGGCTCTGAAATTTTGTTGTATAAATATTTTCAAGAAGGCGGCACTTCCGAAAATACCGAAAGTGGGACTATTTTTGTTTTAGCAGCTAATTTTAGATGATTTTTCATTAGCATTCCCTATACCTACCATTTGTAACGTCACGCTTGACATCATATACCGTCGTTACCTTTGCAGATATAGCGCTAAAATTGGGACGATGCGCAGCAGTAGTATTATTTTTATAGCAATTAGAAAAATGATATAGCTTCTACAGGGCGTCTGAAATTTAATTTCCAAACAAGACAATTTCAAACCACAAAAACTCGACTTTTTCAAATACGATGCTTTACTTTTTTTCGTCGATTTCGATACAAAATTAAATAAGGAATCAATCATTAATAGCATTCCCTATACCTATTTGCCATGGTTTTCGACTTATTAAAGATCTTTATAAAAATTGAGAATTCGGTTGGAAATATACTCCGTTTATTCTTAAATTACTATGGATATGGAACTCCTTCAAATTGCTGTAGCAACTTGCAAATAAAAGAATTGTCATATACAAAACGTTTCAAGCGAAAATAGTATTTATGACTACAGCATTATGATGGAATTTCCTTTACACTCCCTGTTTACCTGTAATGCTATTGTATTCCTAAACCCCCACAGAATAAAGCAGAAGTTCTACAACATTTTTTTAATATTTCACGATGTAATACGTTTATGGAATCACGTACCTAATTTAAAACAGATACAATTCATACACTCCTCGTACATTTTAAATTTAATGACTCAAAATTGTTACAAATAATAAAATGTACATATCACTAATAACTTTCATTATTTATTTATTAAACTCTTCAGTTTCATGACATTTTTATATTGCAAAGTGGACGTCACAATGAAAATAACTCATTAATCTGGTTGGTTTTTCCGAAAATGTAACTTTTGACCCCATTGCCATTTAAAATTTTTAAGTGTTCCATGTTGCGCCGCCACTGGTGGAGATAGAAAGGCTTGATTTATACCAGAAGATGGGAATTTAAAAATAAAAATTGACCTATCCGAGGAAAATTGCATAAAAATAAGGATAAAAATGTAATGAATTTTGTTCCATACTTTACACTAACACTGTACATATATTCAAACAATGCTAAAATAGGTTTTCTAGGCAAATTGGACTTGACTGCATAAATAAGAAAAATAAGTGTATAATGGTTTTGTGTCGTACCTTATAACGAAATTTAGTCGAAATTTATGATAGCAGCAAAAATGTAGTTCTGATAATTTATTGCGTCGCATTTAGAGAAGTCCTATTGAAATGGTTTATTTTATTAATCTATATGTACAGTGCCTTTCAACAAACGTGATCACATTTCAAATCAAGATAACCCTGGAAGTTTAGAAGATAGAAGGATAGGACAAAAACTGACATCTAGGGTGCGTGACCAAGTTTTTTTTACACATGGAAAAACAAAAGCAAATCATCTGTCAAACTGTAATGTAACAAACGTAATCCAGCGAAAGTTCCTACCTTATTCAGTTAGATTTTGAGATCGCGTCAATTTTGAGATGGCCATAATGTAGTCAATTTAGTCAATATTAAGTTTTATAATTGTCACATATACACAATAAAATAAAGATATTAAAATAAATAGAAATAAATGTGACCATGAGCCATTCCCTTGACCTTTGTCTCTCACGGAACAGAAAATATTAATCGTACAACAAGACTCTTTCACACAATGGTATTGCTTCATTCTGAATCATACTTTTATAAGCAGACTGCTTTAAAACGTATCTTAAATTAAAAGATCAAAAACAAGCATATTACATTCTCTTAATTGTATAGGGAGCAAACAAAGAGAAGCGCCAACAAAATAACGGTTCCGCCAATCAAAGACACGTGGTTAAAAGGGGTGTTTATAAAAAAATTAGCAAAAAAACTTAAATGATGGCGTGCTATGTATACGTCCATAATATTTTACGCACTTTTGCATTGTTAGATGTCGCTGGTAAACTTTCTGCAGAAACCTTTATCTTCAGGTAATTATTTCTACTAAAATATAGAGGCCTCTTAACTTTTTAAGAAAATGATACGTTTACTATTTTAAATTTGGTGTTTTTTCTATTTAATTAAATATTTAACAAATCTTCGTATTTTTGTGAAATAAAAAAGAAATAAATTAAAGTAAGAAAAGTAAGCAGTCAAACACATATTGTTCGCAGGTTCCATTAGTCTTATCATTGCTCATCACTTCTTAATTTTTTATTAAAATGAACATTTATGCACATTTTTCTCTCTAAGAGACCTTCAAGTCGATTAAAACATGAAATAACTCAAGTAATCATATGTACTCTTTTTTATTAAAAATCACCATTGAAGTACCTACTATAAAATTGAAATTATTGTAAAATATCCGTATTCGCGCTGACTGATGTTTTGAATAAAATATAATTATAATGATAAAAGATTTACAAGTACAGGTTATCAAGCGAGTTCAGTTATCAATAGTGGAAAGCATTTCGTTGAAGGTAGATGCCGGGTGGTGGTGGTGGATTACAGTTGATCGAGTATATTCTGATAAAAAGTACGCGTATGAACCACCAGTTCTCAATTGACAAGCTGGAAAGCAAATTAGATGAATGCTTATTCATAAATTCAGACTTACGAATGAAAAACTTCTTTGTCGTCAAGGTATACTATTACTAGCAAAAACTTTGAGATGTATATTTTCGTGGTATTTTTGTTGTCGCCAATTAATGAAAATGGGTAGAAGTTCTTGTAGGCCTAACAAAAAAGATGCTCGTGCCAGAGCTACTAAAAAATGGAGACGCGAAAAACAATTTTCTTTCTCGAGTAGCTGCACAAATAAATAACTACAAATTTATTCTGCAATTCTGTACTTACAAATCTGCCCTGTTAACTCAAAAGGGCGTATCTGACGTTTAGAACTTTTCGATAAAAAAGAGGTTTTATCCCACTAAAATAAAAACATTACATAAACGAAACTTTAACATCACAATGTTACATTGTAACGTTTCCATTTAAAGCAGTTCAACGTTTATTAAATGTATCTATAACAGATTATGTCAAAGTAAAAAATGTTAACAATTGTTACATTAAAAAAGTAACATAAACAATTGTAACAACGTGTACAATAAAACGTCACTATTTTTATCTTATTGTTCGTAATTATTTATATTATCAGCGCGCCTGCGGTATTTAAAATTTCAAGGTTAGGACCGGGAAAAACTATTAGTGCTCAAACTCAGGAAGTAGTGTTTAAAGTTTTTGAATACTTCAAAAAAATTGCAAACAGTGAAGTGAACAGCATTAGATGCTTATGAAGTTGATTTAAAAAACAATGTATCAGCTGCAACAAAAGTGTTTCACGGACTATGCTTTACAATATTATCAAGGAAACAAATGATGCACCAAATGATCAGGAAGCTGAAGAAAGCGCCAATGATTTTAAATCTCCAAAGTGGAAGCGAAAGAGCAAGTTTCCAATCACTGACATACATGAGACAGAACTGCATCACATTAGGGGTATAATTTGTAATTACCACAAAACAAACAGCGAACCGATAACTCTTAAAAAATTGTTACAAAAATTAAAAGAAGATTTAGAATATGTCGGTGGCCGGTCTCCATTACACAAAATTATAAAAAGAATGGGTTTTAAATTTATTGTTCGGCTGAAAAACATTAAAATATACCACAATGACAATCGACCAATCATTTACATGAACGAAACTTACATCCATGGAAGCCATGCCGTTTTAAAAACTGGGACTGACAAAACAAGAAATGGTTTATTTGGGAACATTTCTAAGGGTCAACAATTGATAATGTTGCATACAGGAAGGAAAAGTCTTGGTTTTGTGAACAATGCACTATTAGTTTTTAAATCTGGGACCAAATCAAGGGATTATCATCATGAGATCAATTCCAATAATTATGACAAGAGGCCCACCGAAAAGCTGATACCAAATTTGCCAGAAAAATCAGTGGTAATGATTGACAACGCGCCATATCATAACATAATAGGCTACTAGGAAATCCATTAAAATCCAATGAGTGGAATAATGAAACGAAAGTTTTTCCAAATATATATTGCTATATAATCACTGCGCCAGCTTATTTTCGTATGGAACCCGTGCGCAATGGATGCTACTGAAGCTAAACGTAAAATTTTGTTGAATGTGTACGATTATTTTGAAAAGGAGAAGAATCATGGTGCGCCACTTACTTCAGTAATAGCTGTTCAGCAAAGAACGGCGGATGCGGTACAAGTAAGCAGACAAACAGTGGCGAGGACATGTTCTATGCGAGAAAGTGCAAGTGATTTAAAGAGAATTACATATCGCCGGCCTAAAAATGTACGACGAACCTACCAGAGACCACAAAGAAAACCATCCGAGACTTGATTTATGATATGTATGCAAAGAAAGAGCATATAACTCTGAACACATTGTTAGCCGTATTAAAATTGAAATATGTTTGCGATATTGGCAGATCAAGCTTATACCTTGTACTGAAGGAAATGCATTTTAAATTTAAGCAGACCCATAACAGACGAGGTTTCCATGCGTAATGTATTTCTGAGGAAGTACTTAAAAAATGTACAGTCCAAAATTCCACACGAGTTCGTCTTTTTAGACGAAACATGGATTTTTAGTAGAGGTGCAAGTAAACGTAGTTGGCAAGATGACAGTGTTAAAAGTTTAAAGCAACCTACTAAAGCTTCCGATGGTAAACGTTATATTATTGTCCATGTTGGTGGCCGAAATGGTTTTATAGAAGGGGGCAGTTTAATATTTTCTAGTACCAAGAAATCCGCAGATTACCACGATAATATGAATTCGGTATTGTTTGAGAAGTGGTTTGAGGAATGCATCCTACAAAATCTTAAACAGCCGTCAATCATTGTTCTTGATAACGCATCCTACCACACACGCAAAAGTGAAAAGCGTCCGAGAGCTTCTTCAACCAAAGACGATATTAGAGCGTGGTTAAAAAGTAAAACATACAATTTGATACTATGATGTTCAAGGCTGAGTTCTTACATTAGTGCACGAAACCATCGAGGTTCCGTAAATAAATATGTTGTCGATGAAATGGCATTAAAGTACGGCCACGAAGTTCTGCGTCTGCCGCCATATCATTGCCATTTTAATCCCATTTAATTGGTGTGGGGAATTGCGAAGAAGTTTTACGACGACGACGAAAAGAAGAAGACGTGCTTAAAACTTGGAACGACGCATTAACTAAATTAACTCCAGACGTGTGGAATCGCTGTGTAACTCACACAGAAGAAATAATCAAAGACACCTACAAGCGTGAACAAATTATAGACGATGTGCGACCTTTGATTTTTACTGTAAATACGGATAGTGACTTAGAAGACGATCACTTTACTTTTAGTGATAGTGACAACGATCTCTAAATAGTATCCAAGTGTAGCAATAATTAATTATATTTGTTCCTAATTACATATTAAAAGTATGCTTTGAAATCTTATTGTGTATTTTTGTATTATCCTTTACTTACGGTAAAATTTATCTATTTATTGATGCATGCATTATGACTTTTAATAAATTAAATTTTGTTTGTAACAAATAAAATACTAAAAAATATTGAGAACCGATGACCCTTAGGTAGTTGAAACTTATTGTTCTATTGTTGTCAAATTTCCATAAGGTTTGTTTTAACCAACTTTCGCCCGAATAGAACTGGTTTTGTACTTTGCATTTCACGTGCATATTGCATACAACTATCGGTCGCCTTCTAAGTGGATTTTATTTTACGACTTAATCTCTTATGTTACATTTTTCAGCAAATAAACTACAGTAATGATTTGGGGCTCAGTTGCAGTTTAGATGACAATTTTAATACTCCGTCATCATTATCCTGTTGCCGCAAATTTAGTGGTGTTCATTAAATATTTCTATTTTTTATGAGTTTAAAATTAATACAATTAATGTATATACATGGTGATTTATAATAGGTGTACAAAATTTTGACATCGTGTTTGGGAAGTCATTTTAAGAAAAAAATGTTGTACGAAGATAGGTCGTATTTTGTTTTTTAATTGAACTACATCAGATTTAAATTTCATTTAGAAATAATCATTAACGTACAAGTTTAAAATCTATTAGCCATGGAAATAAACAACATAATTAAATTGATAGTTGTCAAAATGAGTGAGTTTAGTATAGCTGAATATGCAGATATGGTTTATCTGTATGGATATTGTAATGGTAATGATAGAGGTAATCTATCTAGAGAAGATATTGTCAATAACAAAGAAAATGTAATTGATGCAGTGTTGGACAACCCTTCACAGCGCACTAAACGCATCGCAGCGCATTTTCATCTATTTCAAAACTTTGTATGGCGAACAATACATCGTGAACAATTACACCACTATCACATTCAATGTGTCCAGGCATTACGCCCGGAAGATTACGGCCAGCGTGTAGAGTTTTGTACTTGGTTGTTTCAAAAAATTGCCGAAGATCCAATATTTTTAACTAGAATAGTATGAACAGATGAGGCCCAATTTACTAAAGAGGGTATTAATAGCACTCATAACTATCATCTATGAGATCTCCAGAATTCACATGTTGTTAGACAATCGCGATTTCAACACCGTTTTAGTGTAAATACTTGGGCTGGTTTCTTTAACGGAGAACTGCTTGAATTAGAAGTTTTACCACACAGGTTAAATGCAGAACATTATTTAACTTTTAACATTATCCTCTTCTTGTTCGGCAAGAAATGTGGTTTCAACACGATGGCGTTCCACCTCACTACAGTAGACAAGTACCTGAATGGTTGAATGAACATTATCCTGAACGATGGATTGGTCGGGGAGGTTTTATTGCTTGGCCGCCAAGATCTCCCGACCTGAACATTAATCTAATATCCAACTATTAGACGTAACAGTAAATTTGTTATGATTTGTTGGATTAGAAGATATTCAATTTTTTTAATACTCCATATTTTAAGAAAAGTCGACGTAATTTAGAACGCTCTGTATTTAAGTATAGGGAACTTTATTACACCATATTTTTACGAGCAATAAAAAACTCAATAAAATACAGAGTGTTCCATAAGAAAAAACATAACTTTGATGCGCCACACTTTTTGGGACATACTATACATTTCAAAATAATGTATCAACCTGCAAGCTACTAAAATGACAAAACTTGTAAAACTTTTACTGTTTCGCTATAAATTTCCGTCCCGTTGGTGGTGATTCACTCTGTATACATGTGTAGATATTGATACGGACCTTCTTAACTTCTAGGAAACTTTAACCCATAGGTAACTGTTCATAGAACCAGAGAGTACACAGGACAAAACAAAAACACTCAACGCTTCTGTTAAATTCAAGCTGGAAGTTGTGATTTCTGCGAAATGTTTGATAAAATAATGTGTATAATCAAAATATCACGTCTTGTCATGTTCTCACACTAGATCAGACGCGCCATATTTGAATTTGAAATCGTTTCTTGAACAAGAAAATGTATAATTTTTGGATCAGTCTAAATTGTGAAGAATATTGATTTGTTCAAAATATTTCTGTTTGATACTGACATTATTTTTGGAACAATAATTGGTGTGAAATTCTACGCATTTATAAGTAAAATATTTGAAAGTAAAAACACACATCTCTAACGAAAACGTAGTATATATGCTATGGGTCTGTAAATTTTACAAAAATAAAGTTAAACGCACACATTAAGCATTGGTTAACCAAAGAACCAATACGTGTGTTACCAGCTCTATTTTGAGACAATTTTTAACACAGTTTGCCTGAGTAAGTACAGCTTAGGTAGGTATTTTCATGTTTGTAATGGACAATTACATCATTGTTTGTTTTCGGATAAAAACAAGCATTATTACAATAAATAGCTGCGAAGTTTAGCATTAAACGATCCCAGAGCCTAAAGACGTTAATTTCATCAATAACACAGGCGGATGTACAACAAAAAATTTTAGGATGTTGTGCAATGTATTCCAACGAACGCAAGATGGTGTTAACCACACTGCATAGGCGCATAGCGGAACTAGTGAAGAAGAGGTAAGCAAAATTTACAGTGTTTCAAGCATATAAATTTTTTAAACGAGTTATTAGAAATTCGATCACGTAGGTAATCTTTTGCTACACGTAGTACTGAAGGACAGTGGGGAAACTCACAACAAGATATATTGACCGTAGATAGACGTGCCTTTGGTAACTAAAAACCTCAAATTAGTTGTAGGTAAACTTATATTTTCAATATTATTAGAGAATACGAAACCAGGATGATGGTTCACTGTTAAAATCACCTGATTCTATAATAGGTGGAGAACACTCGTCAACATCATGTGGTACACCTAGAAGTAGGTCAACTAACAAACAATCTTCTGTAACTGTCGATGTTCCTGCCAAACGGAAAAAAAGAAGAAAGATTCCAAAAATTTAGGAAAAATTAGTGAAGCGGTACAAAAGAAAAGAGAAAACAGCCGAAGACTTGTTGCAACTCAGCTCAAAAAATTGAGGTGCAATATTCTATTCGTGGAATTCACCGGAACGGTCTTCAAAAAAATAATTAATTTTAAGTTTTACAATACCTAATTCGATTTTTAACTTTCGTTCATTAATTTACTTCTAAAGTCTGTATACTATTGGCGCGGAGTAATAAATCATAATTGCTTGAAATAATTCTTTATTTTCTTGTGAAAGCGGTACTTCTACGGTTAAGTAAAAACCAATAAATTCTAACCAAAATACGATCATTGTACCCCCAGTTTAATCTGTGTAAACACGTTGCCATCAGCCCAGGTACTGACGAAACGAGAATCATAGCCGTAGATGTGGGTATTATACCAAGATACAAAAATAATGGTATATAATACGTAGGGAAGTAAAATTTGTAGATTCTACAAAGTAAGGATTGAAACAATAAAAGAAACCACATAATAATTCATATCTGTTAAACAAAGGGTTTAATTGAAAGCTATAGTGGTATGTTTATTTAATGTAATTGGAGATAATAAACACTTAAAATACATTCTTCTGACTTAACATTTTGGCGCATACAACATACATCGTATCAAAACATTGTTGTCACTTATATCTATATAGAATTCTAGCAGAGTTGCCGCACTTCTTAATTTACTTAATTAAACAATTCTAACACCCTCCCTCAATCCTGCAGAATTCTTCCGCTACTCTAAACTTAACATTAAAACTAAACTTCTAAATTTTTCTGAACCAAGCGACTTAGTAAATATGTCAGCTAATTGGTCGTTCGTACATACAAACGTTACATCTATAATTCCCTTATTAATTAAATCAACAACAAAGTGAAATTTAACATCGATGTGCTTACATCTTTGTTGTTCTCGAAATTTCTAAGCAACTTAATAGTACTTTGATTATCCTCATACAGAATTATAGGCAACCGATAACTAATCATTAAATCATCTAAAAGATTCTTAATATATATCAATTCGCAACTAGCCGTACAGACAGCAACAAATTCTGACTCAGTACTAGATAGTGTTACAATTGATTGCTTTTAGAGCCCCAACTTATTAAGTTATTATGCAGTTTAAAACAAAAACCACTCACAGACTTTCTATCAATTACATTGTTTGCCCAATCAGCATCAGTATATCCAATTAAACTCTCATTTGAAATGCTAAATTTTAATTTTAGATTGATTGTAGACTTTAAATATTTTAAGACCCTTAATAAGTATTTGAAATGTTCATTTGTAGCACATTCCAGAAATTGACCAAAGTAACTTATACAATAACAAATGTCTGGTCTTGTTCCCATCATAATATACATCATACTACCTAACAATTCTCTAAATGGCAAATCAGTTTTTAATCTTTCATTAGTATTGTTCTTTAAATTTAAATTCTTTTCAATTGGTGTTTTAAAGATCTTACAATCATCTACATTAAATCTTTTCAATAAGTTTTTAATAGCTAAGGTCTGATCTATAGAAATAGTTTTTCCAGTAAAATCTCGATTAACATTTATACCTAGAAAATTTTTACATTATTTAATTCTTTCATTTTGAAATTTTCACACAATTTGAATTTTACATGCTTTAAAAGTCTTTGTCATTACAAGCGACCAAAATGTCATCAACATATAGTAATAAGTAACATTGTATGTTCTGTTCATGGTAAGTATACAAACAGTAATCTGATTTTGATCGTTTGAAATTTAAACATGTTATAAAATCGTTAAACTTTTCATTCCAGATTTTTGGAGCTTGTTTGAGACCATATATTGCCTTTTTCAGTTTACATACTTTATTTTTATTCTGTTCACTTACCTTCCATCCTTCTGGAATCTCCATATAAACTTTATCCTTTATTAAACCATTTAAAAATGCATTTTTCACATCCAACTGTTCTAAAATAGATCATAATTGACACAAATAGATAGTAGTATTCGGAATGTTGATAATCGTGCAACTGGTGCATGTATTTGAGATATATCCTCAATGTCTTGCTGAAAACCTCTAGCAACCAATCTCGCTTTATATTGTATACATCCGTCATTCTCTTTTTCTCTGTAAACCCATCTGGTTCCAATAATTTTTTCATTTTTGGGTTTGTCGACTAGTTCCCAAGTTTCATTATCTTCCAAAGCATTTAGTTCTTCTACCATCGCTTTATTCCACTGCTCTCTTTTAGAACTTCTTTCTGCTTCTTTAAAGGTTTTGGAGT
Source organism: Abscondita cerata (assembly GCA_030710515.1). NCBI lineage: Eukaryota > Metazoa > Arthropoda > Insecta > Coleoptera > Lampyridae > Abscondita > Abscondita cerata. The sequence continues at coordinate 21,032 of JALBCR010000672.1, forward strand.
CTCATAAAGTTCGCTCAATAACGCTAAGCACCCAAAATCAACTTCATAATCTTCCAAACGTGTAGGTAACTTTCGTGATCGTTTTGGTCTGCATTCATTCTTGTTTTGTTCTTCAATTGAGTCCTGATTAGTACCTTCCTTATTATCTTCTGGAACTACATCTTCTGTTGTGTACTCTTCTTTATTGTGGTTTGATTCATATTCAATCTCATTTTGTTCAGTGTCTATTTCATCACATGCGTTTACTTTATTTTCTATAAATTGTTCTTTATCTTTATTTTGAATAGAAAATCTTTCTTCATCAAATACTACGTTTCTGCTATGTATTATTTTATTTTCTTCTTTAGACCACAACCTGTAACCGTTCTCCGTATAACCAATAAATTTGCACTTTACACCTTTAGCATCTAATTTTGTCCGCAATGTATCTGGTATTCGCGTATAGGCAACGCAACCAAAAACTCGCATATTTGTTACGTTAGGTTTTCTATTTAGCCACATCTCATATGGTGTCTTATTTTTCTCAATGGATGACTGTGTCCTGTTTAATATATATGCCGCAGTAAGCACTGCTTCTTCCCAAAAACCTTTTCAATTTCTCCCTGCATTATCATCGCTCTAGCCATATTCAATAAAGTTTGATTTAAGCGTTCTGCAACACCATTTAATTGTGGGGTATATGGAGGAGTATATGAAATATCAATTCCCTTTTCCTCACAAAATTTTTAAATAATGTTGAGGTATACTCACCCCCATTATCACACCTAATTTTGATACTTTCCTTTCACAGAACAACGCAGTCACTCTTGCAATATAGTTTTTAAAGCATTGAAATACTTCATCTTTCGTTGTAATGACATAGACCATTATGAATCTAGAGTAGTCATCAACAAAAGTCACAAAATAACGATTTCCATTATGAGAAACAGGCGTAATTGGGCCACATACGTCTGTGTGAACTAATTGTAATACTCTATTTGACCTCACACTTTTGAATAATACGGAAAGATTTTTGTTTGGCCTTTACACATATTTCACATAGTACATTTCTTTTATTATTTCTAATCTTTAAACCACTGACTAAATTTAAATTATTTATCCTAGCCAATGAGTCATAACTCAAATGACCGTATCTCTTATGCCAAAGATCACTTTCTGATTCTACAGCTAAATTTGCATTGCTGGCTCCATCATTTTACCATTATTAACTTCAAATTTTAATTGATAAAGGTTATTAATTCGTTCACCTTTCGCATATATAACATTATTTCTTTTAATACAGATAGTACCAGCAGCACAAATAATTTCAAATCCTACCTTTTCTATTCTTGATATCGATAACAAATTCACCCTAAGATCGGGAACACAATAAACATCTTCAATTGTAATTGCTATTTCTTTACCATTCACCATACTTATAACCTTCACATTACCACTGCATGTTGCAAGCATCGATTTTCCTTTTTCTGCCAATTGGATCAATTTCGGTTCTTCAAAATATTTTTATTTACTAATAGGTCTTCAGTATTAATGTAGTGATGAGTGGCCCCGGAATCTGCATACCACCATAAACAATTTCTATCATGACCATTATCACTTGTATAAAATGCTACATTTTCAACTTCATTTGCTTCAGATGTACTTGCGTCACAATAATTTGCTCGAACATTATCATTTCTACTGCTACTTCTAGATCTACAGGTTGATGCTCTATGACCAAGTTTATGACACAAATAACATTTTATGCCACAAACATTTTTGTGTGACCAACTTTCCCACAACGATAGCATTTGACACTCACATTTGATTTTAAAGCAACAAATGATGCAGAAGTTGAATTAACTTTAGTTTTACTTGAATTTCCTTTATTATCTTTAAATTCCAATAATCTTTTCTTAACAGATACTAATTTAAGATCATCTTCGTCAGACATCGTTCTAATAGCTGTAACAACGTTTTCGTACTCAACAGGCATCGATAATAATAAAAAGCAAGCCATATCTGATTCTGAGAAAACAGCGCCTAAACTTTTCAATTCTCTATTAATTTTATCATATTTACTGAAATGATTTTGTAAATCTTCATTCGGGCTATATCTTAAACTAACTAGCTCTTTCAATAAGAAAAACTTTGAACAGGTACCTTTTTTAGCAAACACTGTTTCCAGTTTTATTAACATTTCAGCAGCATTTCCAATGTCCTTGATGTATTCAAGATGAGAATCCGCTACGCTTTGAATAATTATATTTCTGGCTTTGTTGTCCTTCTTTATCCAGTCAGCATCTGGTTCATCCTTTCTTTCTTCCAACACATTGTGTACATCAACAGCCCTCAATACTGACTCCAGTCTAAATCTCCAATTGTCGAAATTGTCACCATTAAATGGAAGTATACCATATTTATTGTCATTCAACCCGCGATTCATTTCCATTTTTTCGTTTCAATTTTTTTTTTTTATAACCTCACAAAATGTTACTCAACTTTTAAACAAACTTGTACCACTATTCTGGGCCCATAACCTATGTTAAACAAAGGGTTTAATTGAAAGCTATAGTGGTATGTTTATTTAATGTAATTGGAGATAATAAACACTTAAAATACATTCTTCTGACTTAACATTTTTGGCGCATACAACATACATCGTATCAAAACATTGTTGTCACTTATATCTATATAGAATTCTAGCAGAGTTGCCGCACTTCTTAATTTACTTAATTAAACAATTCTAACAATATCAAGGTAGATTTTACTATTATAATATATTTACCTACTAAAAATATGATTTTCCAAACGTATCAGGTACCTACGCCACTGCAATACGGGAGATTCGATAATTCTGACAGGTTTATTACTCCGCGCGAATAGTATACTGAGTATAAATACATTAATAATAAGTACATACTTCTTGTTTATATTTATTAGATAATCATACGTAACAAAAAAGAACAATGCCAGAGTCTGTAATAATTAAAATGCCAATTGCTCTATTTTGTCACTCTACACTGCCATCAGACGAATTAAAGTAATTACAAAAAATTGTTCTAATGTGAGTTGCATTATTAGTTCAGCGACTTCGACTTTGTTGTGTCATTTTTGTTAATGGGATTAGTTCCAATAGAACAATGCTGTGTGTTCCTTAATAGTTGTAGTGTAATAATTGTAATAAAATGACCTAGCATTATGACATAGAAAATTCCATGTTTCAAATTTCTTTGCAATGTTCTTCCATTCATGAGTACTTGCTGGCATGTTAATAAAAATTCAATAGTATATACTCACATATTTGTACTAAAACCTACACAAGGACATTAATCAATTTCTTAGCTAAATGTACTCGGGCATCAGGGTTTCTATAATGCTCTTACAAGCATTCGGTACAATCACTCGTTAGAATTAAAATCTCCAAATACGATCCTGAACTTCTAATCTTCAAACATGCCGTTCTCTTGCAAAGATCAAACGCGCCGACGTTGAGTTGTTCCTCTAATAGTATTTATTACTCTATGACCAGAAGCTTGTGGTAATTTGAATTCCATTTTGTCGTTCTTTCTTATTTTTTTTCTTGCAAGTTTAATTTCTTAACAAGATTTCTTTGGGATTTAATCTTACTTTCCTTTTTTCGGTTTTATCTGCTAATTTCTTCCCTTACGACTCGTTTTTAATTTCGCAGCGACATGTTTATCATTATTGTTAATTTAATAATGATAAGTTTAACATATACTAGTTTTTATATATTTATTCAGATGTTCACTAATGTACAAACTATGACATAATGGTCCTTGTAAGCAACAGGGTATATGTGGTTGCATATCCATCTACAACAAATACGATCCCGAATTTCTAGTCTTTCAACATGGCTGCCGTTGTCTTACAAAGATCAAACGCGCCCACGTTGAGTTGCTCCTCTGATAGTATTATTACTCTGTGCCTAAACTACAGAAGAAAATGACCACGCTTATGGCATCATACAGACGAGAAAAATCTATAATTGCTAGAAGTCTCATTACTGGTTCAGGTAAGAATTTTGTATTTGTTTATTGAGTTTGTACGAATTAAAAGTTTATCTCGCTATTCATGTAGCATGTATACAGGGTGAAACATAACGTCATGCAGATAGTTAATAACGCGATAATTCTCAGAAAAATAAGATATACATGTGATCATACCAATAGTTCTTGGGTATGCATTTGCTATGAAGAGAGTATATTCGTGCAGATTACTCTAAAATGGTGGAAGGTACGAGATTAATGAATAATGCAAGAAAGTAAAACTTGCGAAAATGTGACGAAATCCAGATTTGTTATCGCATTTTATACAGGTGCTTACGAAGCATAAAATAGTACGTGAACCAATAAGTATATTACGTCCGAAAAGAAATAATATACAAGTTTACAAGATTTCGAAAATTCATCACAGTGCTTACGAGAAAAAAACGCAAAATATTAAGAGGAAAATTGGAACTTTGTCAAAAATGGTGTGTTTTTGACTATAGATCTATTGACTTCTTACAATTTCTCAGAGTTCTAGCACCTCCTGAAATACGACCTATATGAATTGATGTTACGCCCTATATGAATGTGTATGATAATTAGAATGCTTCTGTAGCATGCATGAATGTTTAGAGCGAATGAGCGAATGGTTTGCTAAAGAAACACATATTTATTTTAAATAGTTTAATGCTTATGATACAATACATGTAGATATATGATATATATTATCTTAAAGAAATAAAAACCATTTATTGATTCAATTCTTATTATTTCATTACAGGTGCAGATGAAGTGTACATGTCAAAGTAGTTCACCTTCGCGTAGTTCAATTTTATGAAGGACAAAAACGTCCCAAATGAAACATGCGACACGATGCCGGAAGACGTAAGTACAATTTTTAATATCTGTCTTGCCAAGGTATAGCACCATTGTTAACAAAATGATAAGTTAGATGTGATCGTATGTCTTTTGCATCATTCACTGTTCGTCGTGGAATACAGGGAATAGACAGTAAAGATGTAGGTGCAGGTTCATTTCTCCAAGTTCCAGGTATAAGTTCACCTTCTTGTTCAGTATCTAGAGATCCAGGTGGCGTATGTAAAAGTCGTGTATGTGGTTTTCTCCTCAAATAATTATTCCAATGTATTGCAGCTAGAACAATTTTAGTGGCTGTTTTTGTTTCTAGCAACATAGACTTCCGTAGTACTCTAAAAACTGAGCTGAGAATTCCGAATGCATTTTCTACAACTCTCCCTGCTCGAGAGAGCCTGTAATTAAAGATTCGTTTCTGAGAACCTCTTTCTGGCTTTTCTGGAAATGGTTTCATTGTGTATTCATTGAGAGCAAAAGCTTTGTCTGCCAAAATTACATACAGTACTTTGACAGCATAGGGGACTTGAAGTTCAGATGGGGGAGGAACTTTCATGGATTTTTCTTCAAGCTTTTTGTATAACTTTGGGTTTTTGAAAACACCCCCATCGGAAAGTCTGCCCTGACAACCGACGTCTACGTATCTGAAACAATAGTCTGCATCGACTAAAGCAAATAGTACTATAGGTACTAAAAAAAATGCTTATAGTTGTAGAATTCAGTGCCGCTGTTAACAGGTGCTTGTAACATCACATGTTTGCCATTCATTGCACCTATAGCATGAGGAAAATTTCATTTCCTTTCAAAATCTTGCGCCAACTCCAACCATTCTTCTTCTGACTCTGGTGCCTGTAACAATTAAATCATGATATTGTTGACTTTTTATTGACGTTATATGTTTTTTTAGGTGTCGACAAATCAAAATGAGACAACAAATAATTATAATGAAAACGAACCAGTCCCATCATCCTCAGGTACGGATAGTACAGTCCAACAAGTTGCAGAACCAAACGACATTTCGCAATCTCCGAGTATACCCAAGAATCGAAAGGTGAAAAGAAAACGAAATATTGAGGAAGAGTCCCCTATGCTGAAGAAAGCATTGCAAATTTTAACTCAGTCTTCTTCATCAGGTTCCGATTCATATTTTAACTACGGTCAGCACATCGCAAATAAGCTCCCAAAATATGATCAACATACATAAGTTTTCGTCAAACAAGCAATCAACACCATCATCTTTGAAGCTGATTTGACTACAACACAAATTATGAACAAACGCATTACAACCGAACTCCTCACAATTCCACTCCCTCTTATTCACCATCACCTCAGCCTTCCATTATATCACTACGGTCGCCAGTACCATCCCCGCAGCCTCCGGTCCCATCTCCCCAGACTTCAATTCTATCTCCGCACTCTCCACTATCGTTCCTACAGACTCCAGTCCCATGTCCCCAGACGTCAGTTCAATCTGCTCGGACTCCTGTACCATCCTTTCAGCCTCTGATCCCATCTCCTCAGATTTCATTATCCCCTCAGACTTCGACCCTACCACCTCAGCCTACAACCAAGTCTCTTCTGCCATCAACTATAACCTCAGCAATACATCTTCAGTCATTTATCGAAAATCCTCCCGACAGATCTGTTAAATCGGCAGAATTTATTAAAGATATTAATTCTTTTTCTGAATAGATAATAAATATGGTTTTCTTGAATAAACAAACAATGTTTAGTTAATACTGTGTATTATTTACTTACCTTCACACAATCTTTCAGAGCTTCACATAAGGCCTCGCAAACTTCTGGAACAATGTTTGAAATTGATTGTTTTGATACTCGAAAAAGGTATTGCAGGCTAGTATATGAATCTCCAGTTACCAGAAATCTTAAAGTTATTGCTAATCTTTCAGTAACTGAAATCGCCTCTCGAAATTGGGTATCCATTTTCTTAACTTTTGGTTCAATTACTGTTTTTAAGTGTTCAAACTCTATAGTTGTCGTTCTTGTAAAATTTTTTACTGTGTCCTCAACTTCATAACTCATGTCTTGCATTAATCTCACACCATACTGCATTCTATTAAGATACAGTTTCTTCATCCACCAACGGACTTTTCGTTTAGGTGTTTTGTGACAAATAATGTGATGCATAACAATAAAAGCCGCAGCTGCACGAGAAACCTCCATATTGACTGATTACAACTGATGATTTTGAGATGGATAGCTTGCCGCGTGCGGCAGCTGTGCTCTAAACAAAAGTTCAAGGTTTGATGCCTCGCGCGGCAAATGACTGTTTTGCCGCGCACGAACTTGGAGCGCGCGGCTGCCGCGGGTAATCGATGCGCACCTTGACTGGTTGAGGCCGCTTTCGAAGAAGAAAAATATGAAAATTCGAAAATTTCTTGTTTTTTTTTCATACCTTTTCGACCGTTTCGCGTTTGATATTTAAGTTTAAAATAATTTCTTGGTATTCTGAATGGAAAACTTTAATCTCGTTTTTGCGTAAAATAACACAGAAAAGCAACTATACTTATGAAAATGATAAATTGTATTTTCTAATAAAAATTATTAAAATTTTTGTCACCAAAATGCAAAACTTGAATTTATTTCCCAATAAATCAATAGTCCTGACTAGTAATTAGAATTAAAATACGTGAATCAAAATATTTATAGCGATACATTAAACAAAGTAAATTTTATGAATTGCACATTGTACGATTTTTATATTAAAATAAATGGAACTACACATTTCAGTTCAATGTTCAAGCATTGATTTTGTTCAAGTCTTCAGACTTCAAGCAACTGTCCTCATTAGTAAATAATACTTTAGGGTTTAGTACAAGAAATAAAAGTAAACAAAAACGCAACACGACATGCGTACATGGGTTTGTTTTCCTGTAACAAGGGTTCATTATTCTCACGAATATTTCAATTAACGAGTAATGCCCTTTAGATTTCATTGAATTTGTCAATAATAAAATAAAAGATAATCAATCACTAAAGATAGAATAATAGCGTTACATTTGATTTCTAAAGAATTTTTAATAAAACGAATATCAACATAAAATATGTATATAGCACTAATAAATTACTAATTACCAAATTACAACTTATTATTTAAACATTTATTGCATTTTTGGTAGATTCAAGAGCACTTATTTACACAATTATACTGTTAGGTGTAGAATTCTGGTTGCTTTTTACAGAAATACCTGTTAGATGGCGCAACCATACTCTTTCAAGTAAATTGTTCTAAATCTCATAAGGGTCAATTATGTGGATAATCCATCGTTCGTTGTGTTGGTTGTTGTTAATACGTACATTAGTACAATTTAATGACTTTCGCTTTTCGCCGATTCATGATTTTATAGTCTATGTTTAATCTCAATTTAAATAAAAGTTTATTTTTAGAATACATAATCATATTCGTTTTACATTATTTTTAATTCAACCTTGCTTTTCTTTATTAAATACTTCTGTGCGTATCCGTACCTACTCTAAAATAGCCAATAAATTGGCATTTAAGTTGTGTATTGAAAAGCCAAGTTTGATAAACTATCACATTGATCGCAAAAGATGTATAGGTATTTCTTCCTGGCGCTTGTTATCCTTTTTACTTTCCTTCTATAATACTATATTCATACGTATTGTAATATCAATGGTAATATTCTTCGATCCCGTAATACAACAAGTGGAAGTGTACCAGAAATTATCAAACATGATTTCAATATTAATTTAATACCGTTTTCATAATACTGCATTATTACTAACCACATTATTATTTAATAAAGCTGTTTTTGAATCATGCTCCCACCAATCAAACTTAGTATTATCATTCAATGGTATTAAACTCTATTCACACTCTTCTTTACCAATACAGAATTTTCCTTTCTTCATTCCCTACCCTGAATGTCGCTATCAGTTTCTAATTCTCTGCTCCCGTTAGATAACTGGATTTCCTTTCAGTACTTATCTCCCAATATTTCTCATTGTATTTTCCTTCTTTTATTTTCTCCGAAATTTCTTGTGCTTGAATTCTGATCTTTTCTTACTATCTCCGCTTTCAGACTTCTTTCTTCTTGTCTTATCCATCTTATCCCGCGTATCTCTTTCGTAATACCTTCTACTTTCCTCTTCACTGTATTTTTATTTTTGAATTTCTATTTCCTTCCAGCATTCATTATCTCTCTTGCTTTTAATCTTCTCCTCATACCTCATTGCTTTTCTTCCTGTCTGAATCCTTAACCTTTCCAATTATACCTCTTCTTCCACTATACAGGGTGATTCATTGGTAAATGCGCGTAAGATTAGATAGGGGACATCAAGAGGATTCTAAAAAACGTATATTATAGAATCTCTGATCTTATAGCCAAGGTACAGGGTGTTTTATTTATTATCTAAGAAAAATGCCAATAGTTAATTGTAACGACATGTGTGCGTTTAACGTGCATATCGCTATCTAAGCAACAGCTTTAATGCTTGAAACGCACGTGTGTCGATAAAGCCAAGTTAAACGCACACATGTCGTTACAATTAACTGTTGGCATTTTTCTTAGTTTATACTAATCATACGTGTCAATGCTTTTACACGAGATGTCGTAAGACACACATTTTGCTTTATTTATTATGTTTATTTCTTTATTTGCCTATAACTCACGAACCACATTGTGAATTTTCTTCATATTCGCAACTTATTTTTCTTCTCCGGTAAGTATCTAATAGTGTATACACATTAATGTTATTCCAGGTACTGACTTATAAAATTCAAGAATTTTGTTTACTTAAAAAAAGACACATTCTATGTCAAAATTTTGAAAAACTGTTTACATATTTGAAAAGACATTTTGTTATAACTTGAGACAAACTTAAATGTTTCGTTGATGATACATTCGTTTAAAATTAAAATAAAATTAATTTTAATTCGCAATTCATACATTTTCTATTTTAAAATAATTAAATTTGTCATGTTTGTGTTTCGCTTTAGTTTATCGTTTTGTCTCTAAATGCAAAATGAATCGCTAGAGCCGTATTTAGGATAAAATACGTATTTTAATACGTACGTATCTATCATGGAAAAAAACACCCTGTATTTCAAAATTTTGAAAAATTGTATGTTTATTTTGAAACGAGCAGAAAAAGTGAGTCATAATAGACACTTTTCTAGTTTCAGCATGAGTCAAACTTAAATGTTTCAGTAATACATCGATTTAAAATTCAAATAAAATAATTGTATTTTGCGATTTATAAATTCTCTGTTTTAAAGTAATGAAATTTGCATTTTGTGATCTCAAATTATATACTAGAATTGCATGCAGAAACAAGAAAAATACTGTTAAAAATTAATCACTAATTTTTTATCAAGAAACGCCATCTCTAGTACATTTTCATGTTAACCTTCTTATTAATATTTATTGTCAGATTTAAAAAAAAATGCACGTTCTATTTAAAAGTGTCTTTTTTAGAAAAAAATTTGTAGTCGTATGTCATAAAAAAAGTTGTTAGAAAAAACGTTACAAAAAACTCGTTCACAAAAAACTCACTAAAGCTCACTCTTAATCGAATTCGAGAACGAATTCTATAAACATATTGCCCCAAATTAAGTGGGCATTGAAAATTAATTTGTACCATCCACAAAAACTGTCAACAATATTGCGTTTAAATGTAACTTTGTACCAGCCTGAAATACTGTTGAAAATAAATTATTTTCCCAATGGTCACTTAAGCCGGATTATATTAAGATTATTTACCAACTTTATTGTATTATATCAGTGCCGTAATCGAAGAACAAGTACTAATTTTAATAAATAAAATGGAATTGCCAATCTTAAGAAGAAACAGTGCCAGTAAATAATTGATATAGTCCTAACGATCAAGAAGAAGAAGAAGAAGAACAAGAAATAAAATCATCTATTGTGTTATCATCCATCCTTGGCATTCATGGATATTCTTATTAAGCATCGATCGTCTTCAAAAGCTCAAGTAACACGGATAGAAAAATGGCATTTGCAAAATAAGGATAATGAAGTCGATAAACATCAATTAACAAATGAGGAGCGTTTTTTTAAAAGTCCATATCAGGTGCTATATGAGTTTAGTATGGGACTCTGTTCTAAATGCTGAATTTAACTTATTTGTAATGTCAGACCAGTTCAAAACTGCACACGTTCCAAAGAATTCCACAATTACAGTTAAAGGGTTCATTCAAAGCAACCCTTAAAAAAATTATTTGTTCTTACTCAACAAGTTTTTAGTCAATATCTCAATATTGTTTTATCTGGACAAGTTCAACTATGAAAAAACACTGCTCAAATAGAATCGAATTAGTATCAGCCGACATGGGTTTTAATGTCCTTTTCTTCATTGAAGGCTCAGGAGTATCTGAGAAAACTAACAATCAGAAATATTAGATAACCTAACATAAATTTACCAATCGTTTTTATCTTAAGTCATATTTACGTGGAAAGGCATCACAATTGGTTAACACTCTTCAAGTAACATATGATAACCTAGATATTACATTAAATACATTGCTCGATGCAACTCCTCTAATAAAATGTACATCCACAAGTTTGAGGCAATTTACAAACAATGCAAAAGCAAATTTAGATGCTTTGCACACATTAAACTATTTAACTACTCAATTTTTTGAAGCTTTTGTTGTATATATTCTTGAGCACAAATTAAACTATAACACTAGAAAGACATTTAAAGAGGGTACTGATTTAAAATCTTTATCAGAACTTTTTTGATTTTTTAGAGAAAAGATGTGTTATTTTGGAAAATGCAAACTTCGAAAGAAATCCAAACCGTTTAGATATAAAACACAATGTTGATAAACTCAATCAATTAAGCCTCATAGGTATAAAGCTAATTTACATTCTGCCAGTTCATACAATGGTAATCAAACCCAAGTAAGTACGCATGTGCACAATTCAACATTACATTATACAGTTTCTGCTATAAAAATTTGTGGTTTTTGCATATATAGTATTTTGTTAGGCATTGAATTCTCTTTCAAATGATAATAAGTTTATTAAAATTCATAACGCGACACAAAAGTTATAACTGTTTTATCGAATCAACTTTCCCACTCATCCCTATCAGTCATTTTGCAAGATAGAGAAAAAGTACTGGAGCAAACTGACGTAAAATGATTTGAAGATTACGAATATTTAAATTTTGTGGTTGTACGTTTATTATAGAAAAATGATGTTTTTGTGTTACTATTGTGAACTACGCCCTCTATTCGTAGAGTAAGAGACTCTCTTATGCTACTTTGTTATATAGATTTTTTTCCCTAAGTTGTACGATAAGTACAAAACCAGTCAAGTCCAGTAATGCTATTTTTAAAAGGTGTTCTAATATTATTTTTTGTCACGTAACCAGACACAATAAGTAACACTTTCTTACGGGATAGACCAAATCCCCATTTCTACTTTGAGGCATTTGCTAACGTTGTTCCATGATCAAACGTAATAACCAAAGCCAAACGTTTCACTTTTTAACCGATGTTTTCTTTTGTAAAGTGTTGATTTTGGTATCTTATATTTCTTTGATGTGCATAAAGAGTAATTAAGCCGCTTTTTAATTTATTCAAAGCTTGGTTGTTATCTTCTTTGCTGTAGTTATTGGTCTTAACACTCTTTCTTTTATGGTTTCGGAACATTTTTTAAGACAACTGATACGAATAAGTATGTAGAAATGTAGTTTTATACTAGAAGTTTGCCACATATTTAAGTAGGAGGAAAGATCAAACCAACTTTGTTCAATTTTACCCCATACCAAAATACGCGGGGCAATGTCAAAGTCATCTAAATGTTGAGGTTAGGTTTTATCATGTGCTGTTATATAATCCTAGTACGTGCTAGTTGACTTTTGTCATTGTCGATGTATAGCTAATGACCACAAAATTTATAGCTGCCCACAATTTACTGCGCTTTCAATTTCTCAAAGGTACGACAGAAAACCGTTGCTTAAATTGCATGGGTATCAAACATTCTGTTGAAACTTATTTATCGAAATCTAAATGCTCAACTTGTAATCGTAAACATCATTCACTCTTACAACTTGTCTCAAAACGATCATTCCCAAATTCACAATTAAGTTTCAACTTCTAACTTAACGGAAAGTGAACAAAAACCAGCAGCATTATTAGCATTTAATGCTAGTGGTGCACATGTTTTACTAGCCACTGCTCAAATTCACTTACTTCCAAAAAATGGTCGTCCTATAACTGCTTGAGCTCTTCTTGACTCTGGTAGCCAATTTTCTTTTGTAACAACAGCACTTGTTGAAAGAATGAATTTAAATATACATCCATATAGGTCTTAAATATCAGGTGTTTGTAATAACCAAAGTAAAATTCAGACCAGAGCCGAATTAGAAATTCACTCGCACCTCAATCCAATTAATTTTTTTAAAGTTTGATGTGTGGTAGTTATTACTCAAAAATTGCCACAACTCTATATAAATCCTAATGTGCTAAACATTCCTTCTTACTTTGCAGTACAATTAGCTGATGAAAACTTGAATTCGCCTGCGGACATTGATTTATTATTAGGGGCAGATATACAGGGTCACTGGTAATTGGATACATTCCTTTGGAAATCTGATAGAACAAGAGGTAAGGAGTAAATTTAACCCTAATATGTATTATACAAAATTCAATGGATTTTGAGATATTTTGATTTTCAATTTTTCTTAAAAAGTTGATGTTAATATGTTAAAATGTAATTTTCAAAAATTTACGCCAACTTTGTGGAACTTTTTTGATGGAATACTTGCCCAACACTATGGTCTTCCGTATGGAATAAAAAATATCCCTTAGCACTTCCATCATGTGATAATTTAAAAAAAAACTTTTCAAAATTAGATGTGATAATTCTTTAAAGGTAAAAACGCTTCTTGTGCACAAATTGTGTTAAAACTTTCTTGTTGCAATTGCTATCGAACAAACTGCGGAGCTTACAACAAACCCTTAACAGTTTCAAAAAAATAGTAAAAATGAAGCAGTCGACGGAATTTATTTAACTGCTATCCACCATTAGACCTTATACGTTTTCCAGGTGAAGTGGGCGGATAAACAACTGAAGGTAGATATGACGTTTCACTCGTATAACTTTTTGACAGTTTATATTTGAAGATTCTTTGTTATAACTAGTTGTATTAAGTTCTTTAAGTTTGGTTTTGCAGATTTTCGTTGTTATTGTTGTTTAACTGAAATGCCCGCTTGTATCCATGCAGAAAACGCCGACATCTTATTTGTATACGGATATTGCGATTGGAATGCTGCAGAAGCTCGTCAGGAATATGAACGTCGCTTTCCAAACCGTCGCACACCGAGTGTTCGTGTATTTAGTACGACATATCTAAATGTCGCAGAAAATGGTTCAGTGAAACGTCGGCGAGTGGACGCCGGTGCTCCTCGCGTATATCAACCAGATGATGAAGAAGAAATATTAATCCATTTTGAGGATAACCCAGGCACTTCAACTGCTAAAGTGGCGCGACAAACTGGTGCGTCACAATGGAAAGTCTGGTCTATGATATGCGGAGTTGGATGCCATCCTGTCCAGGGCTTAGATGAAGGTGATCCTGGAAGGAGATTAGAATTCTGCCGCTTTATGTTAACACGTTGACTGCCGGTGACTCAATTGCTGAGTCAAGACGGTATCCCACCATAGGCCGATGACTCAACTATTGGGTCATGTGCAATGTTGTGTTAAATTAATTAGTACTGCTTCGGCATCTGTAAGGGTAACTTTATATTACGGTGGCCTTTTACTACTGTACAAATAGCTATTTCTGCTATATTGGTTTTGTGTTTCTGTTAATAATTTTATTGAAATGAACGGTCAGACTCCAGGGCCATCTAGGCCTAAAAGAAAGTATACCGATTATGAAAAACATCGACCATTGAAACAATCTGAAATAGAAAAACTTTTGTATTGTTCTGGCAGTGATAAAGATCCATTTGTCGAAAGTGAAAGTGAATACGACCCTGACGAATCCAGTTCAAGCACAGAAGAGGAGGGAATGCTTGTGTCACCCATTTCAACAATAGAACATGTTCCTGATATAGAAAATGTCGCAGAAAACACCGTCAACGAGGATCAGCCGATGTGGAGTGATAACCCCGACTTTCATAATTTTCCATTTATGGGTTTCCCTGGACTTAAAGTTCAATTACCTTCTGATGACCCTATCGATTTTTTTAATTTGTTTGTTACCGATAACTTTCTAGAAAATATAGTTATTGAAACCAATAGATATGCGGAAGAATTGTTCTTAAGCCAACAAACGAAAGAAAAATCAAGGATAACTGATTGGAAACCTTTAACAGCTACAACATTGAAAGTTTTCTTAGGTTTGTGGCTTCATATGGGCAATATACAAATCAACCGATTGCAAGATTATTGGAAAACCGACGAATTGTACAACCTCTCCTGTTTTAGTAACTATATGAGTCGCAATCGCTTTTTATCAATTTTGAGATGTTTCCATTTTTCCGAAAACCGTGAAGGAGCTGACCGAGATCGGTTGTCTAAGATTAGATGGCTTCAAGATTTTTTCAACAAAAGAATTGACGAGATTTACTACCCAAATAAAGAACTTTCTTTAGACGAGTCAATGGTGCTCTGGAGAGGTAGATTGATTTTCCGTCAGTATATCAAAAATAAAAGCACAAGTTTGGGGTAAAACTGTATGTTTTATCCGAACCCAATGGTCTTGCGTTAAAAATCAGGATATATACCGGAGTCGAAAAGGATATGCAAGGTGAATTAGGACATGCAGGAAATGTTGTGTTATGCCTCGCACAAAATTATTTACTAAACGGACATTCGTTATACATGGACAACTATTACAACAGTTTATCTCTATGCAAAGAGTTGCTGTTGAAGAAGACCTATGTTACGGGAACCCTAAGGACGAATAGGAGAGGAAATCCGTCTGCAGTTACCACCAAAAACTTAAAAAGGTGACGTTGTGTCAAAATATTGTAGTGGGGTAGGAGTAGGAAAGTGGCGTGACAAAAGGGAAGTTCTGTTCATTTCCACCGAGTTTGATGGAGAGTTAACAATGACACATAATAAACGAGGAGAAGAAAAAAAAAAACCGAAGGCTATTGTTATGTACAATAAAAATATGTCCGAGTAGATAGGCAAGATCAAATGCTTGCTTATTATACGAGTGAGAGAAAACAATTAGGTGGTACAAAAAGCTGGCTATTCATATTATATCTATTATGCTTCTGAATAGTTATCATCTTTATAGCAAATACTCAACTAAGCAAAAGCTTAGTTATTACGATTACCGGCATAACATTATAAAAAATCTTTTGTCGGAAGCGAAGAAAAATCCAGCTGGACATTTGAAGGGCAAACAACCTAAAATCCAGGTTGAACATACACCTGAAAAATATCAGCTAGACGATAAAGGGCGCCAAATGAGAAAACGATGCAGAGTGTGTTATGGAAAAATAATTCGAAAAAATACCCCATTTTTTTGTCAAGCATGTCCCGACCAACCAGGACTTTGTCTTGGTAACTGTTTTAAAACTTACCATGTAAATAAATAAGTAGTATTTTAGTTTGTTTAGGTTTTTTTTATATTTTGTAAGTTGCTAAGTTTTGTTTCATAATGTTTGACAAAATTTGAAAAAAATTTGGTTTGCTAATCAACTTATTCATTGTATAGTAAGAATTATGTTTTTTTTTCTAATAAATACTAAAGTCTGGCGTTTTTTTCTCTTTTTTCACACAAAAACTATCATACATGGTATGACGCAAATGTTGAATCATCGGCATGCCGTAAAGAAAATAGTCGCAGGGGCCGGTGACTCAACCCTTGAGTCACGGTCCTTTTAGACCTAAACATTTATTAAAATTAGTTAATAATAATATAAGAAACAGTAAGAAATAATAATTACTTAAAAAATAAAAAAAAAAGTTCCGGCCATTCGGGGGATCTTAAAATTTTGACCGGCAGTCAACGTGTTAAATTCAGATGCAGAGGATGAAAACTTCTTAACCAACATTTTATGGACGGACGAATCTAAATTTAATCGCGAGGGCGTAACCAATCCACATTTAATAAGGGAAACTAGTTTCCAAAGGAAGTTTTCAGAAAATGTATGGATGGGACTTGTTGGCCGCTATTTAATAGGGCCTTACTTTTTACCTCAACATTTAAACGGAGAGATCTATAAAGATTTTCTAAAAAATCACCTGCAGGAGCTTCTATCTAGAAGATGTTCTTTTAGCTGCCAAAGCGCGAATGATTTTTCAGCACGACGGTTGTCCAGCGCATTATAGGCTGACGGTACAGAATTTGCTGAATGAACGTTTCCCTAACCGTTGGATTGGAAGAGCAGGCCCAATAGTTTGGCCAGGGCGAAGTCCAGATTTAACTTCTCTGGATTACTTTGTATGGGGTCGTATGAAAGATATAGTATACGCAACCCCAGTCAATACAAGGCTTGACCTTAGACAAAGGATAGTCGACGCTGCCGCATTTATACAGAATGCATTGACCACCAGAGTTGCAAAAACAGAAATAAGAAGACGCTGCCGTGCGTGTATACGTAATAGGGGCTCCCATTTTGAACAAGATTTATAAAAATTAAGTACTAATGTACTTATTGTTAATTTAATTTACAGCTGACTTCTATGTATAAGGTCTAATGGTGGACAGCAGTTAAATAAATTCCGTCGACTGCTCCATTTTTACTATTTTTTTTTGCAACTGTTAAGGGTTTGTTGTAAGATTCGCAGCTTGTTCGATAGCTATTGCAACAAGGAAGTTTTAACACAATTTGTACGCAAGAAGCGTTGAGAATTATTTGAAAAAACCTCAAAGAATTATCACATCTGATTTTGAAAAATTATTTTGCACAAGCTTTTCTTTGAAATTATCACATGATGGAAATGCTAAGGAATATTTTTTATTCCATACGGAAGACCATAGTGTTGGGCAAGTATTCCATCAAAAAGTTCCACAAAGTTGGCGTAAATTTTTTGAAAACTACATTTTAACATATTAACATCAACTTTTTAAGAAAATTGAAAATCGAAATATCTCATTGAGTTTTGTATAATACATATTAGGGTTAAATTTATTCCTTACCTCTTGTTCTATCAGATCTCTAAAGGAATGTATCCAATTACCAGTGTCCATGTATACTATAATTTAATATTGCCTAACCAACATTCTCTAGGAAAAGGCTTTCTCACTCTAATTGAAACCTATTTTTGTCTGGACTAGTGCCTCATCAATGCATAAACTCTAGTGTTTAAAACTTCATATATGTTCTACAATAGTTGAGAAAGAAAAGCTGTTTAATTTATTAGAAAAAATTCTCTGAACAAGAAAATGTATCCATTTCATTTTCCATTTCAACAATCAGAAATAACAAACTGAAGTTATCTTTAAGCAAACTACAAAAGTGCTTCCTAATGAAAAGTTTCAAGTTGATTTACCCTTAATCAACTCTCAAGCACATAAACAATTGGGAGATTCATCTCAGCCAGAAATTGTTTTTTATCATTAGAAAATAAATTTAAAAATAATCCCTCTCTTAAAACTGAATACAAAAAACTATTACAGAAATATATTCACTTAGATCACGGAAAAATAGTCACATTATCCCTAACTAATTTGCAAAGTAACAATAAATATTTTGTGCCTCATCTATGTGTTCTACGGGAAAAAAGTTCTAGCACTAAACTCCGTGTGGTATTTGATTTTTCTTGCAAGACAACCACAGCTCTCTCTTTAAATAACATATGTTTAAAAGGCCCTCGAGTTCAACCTGAACTTTTTCAAATTTTAAACTGATTTAGAATATTTCCTTACGCATTTATTGCGGATATTGAGAAAATGTAGAGACAAGTCAATATTAACTCCGAACAATGTTTGTTGCAGAATGTACTGTGGAGGGATAATCCTTCAAATACATGTTTGTGTCTAGAACTATCCACTGTTTCATTTGGACAAAAAAGTGCTCTTTACTTGGCGTGTAGAGTGCTTAATCAAATAGCTTACAATAATCCTGGGTGCCCCATGGCACAAAAAGCATTGTTAATGTACACCTATGTAGATAACGTACTTTCAGGAACATATTCAGAACAAAAATTAGCACACTTACATGAAAGCTTAACATCTATCTTATCCAAAGCTCATTTTAAATTACACAAATGTTGATCAAACTTCCAAACATTTTCTATTCAGTTCTTGAGTAACTTGATGGTCAGTGTTTGTCTCTAATAGGGTGTCAACTATCCGAACTTTGACTTCTGATGCTACTTGGAGGCATAGTTCGCCTCAATTAAATCCAGCTGATGTGCTCTCTAGAAGTAAACTACCAGTTAACTTTTATGATTCTTGGCTCTGGTCCTCAGTTCTTAACAAACTTTAATGCAGATTTTTCTTCTCGTGACTCCTTCATTTTTGTTAGTCATCCTCCAGAGGATAAGAAGCAGATATTAGTCGCAACACAGGTGCATGACAATACTTGGATTCAATTCTTATCTAAAATTTCCTTGTTAAACAAATTAAAAAAATCTTTAGGTTACGTATTTCTTTTTAGAAAATTGCTTTGCCTATTTTTGTTAGATTTATGGCAAAATTCCTTCTTCCAGCTTCATATAATTTCTTGAAAGTGCTCTTTTACTTAACCCGAAACAATAAACTTTCATTATAAATCTAACTTCCAACCTTTATTGATATAATTATTAATACAATGGATATAGATCTATACAGTACGTTCCTACATCTGGAGTCCCCCAAGGTTCTAATTTAGGGCCCTTACTTTTTCTTATATTTATTAATGATCTGAGTTATCATTTACAGTGTCGGTTGTTGATGTTTGCTGATGACGTCAAAATATTCACATCAATTGTAAACCAGGATGATACCATAAAATTACAGTCTGATATTAATTTACTTTCTAACTGGTGCAGCAACAATATCCTAACCTTGAATAGTGGTAAATGTAAAATTCTTACATACACTCGTAAGATTAGTTCAATAAAATTTAATTACACGATAAACTCAGAACTTTTAACTAGATCTAATTTAACCAAAGATTTGGGGGTGACGTTCTATGCTGGATTCACTTTCATACACCACATTAACAACATAGTCTCTTCCGCTTATAAAATGCTGGGATTTTTAATACGTAGCTGTAAAGACTTTTCAAATATTTCGGCTTCAATAACATTATATTTTTCTTTTGTACGATGCAAACTAGAGTACGGAAGTATCGTTTGGTATCCAATTTATGACTGTCATGTATTGTCCATTGAAAGTGTACAGAGAAAATTTCTAAAATTTCTGTGGTTTAAGATTCACAATGTTTACCCACCCAGGGGTTTTGATCACTCAATCTTACTAAACACATTCAACATTGATTCATGTGCAATCAGGAGGGTATACATCAGTTTGATTTTTCTTTTAAATTAATGCATAATAAGGTTGACTGTTCGTATTTGTTGCAAAATTACATTTCCATGTTCCTCGATTACATTCTCGGCAAGAATTAACATGTTATCTCGCAAAGGCTCGAACTAATGTAATATTAAAGTCTCCCATATATGACATGTGCAACAATTATAATAATATCTGCAACCAAACAGACATTCTTAATTGTAGCTTGTCAGAATTTATAACATTTATAAAATCAATTAACGTGTTGTTTTTTTTCACATTTGTACTAGGTAGGAATAGATATTACTCTGTATTCATTTATATATAATTTTTCAATTTAATTACTTTTTTCTATCTCTTTTGAATCTAGTAGTATTATGTTCACTTGTAAAATTGTCTTGTAATTGGCTTTGCTGTTAGACAATAAATAAATAAATAAATAAATAAATAAATAAATAAATAAATAAATAAATAAATAAATAAATAAATAAATAAATAAATAAATAAATAAATAAATAAATAAATAAATAAATAAATAAATAAATAAATAAATAGTTTTGGAACTGTCAAATCATAAATAGCAGCCTTCCTAGGCTGCGTATTTTTGAGTATACATTTCATTCAACAGTGGTACCGTGACAGGTCGGAAAATGGGTACTCTCTGACCGATGACGATTCATTACTGACTTCTTTGTTTACTGTTACCAGAAATACATTATCGTCCCATAGATACAAGCAGTAGATTCTATATACTTTACGTGTTAGTGTTACCTTCAGTCCTCGATATATGGCGTTATGCGTTGGCTTTTCCGTTTCGTCATTGATTGAATATCGCAAAATAATGTTACCACAAGAGGGAACAACGCGATAATTTAAGAATACATTTTTTTAAAGTTTTTAAATATTATTTAGTTATACTATTCAGTTTGTTTGAATTAATTTTTAATTTTAAATTGAGTGTCAGGTGTGAAAATAACAGGAAACTAAAATATTATAATAATGTAACACGTATCGCCGCCTATCGGCAACTTCGGAAAGTTCATATGCAAATATAGAATCATCTGGGCGTTATACATTCCGGGGGAGATGATGTATTTCTGCTGTTACCCACTGATTGAAATGTATTATAAAAATCGCAAACTTTCCAACTTTTACGGCCTTCCAAAAGCAGTACATTACTAACTAATTGTGAATAAAATTCATTTATTGAGTTCTTAAAATCTAAATTATGAGTAAACAATTACTGGTAAGGGTAAAATTATGAGCTTTAAAAACCACCAAGTTTGTATTTACTCTAAAGTGAAGACAAGAAAAAAAATCTTTAATGATCTTTATGTTCATTTTGTGTCGATTATAATTTCATTTTTGCACTACAAGCGATATCGGAAAGAAAACATCTTTCTACACTTGTTTAAGAAAATTGTTCTGTTGTACTAGATCTCAATTAGTTAAAAATGATCCTCTTTGTTGATGTTATTTTTTCTAACATTCCCAACAACGTTAGGCTTTCAATAGGAGAGTGCCGAAGAATTTTGACTCAATAACAACAAGTTAATTCTTATCCGACGGTTCGTTGCGTTTGATTCGTATACATTCTTGTCTGTTTCTATGTGTTTAATTAAATTATTTTATTAACTAACGCGTCCATCTAGTTGTTTTTCGATGTTTAACTGGATCCAATATCTATATTTAAGTTTATTCCACCCAGTGCCCGTCAGTAACTTCATTCTTCAGATTCCTTGAAAAAGACTGCACTAGTACAGCCGAAACGGTGGATAATGAATTTGTTGTTATTGAGTCAAAATCCTATTGAAGGCCTAACCTTGCAAGAGATCTATAGAAAAAATAGATCTCAATGTTTTCAAGGTCAATGATAATTTTAAAAATTAAAGTTAACAAAAAAAACAAACAATGAAACTTACATTAATAATTATTAATTATGAAAAATCTAATATCGAAGAAAATATGCGTAACTAAGTAAAGATGAAACAAAATATGAAATTTTTTAGTGCATTGAACCTTATATTTTATTGTTCTGAGTTTCTGACAAACTACAAGAATGATTCAGAGAAAATGTTTTAATTAGGATAAAGCGGTTTCTATACGCTTGTACAAAGTAAATGCCCAATTTTAGCTTTTGTAAGTAAATGACTTTTCTTATCATAAAATCGGTTTTAATATTCACTAATTGTTTAAATTTCAACTAAAAGTGACACTTGTCTAATTATACTGTATCTTAAATTCAATTATGTTCATTAATTTATGTATGCCCGTAATAAATTAAAAATTGAATTTAAGTTTATCATAATTTTTGGGGCTTGTAAAAATATAACAAAGTATTCGTAAGCTCCTTGTTGAATTTTTATGTGAAAATGTAATGGATACGCTGCAGCAAAGTTTGAATTTCTGTTAATTATTTATTTTAAATTTAGTAAACCACTAAGACTTGAAAACCATTCTAAAACACTGGTATTTTAATAATGAGATTCCAAGTTAACGATGAAAGAGTTTTAGAAAACTAAAAACCGGTATAATTTTTTTATACTTTGTCACAAATTACAACTTGTATTAGTTTTATTACTATGTATTTCTTAATTGTAGTCTCGCAATAAATCCAAAAACTTTACAGCTGTTGAAATTCCATCGATCAAAAATGGGCCAATAAGAGAGTTATTTACGCATCCTAGCCAAACATTAACCTTTTGGGGGTCTGTGTCCAACTTAAGTTGTGGATATGATGATTAATACAGGACCAGTATCTGGACATTTGTGATTTTTTGATGGAAAAATAAAGGATTAGTACAAATCAGAAATTCTGAGAGTTGACCTCCCCATTGATAGTAAAGGTAGCATCATCAGTAAATATTATTTTACTTAACATTTTTTCATTTTCATTCAACGAATTGAACATTAGTTGTATTCTTTCAAACTGTTCAGATCAGTTCACTTGTGTTCAGTTGGTTCTCATTCGGATCACTTAGGGTCAGAGAGGAGGTAAATCAATTTGTTTAAAAGAACGTGCTAGTTCAGTTCAGATCGATCGGATCAGTTACATCAGTTTGAAAGAATACGCCTATTGTTTCACAAAAATCGGTACGCTTTATTTTATCTTCCTCGGTAAGTTGTTGATGATTTGAAATTTGGTTTAATCGAAAATGCCTCTAAATCCCCTGGAAGGAATTCCGAACTCTAAGGCAGAATGATGAATTGTCCTGGTTTTGCCCGCAATGTACAAGGAACTGCCCTACACGCGCAAAACCAATAGAGGACTTAACTTCTTAACCAGTCACAGCAAAAACAGATATTTCTACCATACGCCGCATTCCAAAGGGAGCACGATATTCGGCCTGAGATGCATTCACTTCAATAGTGAAAGATTGTATTAAATCAAACTCTATCAATTCTTGGTCAGCACTTCTCCTTTTTTCTTATCGGACATTCAACGTGGATCTAAAATCGAAGAAAAAATCACTCACCTCAAAGATAAAAGACAATATCACAAATGAACCATACGCCTCTTCTAAAACACGGAATAAGCACAAATCTTCTTAAATTGAGGGTATAGAGAAATAGAAAAAAGAAAAGAAGACGATGACGAAATGAAAATGTTAAAAGAAATAAAGGAAGTGAAATTGGTTCAACAGAAGAATAATGAGGAAATGAAAGAGATGAAAGAGGAAATATAAAGAATGAGCGAGAAGTTTGAGGTAAAGTGCAAACACTTGGAGGAGAAGTGTGATGGGCTGAGAAAAGAGTGAAATAAAACAAGAAATGGAGGAGCTGACAAAGAAGAATCTAGGATTGGAAAAGAAAGTAGAAGAAGCCGTGGAGATAAGAAAAGGTATAGTGATTATAAAATGTCGAGTTTGGAGGACAAAATAGAGATACTAAAGAACAAAAGTAGAATGAAAGGTACCAAAATATATATAGACGAAGATAGGACAAAGAGGAGAGGGAAATAAAGATGAAGATAAGAATGGAAGCAAAAAAAGTGGAGAAAGAGGTTTTGAGAGTGAAAATTGGATACATAAAAATGTGGGTGGAGGGAGAAGAAAGAAGATGGGTGGAGAACGAGGGGAGGATAAGAAAATGGACACCAAGAAACTAAAAATTGAGAAGGGGGGAGGGCAAAGAAAAAAAGGGAGAAAAAGGGTGGGGGTAAAACAAAGAAAAAAATAAGATCTTATTTTGGAACATTGTGGGATAAAAAACAAAGGTGTAGATTTTTGGAACTATATAAAGGGTTTTAAAATGGTAGGTTTAGTAGAAACTTGATGGAGGAAAAGAATGGAGTACATGGAAAGATAAGATGCCGAAAGAATATGTATGGGAAATTCAGTATGCAAAAAAGAAAAGAGAGGAAGGGAAGGGCGAAAGGAGGACTAATAGTGGGGGTAAGAAAAGAATGGGAAATAGAAAAGGAAATAGAAGAAGAAAATGTAGAGGGATGATTCAAATCAGAGTAAAGACGGAAAAAGGGGAAAAAATATAAAAATTTTTACGATATATGGAAAAGAAAGCAATTATAGAAAAGTCAATAGAAGAAAGGGATGAAGGCAAGTTGATTATAGGAGGAGATTTGAATGCTAGGATAGAGAGGAGGGAGGAATAATGGTAAATGGAGAGATAAGAAATAGGATATCAATGGATAAGAAAATAAACGGACAAGGAAAAATTTTGATAGAACTATGTGAAGAAAGAGGTTGGACAATAATGAACGGAAATTTGGAAGAAGAAGGAAAAGGGAAATTTACTTATGTAGGAGAAAGAGGCCAGTCAGTAATAGATTATGTGATTATAAACGAAAAAAGTAAGGAGGACATAGAAACACTAAGAATAGGAGAGGAGATAGAATCGGACCATCAGCCGCTAGAAGTAGTCATGATGGAAGAGGGAGAGAAAGAGGTACAAGAACAAGAAGAGGTATGGAGAGAAAAGAAAGTATGGACTGAAGAAAGAGTATAAAAAGATATAAAGAGGAAATGGAAGAGGAAGTAAATACTAAAGAAGAGGTGGAGGAAGAGATGGAGAGAATTACAACCAGGATGGAAATGGCAACAGAGAAGAGAAAGTATAGATTAAGAAAAACAAGAATTAGGAAAAGAAAAGATTGGTGGAACGGAGAATGCGAGAAGGGGAAAAAGAATTAAGAAAAGAAAGAAGGAAATGGAAAAAAGGAAAGATAGATGAATACAAAAGGTTAAAAGTAAATTTTAAGGGAATATGTGCAAAAAAATAAAGAAGAACATAAAAAACAAACCGAGATAAAGATTAGAGAAATTGAGAATGAAGGACAGGTATGGGAATTCATTAATAAAAAGAGAAAAAAGGAGGAAGGATGGAAGCAAATATAGATGAGGAAAAATGGAAAGAACACTGTAAGAAGTTAGTAGGAGAGAGTGAAAAAGCAAGAAATGAAGAAGTTGGAAAAAAAGGATAAGACACAGAGAGGGTGGAATAGGAAAAGAAGAAATGGAGAGAGCAATAAATAAAGTAAAAAAAGAAAAAGCAGAAGGGACGGATGGAATACAAGGAGAACAATGGAGGTACATCGGAGAAGGAATGAGAGAAAAGTAAGAGAAGTATTCGAGAGAATATGGAAAGGGAGAAGGGTTTCCAGAAAATGGAAAGAGGCAATAATATGCCCAATTTACAAGGGGGGAGATAGGAAGAAAGCGAACAACTATAGAGGAGTGAGTATAATGAATGCGGGCTAAAAGATATATGTGGAAATAGTTAGAAAAAATTGGAAAAAGCCGGGGGGAATAGAAGAAAAGAATATAATACCGGATTGGCAAGCAGGATTTAGGAAAGGAAGAGGAACGATAGACAATATATAATATTAAAGCACATAATGAAGAAGGGGGGAGGTAGAGAGAGTAGACAAGTATAGATACTTAGGTTACAACATCAGATACGATAACAAAGATGGAGACCATATAAAAGAGATGAAAATGAAAGGAAATAGAATAGTAGGACAAGTATGGGGGTTAGGGGAAAGGATATTTGGTAAAGATATAGAGAAAAGGAGATGGATGTTTGAAAAGTTGGTAAGAAGTGTGGTACTGTATGGAGCGGAGATTTGGGGTTGGAGGAATGGCAAGAGCTGGAGAAGATACAGGAGAAATACTGGAGGTGGACGTTAGGACTAGAGAAGGAGACACCGGGGTATATAGTGGAAGAAGAGCTAGAAATAGAAAAAATAAGGATACAAGCAGGAAGAATTGCAGTAAGGTATGAAGAAAAAATGGGAAGTAGGAAGGAAAATGAAATACTATATGAATGTTGGAAAGAGATCGAGGCACAGAAGGTAAAATATGGGGAAGAAGAAAGAAGAAAATACTATGAAAGAGTGGGATACGCGAGAGAAGAGATAAAGAGATTAAGAGAGGGGGGGGAGAAAGATGGAAGAGGAAATAATTGCAAGAGATAAAGATACTCAGAAGCAGGAAAGAAGGGCAAAAATAAAGGAAGGAAAATATAACGAGAAATACATAAAAATAATGACAGACAAGACACCAAGGTACATAACAGAAGGAAAAGGAATGAATGAAATAAGAATGATTGCAAGGTTCAGAATGGGTAATGAAGAAAATGAAAATAAATATTGGATGAGTGATGAGGAGAGATTATGCAGGTTGTGTGGGGATGAATGGGAAAATATAATACATATGAAAGAGGGATGCAGGGAAACAAGACACGAGGAAAAGGAATGGAAGTTACTACTAGGAGAGAAAGGGGAAGGAAAACAATGGATGAGGGAAGTGTTGGAGAGGAGGAAAGTGATGGAGGAGAGGAAAAGAAAAATACTGAAAGCTTAGAGAAGAGAGGGATGGGAGGTTGAAGAGGGAAACAGGAATTAGTTATTCAAAGAGGTGGACTTTAGGATTAGATAATAAAAGACCAGGATACCTAATAATTCAAACAGGAAATAGAGCATTGAAACTGAAGGAAAAGATGGAAAACAGAAAAGAGAATAAAATGCTGTACATATGTTAGAAAGAGATAGAGGAACAAAAAGTGAAATAAGGTAAAGAAGATAGGAAAGCATATTATCAAAGAGGAGGATACGCAAGAAAAAAAATAAAAAAAGCTAAGAGGTGAAGGAAGAAAGATGAAAGAAGAGATAGTAAAAAAAAGACAAACATAACCAGGTGCAGGAGAGAAGAACGAAGATTAGACAAGGAAGATATAACGACAAATACAACGATTTAATAATGGATGGAATCAAATATGGATAAAAAGAAAATGATTGTTAAGGTTTTTTAGTTAAATTTCGTATTTAGTTTTAAGTTTAAAAAGTTTGTGAAAGAACCGAATCACTTTGTTATTTTAAAAGACAAATAAATTTGATTTGATTTTTTTTTTTTTTTGGATAAATTTTTTTTGGAGGAGATAGTGAAAGTTTAAAATAAGAGAGAATTTGAGAAAAAGGAGTTTTTTGATTTTTTAGAAGGATTATTTTTTTTTTTTTTTTTTTTATATTTTTTTTTTTTTTTTTTTTTTTTTTTTTTTTTAGTTTTTAGGATTTTTTTTTTTTTTTTTTTTTTTTTTTTTTTTTTTTTTTTTTTTTTTTTTTTTTTTTTTTTTTTTTTTTTTTTTTTTTTTTTTTTTTTTTTTTTTTTTTATCTGCAAGCGAGGCAGTAAAAGAGGTCTCTCCAAGCATAATCGCCCTATACAACTTGATGCTGTCGGAAAAATCAATCACGGAAATTCTTCACAATTCTCTACGGAGCATCTCTATGCGGCATTGAAAAAGAAGGACTGAAGGCAAGACCCATCATCGCTGTGGGAGTTACTTTTGACTTACTGCCAAAATCGCATGCGCACAGACTCAACGGAATGCTTCAAATCCGATTTCACACCCCAGCAACTAGAGTCGCTACAAAATTGGGGATGTGAAGCATGTATTCACATCGACCAGCACGTACCTTCAACACGAAGACAACAAAAACAAGATCCTGCTTAAAATTGACTTCAAAACGCGTTCAACTCTGTGGATCGTGATAAGATGCTGTTAAATAAAACACTTTTCGACTGCGTTTTGTTGAATGCACTTTATTTTATTAATTACAAAAAATTAACTGAAAGCAAATTCTTCAGTGGTACACTCAAGTACGGTTTAATGCAAATGCCTAGCGGAGAAGCATTCTTCTGTCAATGTACCTGGAGGAGGGTCGGAAACTCCAGGAGTTTGTTGGGCTATCGATGGACGTCTTGATTCTGCTGCGTATTTAGATATTTTGAAACTATTATGAAACCTTCAGTCGAAGTGTTTTATCCAGACGAAGATTATATTTTCCAACAAGTAAGTATTCTTATTTCACTATACTTTCTCCAAAAAATAGTTCGGGATCTGTTGAATTAACATTTTCATAATGTTTTTTGTTGTTAAAGGACAACGCCCCTATTCATACTTCGCAGGTTGTGCGCAACTGGATACAAGAAAATAACTTGAGCTGTTACCCTGGCCAGCAAAAGCCCAGATTTTAACATTATCGAAAATGTTTGGGCTCGAATACTTGCTGTTATCCGAAGACAACAAGGGCCAAATTTTATACCAGTAAACCGTAATGCACTAATTGCAGCCATTGATACCGCATGGGAAACGATTAATATTAATTATATTGATACCTTGATAGCGTCAATGAGCAGACGCCTCCAAGAATGTATCAATAATAATGGAGGTCACACCCATTATTGATTTCTTATATTTATTTATATAGTAATACCTTTATTTAAAAAAAAGTTTTCATTTAATTTTAAACTATAACTTGGTATCTTAATTATAATTATGTAATAAATTCTTGTCAAAAACTAAATATATACGTTGACAATAAGAATTGCCTTAGTTTTTATTTTCACTTTTATATTAACTACAGAAAAATGAAACGTCATAAAATATACATTTTGTAAGGACTAAATATTATGAATAGAGAGTTTAATGATTTTTTTAATAACTTACAATAATTAGTAGGTTAGATTTATTTAAAAATAAGTAATAATCAGTCAACCCAAATAACCATGTTTAGTTTTTGATTTAATTTAAAAGTTATTGCTTGTAGACGTTTTTAAATCAAAATTATTTCTAATTTTATTTTGTAAACATTTCCTAAACAAAATTTTGATTCGATAATTAATCGAGCTATGGTGTTTAATTAGCGATACCTTCAAATATATTCTTTAAAGAAAAAATTAAGTAAGCAACGTAAATTACCTATTTTCTAAAACGTGCTTAGTGTAATGATTCATTCTACAGTCCTTCTATAAGATAACCCCTGCTGAGACTACCTGCTGTTAGAATTGTAAATGATACCCTTAAGCCCGCTTCACAATGTGCAAACTTTTGTTTACAGAAATTGTGGTGTCCAAGTTTTAAATTTCATGAGTGTACATCCAATAGTCCAAGTTTTAGAAACAGAGTTGAACCTTTGGTATATGGATGACGCCAATACCTAGCCGACACTCCGGATATGTCCCAGAAAATTTTACAAACCTCATCCAAAAGCTAGTGATATTGGTTTAACAGTCAACCCTACAAAATGCGAATTGTTCTTCTTATCCGGAATGCCAGACGAGTTGTAAGAAAATTCAATGCTATATCACCGGAAATCCGCATCACAACCAAAGAAAAATTAGAATTATTAGGAGCCCCCATTTAAGAAGACAACCTCGAATCTATCACAAGAAAGGGCCTGGACAAACTAATATTACTACTTAATCGTGTGGATAAAGTTGGTGGTCACGTGGCATACTTTCTCATAAAGAATTGTTTCTATATTCCAAAATTAGCTTTCCTAGTCAGAACAACTCCTTTTTGGAAATTCACAGGCCCGATGGAAGATTTAAACAATCATTTAAAAACAACACTGGAATCCGTTATGAACTTAAAGTTAGATCTGCCACACTGGAATTTAGCTACCCTACCAATAAAATATGGTGGACTAGGAATAAGACAAATTAGTGACATTGCACTCCCAGTCTTCCTAGGCTCTTCTCATGGCATGTCAAAATCTGATCTCTCAAGTTTTACATTTTATGGACATTACGATTCCTGACAACCTCAAAGAAGGCGCCAAGACAATTAGCCATTAAAGAACCTGAATCAGGCGCTTGGCTCCACGCTATTCCATCCGAAAATGTTGGCACGTTAATGGACAACCTCACCTTTCGAACTTGCGTAGCCCTTCGACTTGGTTGCAAATTGTTCAAGCAGCACATATGCCAATGCAACAAAACTGTCAACGAATTTGGCCATCATGTTCAATAAGCAAAGAGCGCTTCTAAGACATAGCGAAATTAACTCAATTATTTATTGTTCATTAGCAGCTTTAAAAATTTCCTCAGCCTTGGAACCTGTAGGACTAGCACGAGATGATGGAAAGAAATCTGATGGAGCAACATTAATGTCATGGTCCAAAGGCAAGAAACTGCACTTGTGTTTAAACTTTAAGATCCTGGGCAGAAGAGACAAAATCTTTTATGGAAGAAATCGGTACACTTTTGATCAAAGAAACAGGAGATAGCAGGGCTTAATTCTACTTCTACCAACGTTTATCCATCGCAATTCAACGTGGAAACGCTGCCAGCATTATTGGAACCCTACCCTCAATGAATCCCCTTGAATGAAATTTTATTATCTAACAATTTTTATTTTATTACGTATTACAAAAATTATAAAATCATGTTGCTTGAATAAAGTGTATTGACAATTTGAAATTTTATTGGGTTTATACTTAAATTCTTTTAGGGTTCTGTATACCGAGCTATACGAAATTTCAATATGTTTAGTCACATCTAAAAGTGATCCTGTAGGCCGTTCCCCAACATAACAGATGATATTTATTTTCATTTTTTCGGTTAGAATATGATTGGTTTTGCTTCTTTTTGTTAAAAATACTGAGAATGCTTTTCGCACAAATTATAAGCCTTTCAGGGTAGTAGACTGAAAACATGTCCCGAAAGGTTTGACATTTTTTCTTTCGTAATTATCTTTGTTCTTTTTAAGGACGGCTAGATGACGACCTCAAAGATATCTATCAAACATTAGTAAATCCGTTTTCTTGTACGGCCAGTGAAGAATCTCCAGTTACTTTTGAACTTATTGATGGTTGCACTATAGAAGGAAGTAGTAAAAACATGAACACAGGCAATGACGACAACAACGAAATATTCGACAGCAATGCAGAAACCGGTTATCAAGACATGAGCGAAATAGTAGATAGCAGCAATACACAAACTAATCCCGATTTCCAACCAACCCCAGAAGCTTTTGAGAAGTCTGATTCGTCTGAAGCCGGCTCCATTTTACACAATGATAAATTAAATGCAGATGATCTTCTAGATGAAAGCCCAAAAAGGAAACGGTCTATAAAATATGAAATAAACAAAAATAAATGGCAAAAGAACAAAAATACTTTAAAAAGAGAAAAGGGGGAGTCTTATCAAGGAAAGAAAAAGGAGAATGGAAAGTGGAAGTACGACATTTTGAAAGAACCAAGACTCATGAAAGAAAGTTGCAATTGCAAGTTAAGTCTAAATAAAAAATCTGCCCTAATGTGCACTAAAATTAATGAAGATGAGAGAAGAAAAATTTTTGAAGAGTTTTGGCAATCTACATGGTCTGAAAAAAAGATGTTTGTTAGAAACCATGTTTGTGTGCAGGTAACATCTACAAAACGAGGCGTGAATGAAGTGTCAAGAAGAACTTATTCCAACATGTTTTATTTAGGTTCTCCCAGAGTTAGAACTTGTAAAACTATGTTTCTTAACACACTGAGCGTGAAAGAGTGGGTTATTAAAAAATGGGCCAAGAGCGGAATAGAAGAGAATACTGTGACTCTGCAAAATCCTCTTCAGAATTCTGGTGTTAATAACAATGGGGTGAAGCAGCTTGCAAGATTCTTCGAATCTTTACCAAAAATGAGTCGCATTATTGTCGAGTTTCAACCTCAAAACTTTACCTAGAGCCAATGTGTGAAAGCTAAGCCAAGAGTAAATTGTACAAATGCTATAGTCCGGTTTTTGCAAAAATGAGAACCAAAAACCTGTATCAATAGCTACTTTTCACAAAGAATTTGAAAAAAATAAACTTTCTCTTTATAGACCGAAAAAGGATCTATGTGATATTTGCGTATCATTTCAAACAGGAAATATTACGGAAGATGTGTATAATGCCCATATTAAATTCAAAACGAAAGCAAGAACGGAAAAAAATGAAGATAAACAATCACAGAATGATGTATTTACCATGGATCTTCAATCGGTTCTGCTTTCTCCGAAGTCCAACGTGTCTTCACTTTATTATAAAACAAAGCTCAATGTGCATAATTTCACTTTATATGATATTAAACGCCAGCAAGGCTTCTGCTATTTATGGAATGAGTCTGAAGGTGGGCTAACGAGTAATGAGTTTACTACTATAATTGTTAATTTTTTGAAGCAACATGTAGCAACGCAATATTCAGAGGAAAGAAACACTGCCGAAATCCAAATTATATTATGGAGTGATGATTCTGGATACCAAAATAGGAACTCAACCCTCTCAAACGGTATATTCAACTTTGTTTTGGAAAGCGGTGTAACTGTGATCCAGAAGTATCTCCAAAAAGACCACACGCAGATGGAACTGGACAGTGTACATTCCGTTATCGAGCGACAAATTCGAAACAAAAAAATTTATATTCGAGCAGACTATGTGTATGTTTGTAAAACCGCTTGCCACAAAAACCCGTATAAAGTGGAATACATTTCGCACGAGTACTTCAAGAAATATGATCATTTACAGTTTTTTAAATCAATAAGACCAGGAAAAATTGCCGGTGCACCTACAGTAAATGATCTTAAAGCGTTAAAATATTCCAAAGATGGTATTTTTTTTAAGCTTCGACATGCTGAAGATTGGCAAATCTTACCGATACGTTTAAATATAAGTAGTGTAGTACCCGTTAAATCTGATAACATTCCCCAGCTCCAGAAGAACAGACTTAAAATAAAAGCTGAAAAGTTTCGGCATCTTCAACAATTAAAATTATCGATGGAACGTGACTATCACGATTTTTATGATCAGCTACCTCATGAATAAATGATTTTTGTGTTGTTCCTAATTATTTGTTTTAACAGTAATCTTGTGTTTTGCTGATTTCAATTAGAATTAAATTTTGATTTTGAATAAAGTTTTTTAATAACTGACCTTAGTTTGATTTAAATGCCTAACTACTTTTAAAAAACTGCGTATCTCCAAATTTTGTATCAATCTTTGATAAGAATAATGCGTAACTCCTTTTTTTTAAATATTAACTCAAATACATAAAAATTCAAAGTGCACGCTAATTTACTAAATTATTTTTAGTGGTAAGTACATACCAGAAAAAAATTACTCGATTGTACCTATTGCAATTCACAGAAATCAGTTTTTAGCGTTTTCTGAGAAATTTCGAGAATTGGAGTTACGCATTTTGCGAATTAAGCCGACGATATAGAACATAGACGTGTAAATGAAAAGGAAGAACCCGGTATACTTACTTACTTGTTGCACCCAATCTTTAGGTAGTACCACGGGGTGATGATCTTTACGTGATTTTGTGTAATGGGGTTAAATGCGCAAGCCAAAGTTTTACGCGCAAAATTGACACGGTTGTGTAAATGTAGCTTTTCATGACGTTTTAACGATGAACTATCACGTGAACATCGCGTGACTTTTGCATCTGTTAGCCGCGGTAACTATAGTTAAAAATGAGCATAATTCCTGTATATTCTTAGTAACTCTCTGTTTGTAGAAGTAAATGTCTGTAGACTCTTAAAAAATATAAGTATATATTTTTTGCTCTCTTCAGTTATTGTATTCACTTTTCTGTTGTTTTTTTTTCATTGGAAAGCATTATGCAATCGTTAAGTATGCGGTTTTTTGGAAGCTTTGGATAAAGGTGTATAAAGTGTACCAGACTACTTAATTAGTCCATTTTATAGGGTGCAACCCACTTGAGTAATGATATGCCAAAATGTTTTTCGTAGCCTTGATGAAAAAATAGAATATTCAGGTTTGATTAGTTATTACCTTTATGTTTAAGGATAATTAATTCTCCAATAATAGTTATTAAAACAGCAAAATCAAGGAGTCATGACTTGCAAAACAAACAAAACAAAAACTTTTATTGTGGTTGATCTTTGTTGCTTTGAAAAAGGGGGGTAGCTAGATTAGTTAACACTAATAAATGGTTTCAAAAGTTTTCAAAAAATTTCATGGAGTCTTTGATAATCTTGCTATTTTTTATTAGGTTTAACCAGGAAATGTGTTTGCATAACAATTGGCCTCCATCCGTTTAGTGCAATAAACGTGTACACGTAATTGTTATCAGCTTCGCTTACAATTTTGAATTAGGTACTTCAGCCTTTATTGTTTAAAGGATATTTATTATACGCTCGTTATTTCTCCTATTACATCCTGTTTTAAGAAACACTATTGAACGATTTACTTGGATATCATATCTCAACGATAAAGTTATATTGAAAAATATTATAGGTTTCATTTAGGTTTTCATAAACGGGCAAAATCTTTGATTTTCAGTAATGTAGATGTATTTTCAGCGGAATACTTCTAGAATCAATGAGTGGGAACAGCTTTTAATGCGTCAATTTTTTCCTGAAAAGCTGAAAATGTCTGAAATTATTTTTCGTTACATAAACAAAACATTGTTTAATAAAGATTGCATTACGTACCGAATAAAATTTGACTTTAAGTCAAGACATAATACTTTTATTTTTCTGTGATTAAACTCAAAAGGTAGAGTTGAGTTGAGACAATTAGTTTGATTATGAATGTCGCTTTCGATTATTGCTTTGTACTCAATTTTTTTGTTTTAATCATTTAAATGTGTACGGGTAATGTTGAGTATTTACACTTCCTTTCTGCAAAATGCATTCTTTGTTTTTTATGAATAATAACGTCTATGTTTTGAATATATAGATGTTTTTCTGACCTAATAAATCAGAAGCTATCAGTAATTCGTAATATTTTTTTTAAGAAACTATAATCACAAGACGCAGTATTGCTAAAAGTTGTATATAGATATGCTGCCGCGCATAGTGTAATTATCGAGTTCAACAGTAGACTATTCATATTATTTTACGGGTGTAAGTTACATTTATATTAATGATCTGAGTTTGGATAATACTTAAAACTTGTAATATGATACTAATGCTGCTAGATAAATGCAACTGTTAATATCACTCACTGATTAAAATAAGGCCAATCTGCATTCCAATAGACCTTAAAATACAAAAATAATGGTTAAGCATAAAATCAAATAAATATAATTTTTTAAAGAATATAAACAAAAATTGTTCCTCTCATGCTCCCTAAATTGTTACATTATATACAGGAGTGAATGTTTAC
The DNA here is from genome assembly GCA_030710515.1 of Abscondita cerata. NCBI lineage: Eukaryota > Metazoa > Arthropoda > Insecta > Coleoptera > Lampyridae > Abscondita > Abscondita cerata. The sequence continues at coordinate 56,708 of JALBCR010000672.1, forward strand.
ATCAGCCTTGTTGTAGCCATCACAAGTTAATAAAGTCTTGAAAATCAATTTATGTTAGTTTTCTTTGTCAGCGGAAAATTTCACTCATGAACATAAAATAAAACAGTTTATAACTACAGGACCTTTACAACAAATACAAGTTGCTCGCATCTGTGCGAAATTTAATACAGAATACTGACAGAATACCAATTTAAAATAACCAGAAAATGAAGGGAAAAATATCTTATCCCTTACATTCTTATTCTCTTGCACAAAGGAGAACGCCATTAACCTCTATCAAGCTGGAACCGCCACATTACAAAAATCAAAATTATTACACTTCATAATTGATGGGCTAATCAGATACTTAGTCGAATTAAGCGTTCGATGTTTTCTTGGTAAAACGTGAGAAACTAAGATGGAAAATTGTCTAAGTAATAATGAACGGTTAATAGATTCTAATTAAATGCAGTATTGTCGAATTAGCGCTCGATGTTTTGAAATCAAACTGTAACCCCCACTTGTGTAAAAACTAAGAACGAACAAATATTTTAGATAATTGTTTACTCAATAATTAAAGGCCAATTACATACTAATTATATGCCCTATTGTCCAATTAAATGCTTGACCTGTGGCTCGAACTCCTACACGTTTTACCAAAACACATCGAGCCCTCAATTCAGCAATCGGACATTTAATTGGCATCTAATTATCCCTTAATTCTTGTGTAAATTTTTTTTTGAAAATAAGGATTTCTTCTAAATTTTGGGTGGGGTGGTTTTGGGAACTGGAGGACAAACTGGAAACATTGAATTCTTTATTTGACAATAGGCTACTTAATTAGCATCTAATTAGCCTTGAATTATAAAATGTAATAATTTTTATTTTGCACTGTGGCGGTTTGCGCTTGATAGAAGTGTCAAATTAGGCAAGTCGAGTTTATAAAATGAAATAGATTCTTTTTTTGCAAAAGAAGCTTACTATATGCATCTAATCCAAAATAATGTTGTACATTATTTTAATGCCATATTGTCGAATTAAGCGCTCGATGGTTTGGATCAAACTGTAACCCCCCACACGTAAAAACTAAGACCGAACAATTAATTTAGATAATTGTTTACTCAATAATTAAAGACTAATGACTTACTAATTAAATACTTTATTGTCCAATTAGATGATTGACCTGAAGCTCGAACTCCTACACGTTTTACCAAAACACATCAAGCGCTCAATAAGGCAATAGCGCATTTAAATAGCATTTGATTAGCTCTTAATTCTTGTGCAAACATTATTTTAAATAACGCTTTCTTCTTAGTTTTTTTGGGTGTGGTGGGTGTAGAGGACAAGCTAGAAACATTGTATTTGTTATTTGACAATAGGCTACTTAATTAGCATCTAATTAGCCTTTAATTCAAGCGGAATGAGTTTTCCTAAATAATGGTTTTTCTTAGTATTAAGCCTCGATCTCAAGCTAAAACCGCCACATTTTTAACTAAGAAATCACCAAGCGCTTAATTTGACAATAGAACATTTATTTTGCACTGTGGCGGTTCCCTGCTTGATAAAGGCAAGTCGAGTTTATAAATGAATTAGATTCTTTTTTTGCAAAAAGCTTACTATATGCATCTAATCGAAAATATTGTTGTACATTATTTTAAAGCCATATTGTCAAATTAAGCGCTCGATGTTTTGAGATCAAACTGTAACCCCAAACACGTAAAAACTAAAAACAAAGAATTATTTTAATTTAATTAAATTCCCTATTGTCAAATTAGATGCTTGACCTGAAGCTAGAACTCCACACGTTTTATCAAAATTTAGCATTTAATTAGCATCTAAATTAACCGTTAATGATTACGTAAACAATTTTACAAATTAATGTTTCGTTCTTACTTTCAAACGTTTTACTAAGAAAACATCGAACGCTTAATTCGACAATAGAGCATTTAATTAATATCTGATTAGCCCTTAATTATGAAGTGTAATAATTTTTGGTTTTGCAATATAGCGGTTTCAATTTTTAAATTCGGTAAACAGAACATCATAAAATTTGAAATTCTAAAGTGGATTAAGTATTCAGTTTATTACTAGTGACAATGCTTACACAACTTAGTCTACAACAAGAATTGTGATGATTTTTTTGTTCGTTTCTGAGACGGTACGAAGCTCACTGGGTCAGTAGGTAAACGCCAAAAATTATACAATGTGTATTGAAGATTTATGACCTACAATAATGATTAAAACACTCCTTTTTAAAAAAAAAGTTGCATTGTGGATTTCCCCTACTACATTCAGTAGTGAATACAGACGCCGCCGCCGCGCCGTTTTGTTGAAGTGATTAGCATTTACTATTCGTATTTCACTAGTTATTCAGCGAGAAAATTCTTCAAAATTTTTAAATAAAGCATGAATTCTAATTACAAATATTAATCAATAAAAAATTAGTACAAAAACTAACGCATAGGAACTCGTGGATATAATTATAGAACCAGGGCCCTTTGGGACGTCTCTACGGGTCTGATAGGTCAATCATGTAATATGCCATTTTCATCTTCTTTGGGAATAATTTTAACTAATACTTATTTATTATAATATTTTATTTACTAATATCGTGCACACACATTAGTGAAGTTAGCCCCGTAATTAACGAATTTTGCCATTTTATTGATTGTGCTGTATTGTGCTATATTGTGCCGTATTGTGCCGCAAATCGTATGTTCATATTTCAAATGGTTTTTAAATAAAAAAAACAAAATTTTCGTAGCCCGCATTTTACGATTTTTTTCATTTCATTGATTGTGCTGTAAGTGTGCCGTATTGTGCCGCACACCGTGTGTTAATATTTTAAAGAGTTTTTTAATAAAACAAAATATTGTGCGGCAAATTGTATGTCCATATGTTAAAGCATTTTTGAAATAAATAAAAAAAAATGTTCGTACCTCCGCACCTTACAAATTTTGTCATTTTATCGACTGTGCTACAATTCTGACGTATTGTTCCGCAAACCACATGTTCATCCTTCAAAGGTTTTTTAAATAAATAAAAAAAATTTCGTATCGTATCTATAATCAGCTACAAAATTATGATCTAAATTCTGATGCACACCTACATATTTTCTTTTTGCGAGTTCTAATTATTATATGGGAAATACAAGCTGCTTCTACTAAATCCATTTGAAATGATTAATAATACTGAAAATTTTTAAAATGAGGGGCAACGAAAATTAAGTTTTTTTAAATTTATATTTAAGAGACAATAAAAGTAAATAAAATAACAAAAATCCTAAAATTGGGGGCTACGAAAATTTTGTTGTTTTATTTTAAAAACTTTTTGAAATATGAACATGCGATTTGTGGCACAATTACACCACAGTACAGCGCAAACAATAAAATGACAAAAAATTTGAAGAGTGCGGAGCCTACGAAAATTTTGGTTTTTTAAATTTATTTAAAAAACACTTTAAGATATAAACATATGATTTTCAGCACAATTATAGCACAATATAGCAAAATCAATAAAAAAACAATATTCGTAAAGTGCGGCGCCTAATTCACACAGGTCTTGCATTCTCATGGTGAAGCTATACAGTTTGTCTCACCGGGAACCGCCATTAACTGTATACGGCTAATGACGGTTACTTTTCCCTATACGGCTAATGGCGGTTCCCGGTGAGACACCCTGTCAATAAAATAATTGATTAAAATTACTTTATATAGGGTGTACCATAAAAAATTGGAAATATTTTAACTGTATAAACCTGAGCTCAAAATATTAAGATTTAACCCAAATCACTTAGATAAAATGTGACTCCTTACTGAGTTACAGGACGTTTTATTTAAAAATTTAGAAAATATTTGTACCCAGTACTAAACACCTTACTAAATTATGTTAAATAAAGGTTTCTGGCTACTACCAGAGGAGTACGATAGGAGCAAGGGATGTTTTGATTCCTCCCAAAATTTACGCCACTGGCAGAATTGTCATTTTAGCACAATTTTTCGATTCTCTAATACTTAAATTTTTAAAATAAAATACTCTTCCTTCGTAACAATAAAGTTATTATTTTCGAGATTTCAGGTGTATTAATTATGTGGTGTGTTGGTGCCATAATGCACCAAATGAAACGACAATAAAAAAAAACATACAGTAGAACTCCAATTATCCGAATTTAATGGGGACCGGGACCCATTCGGATAATCAAATATTCGGATAATCGGATTTTTTTTAAATTGCCATTGGAGAGAATAAAAGCTACGTTTTGATATTGCACTATTTTTTATTGAATTAAATGAAAGAAACATGAAATTTTCACATGTTTTAAATATAAATAAAATGTACTTATGTACAAGTTTAGAAATAAAAATCATTGTTTTTAAACATCTCCGTCAATGTAAGCTGTTTTGCGGTCTTCAACCGTTTTCGGGCAGCCAGGTCACGCATTCGCTTGACGGTGAGCAGTTGCAAGTGGTCACACTCGGGCTGACGCCCATCCACTTCAAAGCAGTCTCGAGGCCGGCAATGCTTCACTAGCTGATGGTCCAGCGTCTACTTCAACATCAGCAGAAAGTTCTTCTTCCACTTCCACTTCAACATCTTCTCTCACACTTACAACAATTTCATCGTCATTGAGAATTTGAAAACCAGGGTCAGACGTGTCACAAGCCATCCACTCTCCTACATCTTCAGCACAAACTAAGTAAATGCCAACAGTTAACTGTAAAGACTAGTGTGCGTTAAAGTGCACGGCGCCATCTATGCGATGGTTTTAATGCTTAAAACAACACGTGAGTCGATAAAGCCAAGATAACTTGTACAGAAGCATACACGCACGAAAGAACACCTGATGCAGCATTTCGCTCTTATTATGAGCTCATCAGAGGTGTACAGTTAACTGTTGGCATTTACTTAGTTTGTACTATTTACACGTGTCCATTTTAACACGAGATGTCGCAAGACACACATTTCACTTATATTCATTGCTCCAGGAGAGTTTAAAAGACCAACCGCCGTCTTGTACAGTTGTATACCGCACGTGAGTTACACCTCTGATGAGCTCATAATAAGAGCGAAATGCTGCATCAGGTGTTCTTTCGTGCGTGTATGCTTCTGTACAAGTTATCTTGGCTTATCGACTCACGTGTTGTTTTAAGCATTAAAACCATCGCATAGATGGCGCCGTGCACTTTAACGCACACTAGTCTTTACAGTTAACTGTTGGCATTTACTTAGTTTGTACTATTTACACGTGTCCATTTTAACACGAGATGTCGCAAGACACACATTTCACTTATCTTCAGCACTTACTTCTGCACAACCAGGAATTTTTACAATCATTTTTCTTATTTCCTCTAGTGACAACGCATCTTCATCATCATCATCCTCTCCATATTCTTGTTTCTCATTTTCTTTAGATTCTTTTTTTTTTGTTCTTCTCAGGCGGTAGGCCTTTCAGTTTATTCCACGCACGTCTTAGCGTCACTGGCGTAACCAAACTCCAAGCTTCCGCTACCATGTAACAGCAGTCCTTTAAATTTATTTTGCTATGATTTGCCAAAACCAATTCTTCATCTTCAGCACCTTCGATCAGCAGTTTTCTCAGCAGTTGCTTTTTGTAATGGCGCTTCATTGTTTCAATAACAGACTGGTCCATGGGTTGCAGCAAACTTGTAACATTGGGAGGCAAAACGTCGTTTTAAACTGCCCATTCTCTCTTTCCAACAGTTCTGCTGTAGGATGAGTGGGTGCGTTATCAACAATTAAAAGCACCTTACTGCCTTCTTTTCCCACCGATTTTTGGTGCTTTTTCACTTCAGGAATGAACACTTCATCATACCATTCGGTAAACAAAGCTGCAGTCATCCAGGCCTTGGGTTGACTTTTGTAGAAGAGTGGAAGTTTTTTACGTTTTTAAATGCTCTTGGATTTCTTGATTTTCCTATCAAAAGAAGTGGCAGTTTATGATTTCCAGTGGAGTTGGCACAGTTAAGCACTGTAACACGTTCTTTACTGACCTTATGTCCAGGGGCACTAGATTCCCTTTAGAAGCCAAAGTGGTTTTTGGTAATGCTTTCCAAACAAGGCCAGTTTCATCGGCATTATAAACAAACTCCGGATCATAGGATTCTGATGCAGTTTTAAATTTTTCAATAAAATTTTCAGCAGCTGCAGAGTCTGCTGAAAGCTTCTCACCAGCCAAATCTAACTCGCGTACACCATGCCTGAATTTAAAATTCCTTAGCCAGCCGTTACTAGCCTTAAAAGATGAATAACCAAGCTTTTCTGCTAAGATTTTGGCTTTTTCACAAAGGATTGGACCTGAAATCGGATTTCCCATAGAACGTTGCTGCAAAAACCATTTAAACACGGCATCTTCCAAATTTTTGTTGGTTGCTGTCTTCATTGTTTTCCTGGAGGAACTTCCATCTTCATTTTCAAGCACCGAAACAAAGTTTAAAAGTGTTGACTTACTGTTTTTAATGTCAGAAATTGTTGCTTGTCCAACACCATAAATCTCAGACAACTTCTTACCCGTTACACCTTTATCGAGTTGCTCTATAATTTTCAGTTTGTCCGCTAACGATAGCACAACACGTTTTCTTTTCGAAGCCATGGTATAAAAACAATACAGTATTGTACACGCACAAACAAAAGTAAGCCGTAGCGAAAGAGTAGCGTCCTCGAGCAAGGTCAATAGCACACTGGCTAATCAAAACAAACAATGACAGGTGCGCCGTGACTGCAATGCGCCGGAACTTGTCTTAACTTGCCGTTGTGCCTACACTGACTTCGCGGGGGAAGTCAGTGTAGGCACAACGGCAAGTTAAGACAAGTCAAGCTTGACGCGCAAACACTGGCTTCGCGGGGGGAAGAATAATAGCGCATTTAGACTTTTTTTGGACAATTTTTTGTGATTCGGATAATCGGCGATTCGGATAGTCGGAGTTCGGATAATTGGAGTTCTACTGTATTGTTATTTATTGAAATTTATTGAAACGAATATGTATTAGATCCATTCAACATTTAAAACAAAATGTGGTAGCGAAAAGTTAGTTCCAACAAATTTCAATAAACAATACAAGATACAACGGAATAACAAAACAAAAAACAAATTCACAATTTCAAATTCCATGATTCACACTTGTTGATGATTTCGGTAATAATGTGACGTCTTCAAAACCATACCATTGTTATTACTTATTTCCGTTTATGAATTACCTACTTTGTGCACAAACTTAATTTTACCTAAAAATACTTTTGCCATTTTAATGTTACTGCAAAATTAACTTCCACTGATCATTTTTTTGTCCCCTTTTTCACACTTTGTGTTGTCAGCTCTACATTTTCCCATGTCCTTCTCAAAACCTACTCCTCGTAATCTATATTTTGCTTATTCACAATAATTGTCATGTTGCACTTATGTATTTTATGGTACTCTCAGTTTCACGCGGATAAAAACCGGATGTTATGATCTCACTAACTTCGCCTTCGCACGGTCAGAGGGACGATTATGTTTATCAAACTTGCGTCTCGACAAATGTCTGGGTATTATGTTTTGTGATGCAATTTATTTTTCTATTTATAACGTAATTAGTACAATAAATGCAATCTATTCAATAAGTACAAAATTCATTCAACCTAAAATTTCATTCAAAATCTATTATCTTTGTCACACATGTAATTACATTAAACTCGTTTATTGATTTCATTTAATTTTCCATGTTTAAATTTACTTTAATCGATTACATAATTGCATTTGAAATTGTATTTGTTTTACATTACTTTAGAATTTATTTAACTTGAAATATGACGATCATTTTGGTTTCCATTTTTTTTATTAATTCAACTTTTATTTAAAACTAGCAGTGATATCCGGCATTGACCGGGTTACGGAGGTCTATGTAGGCCTACTTTTGCATTGTAATTCCCCTCAAAGAGGTTAAGGAGGGATGGGATCTAGCTTATGTTGCTCCCCATAAAGTTTGCGTCATGAAGTCAATTTTCAGCCTTGGGGGATGCTACATTTGGGCGGCCATAAGTAACAAACAAACAGACTGCAGTCAGACACACAATCACCTATATTGATATAGATACAAAATTAAACAATTACAGTGCAATACAGTAAACTCTATTTTAACGGACACCGCTCATTACTGACACCTCTTTACAACTGAAAATTTTTGATCCACGGAATTTTACTGTAGCGAATTTAATTAAAACAAACCTCTAAATAATGGACACTCTGTATAGTGATTCACAAATTTCATCCCCATCATGGACAAAATATAATCAAAAATTGAACCCAAATACAAATATCAGTTTACAATTTAGCTCCGAAAATAAAACTGCACTTCGCTTTCTTTGATTTGGGTATGCATGTAGTTACTTTGTAAACACAATTGTTAAGTTTTTCCATAGATGTTTTAAAAATATCTCCAAATTTAAAGTAATGGAACAGTTATGATGTACATTTGAAAATTTGTTGTCGGTGAGTTAGTATTTCCGTTCAGTAGAATGGCTCCACCCACCGCACCCAAGCGAATTTTTCAAGTATCAAAGAAAAAGTGGAAATTATTAAGTGTGCTACAAAGTATAAATTTAGTGTTAGACAATTACCTAAAAAGTACCAGTCGGAAAATCTCAAATTGCCGAAATTTTTAAGAAAAAAGAATAAATCAAAAACGATTTTCTTGAAAGATGAAGATGATCTACCGTTTTCCTACCTTTTAGAAAAAAAATGTGTAGTGTCAATTTAAAAGATTATGTAACGACTGACGATGAACTACAGACTGAAAATATGGATTTAGATATATGCCAAAGTGTGTTCAGAATTACAAGAACAAAAAAAAGTGATATTAATCGGGAAATTGATAGTGATTTGGATGAAGATTTAATTGTTAATTCTATAGTGTAAACAATTTGGCGAAGCTTACGAACAACTAAAAGGCATTCAAATTTGTTTGTATTGAACAATGATTTAGAAGGAACACAAAAAATGTCAGAAATTATTACACACGTTGAAGGCTAATTATAAAAAATTCTTTCAGAGATAAAAACAAGCATTTACCGCAGAACTCCACATCGCCCTTATAAGCAAAAATAAAATTGCGTTTTAGAAAAAAAAGCCGGCCGGGCCGTCGGACATAAAATTTTGTTTGTTTCATTATAACGTACTAACTCTAATTCATTGGAAGAAGTGAACAAAAATGGGTGTTAAAATTTTCGGTTTGGAAACCGTCGCATAACTCTCTATCTTATTTCATAAAATGTTGAGTAAAAATCTAAAATTTCTGATTTTTAAATTTTATACTAATTGGAAATTAAGAAATATCTAAATATACATAATTTTTAACATATTTACTTGTGTGGAAAACTTTCATTTACAAGTAAAAAATTTAATTACGTAAGCATATTTGTAAATAAAAATTTCGAAGAATTCCCTTTTTTAATATTGTGTATTGTTTAGTGTTTATTATATAACTCTCAAAATAGTTTCTGGGTAATAAAATCGATAAAACATTTTTGTCGTATACGGACACCTCTCTTCAACGGACAGTTTCATCTTCCCCATAGGTATCCATTATAAAAAGGTTTTACTGTATTTAAACGGCGACCAAATGGACGAGACGAGCTTACGATATACGATACAGGGTGTTTTTCATATGAACCAACATACAGCATGAATATGTTGAGAATTCTAAAATATGACGACTTAACTTCACTTTATACTATTCAAAATATAGTTTTAAATTTCGAAAAAATTAGTTTCGCTAATGCTTCGACTTACGAAAACAAGTTTTAAGTGTATCAAGAGTATTAACCGATGATAAATAAAGTTCAATTAAAGCAATTTGAGTAGGGGTGATGGACCCTTAAAATGTGACAGACTTTTTTAACCTGTTTTAAAATTTAAAAAATATTTATATTGTTTTATTGATAATTTAATTTTGAAATTTTTCTTATTCTTGCCATTAAAAAAAAACTCGAATAACTAAACACACACATTAATTAAATCACTGAAAATTCAACAGACTATGGAATTTAAAACTTGAGAATGGGAATAATTTAAAAAAACTCAAACATCTTAAACTTCGACAATAAAAAAATTAGCTACACCATAACTTATAAAAATTGATCGCCGTATTTTCTCATGCTTAACTTTTTTATTTATTTATTTATTTACATTTATTGTTGTTAGTAATGTTAATATAACATTTTACAAACGTCAAAGTGGTTTAATAGAATAAAATAACAACAAATTTGCATGAGTAATGAGTACAATAAAAGCAGAATTTGTCAACAGAGAATTAAATGTTTAATTCAGATGTAAGTAATTCTTGGCAATTATAGAAATCCTTGTTTAACAAAAAAGGATTTAACTCTGTTTTAAATTGCTTAATCCCTAACGATCTAGTTTCAAGAGTTAGCTTATTATACAATTTTGTAGCTAACAAATCTGAGCATTTTTGAGAGCACGTTAGTCTATAATAGTTTGAACGTATATCTTTTTTCCGCCTACTATTATAAAGGTGAATGTCAGTCTGTAATTTGTAAGTTTCTATATTATTATAGATTGTTATCAAAGCGTTCATTATGTAGATGCAGGGTAGTGTAAGGATACAAAGATTCCTAAAAGCATTTCGACAATCCATCCTGTAGTCCAAATTTGCTAGAATACGAATTGCTCTTCTCTGTAATGCAAATATTCTATTAAAATTAGAACATTGTCCCCACAGCACAATTTGGTATGATAAATGTGAGTCACATAGTGAGTAGTATGCAGATCTTAGTACCTTTGTCGATAAAGTTGAGGATAGGTTTCGTAGAGCAAAAATATTAGAGGCCAATCCGATAGCTTATTAGTGTAAGCGTTCCATGATAATTTTTGATCAAAATGTAATCCAAGAAAACAAACAGGCTCAACATTTGTTGTATCATTACATACTCTAATAGTGTTTAGAAGTTGCTTGGTTTTGCTAGTGTTAATAGTAAGCTTAACCAACAGAAAAACACCAAAAACCTTACTCGGACACGTGTTTCAACAGTTAAGCTGTTACCATCAGCGATACCGATACTAAAAATAAAAACAACGGGAAGCTTATATATACTATCTGCTTATCACGCATCGTTAAACTTAATTGATTCTTAGATAAGCTTAAATAATTCCGAAAATCCTAATGGACCGTTATCATCATAATTCATAAGCAAATTTCTGTTTTAAAAATTTCTAAACTTTCATAAGAATCAAGTTCGTTTTTATTATCTACCCTCTTAATTAATTCAATGTCGCCTACTCTATGGCCATTTTCAAGCATATGCATGGCAACACTGGACCTATCTGTGCGATGATATTTGACATGAGCTACGTGCTCTTTAAAACGAGTTTTAATAGGTCTCTTGGTTTGCCCTATATATACTTGGTTACAGTCTTTACAATTAATTTTATATATTCCCGATTTATCACACATTTCTATTGGGTCTTTCGGATTGCCTAAAAGATTTTGCAAGTTGTTACTACTAGAGGTTACTGTTTTATAATCAAATTTTGAAAATATTTTTGAAGACCTTTGTGTATGTGGGATAATTTGGTAATTTGACATATTTCTTATCTATTTTGCTATTACTAGTTCCTAACGTTGTAATGTTTCTAATGTTTAACTTATGTTTATGTTTTCTAATTATGTTTGTGACAATTGATTCTTGAAAACCATTGTATGATGCAATCTGCTTAATATTTCGCAGTTCTTTATCAAAGTTTTGTTTTGACAATGGGAAATGTAATAATCGGTGAATCAAAAGTTGAAAGATGCAAGTTTATGTTGCATACTATGGTTGGAATCATTTGTTATAAACCTTATAGTGTTAGTGTCTTTACGATAAATATCTATATCTAGTTTGTTGCCATTTAGTGTCGATGACTGGAAAAACGTCATCTACATATCTACACCAAATTCTAGGAAAATAATCTAATTTATTTTTATATCAGTTTCAAATTTACCCATGAACAGGTTAGCCATAAACGGAGATAAGCTGTTACCCATTGTTGTACCATAATTTTGTTGATAAATATTATTGTTAATTTGAAAGTAGGTTTGACTCATACATAATCTTGCTAATTTAATAAAATTATCTACTTCTGAATTGTCTAAATGGTTTTGGTGTAACATATCTTTCAAATAATCTAAAGTGATATCTATCGGAACGCTTGGAAACAATGAACAGACATCGAATGAAACTAAAACTTCGTTCTCAGTCAGCTCAATGTTTTTAATTTTTTCAATAAAATCGTATGAATTTTGAACACTGAAATTTGATTGTTGATATTCAAAACTGTTGAATTTATTTGACAACCATTTAGATATCAGATAAGTAGGAGCATTAATACCTGAAACAATGGGACGCATTGCTTTTCCGGGTTTATGTATCTTAGGTAAACAATACATTCTAGGAAGAACCGGGTTAGATACCGTTAGTCTAAACCTAATTTGTTTTGGTATAATATTTCCATATTCTAATAAGACTCTACGGGTATCAGCAATCATTTTGGGAAGAGGATTTTTAGATATTAATGAATAGGGGCCTTCATTAAGCATCACCTGAACTGACTCAAAATAATCCTCTTTGTCCAAAATAACTACTTTATTGCCTTTATCTGCTTTGAGATAACAACAATTTTTCTCTTTAAGATTTTTAACAATGTTTATTTCTCTCGCGTTAAATTTAAATTTTGGTAACTGCTGAATATTATCTGAAATTTGAATTTTACAGGCATTCCTAATGAATTTTTAGAGTTATCATCTAAAAGTTTGATCGAACTTTCAATTCCTACAATAATCTTATCTATGGGCGCTTTGTTAAATTTGAGGTTATATTTCAAGCCTTTATTCAACAAAGTTAATTCGTCATTGTTAAAAATCTCCGAGGATTTGTTTACCACTATGTTAGATTTTTGGGGATCAAGTCTGTGCACCTCTTTTTTCTTTTTAGATAATTCTGTGAACTTTTTGTTGTGGGTCATCTTTTTTGCCAAAATTTGTGTTGAATAATTTCATTAATATGGTGCAAAAACTTAATCCATTCAACATACTCGTCATCATTTAATCCTGAAGTCAGTTTTAAATGTAACTCATATGCTTCTAACTCTAATTTACCTAATTTACCATAATGACATTTAATTTCCAAATCTAACCATTTACGCTTAGCAAATTCAAGCGCCTTTTTACATGAGTATGAATTAAAATTTGCATAAACTTTAATAAATTTTGGAAAAACACCTGCTTTGCGGCAAGATTTAAGAAATTCAATGTCACATTTAACAAAAGAAATCTTACTTTTAATCTTGAAGAACCTGTTCCGTAGTGTAGACCTGGAAGCCATCTTGATCAAACGAAAGGAACACCAACTGCAGCGTCTATTTAACCAACAGAGAAACACCAAAAACTGCACCAAAAACTTTACTCGGACACGTGTTTCAACAGCTAAGCTGTCATCATCAGCGATACCGATACTAAAAATAAAAATAACAGGAAGCTTATATATACTATCTGCTTATCACGCATCAGTTAAACTTAATTGATTCTTAGATAAGCTTAAATAATTCCGAAAATCCTAATGGACCGTTATCATCATAATTCATAGGCAAATTTCTGTTTTTAAAAATGTCTAAACTTTCATAAGAATCATGTTCATTTTATTACATACCCTCTTCATTAATTCAATGTCGCCTACTCTATGGCCATTTTCAAGCATATGCATTTTAAAAACAAAAATTTGCTTATGAATTATGATGATAACGGTCCATTAGGATTTTCGGAATTATTTAAGCTTATCTAAGAATCAATTAAGTTTAACGATGCGTGATAAGCAGATAGTATATATAAGCTTCCCATTGCTGGGTGGTGTAGCATCAGTGCATACTACTACAGTATTGTTTATAAAATTCGACATCATATTAAGCGAGTCGCTGACAAACTCTGCAACTGTATAAGAGTTTGCTTTCTCCAAAACTGTTAAAATAACCTAGTTTGAAATATGATTTTCTGTTGCATCAAGAATTTTGAACAAAAGTTGGAATACTTCGCGTGAGTAGTTTTGTCTAAACTCACCCATATTTTTTTGTTCATTGCTTTCTACCGTATGGACGGATGTAAAGTGTAATCAAAGTACCTGCGGGATTACTACAATATATATAATCTGTACACCAAACCAAAACAGTTACAAAAACGGTGCACGTAAAGTGTACACCAAAGGTAAAATTCATTAGGAGGGCCACATTACTGGTGTACAATTAACGCATGTTGTAATGTAATCTTGTTATTTTTCATAAATCGAAATGAGTTCGTAAATTCGTTATTGTTTGAACTTTTTGTTTAGATTTTAGAATGATGATCCTTAATGAACTATAAAATTCCCTGTTAAATCTTCAGTGAAAAGACCCACAAGCATTAGTTGTGTAAGTTTAAGTAGCCCTTGATTTAGCCCATAAGGTAGGTGGAAAACATTGGCTTAATCTCCGAAACCCGAAATCCAAAAAATAAAATTTTACAAGAGACAAATAAATACTAAAAACAAATCGATCTCGATCTATATTATAACGAACTTACGATGTTTTCCTGATCAAAAGTGGACTTACGGTTTTTGGCGAAATGTGGCATCACTTCTACATATGTTTTCGCATATTTTTCGACTACCTCAACTCATGTTTTTTTTGCTACATAAGTCGAAAGCAAAGCAATCTCTAACTTCGCTTGGGTTCAGAAACTTCAGACCAAATATATGCCTTAACCTCCTCCCAACTTCTGAATGCCTGTTTTTGGTGTCAAATTTTCCACCGCTTCATGTACTTTGAGAAACATTCTTGAATAGTGGATCTGGTAATATCTTCCTGAGAGCATTATACAAGTTCCGTCTAATGTACTGTATGTCCGTTACGGTAACAGTTTGAAACAAGTGGTTTTAAAGTTTGAGCCTTATAATTTTTCGCAATTTTGTATATAACAAATTCAGCGTTTAGATGAAGTAGATACACTTTGTTTATTGACCTAAACTTCGTTTTCTTCATCATTGTGATAATAGGTTACTCTGTACAACGAAGTGTTCGCCACCAACAGCAAAAACTTTTGGGGTGCATTTCGAAGGAACTTTTCGTTTAAAAAACCTAAATTTATTTCTTTCAAACATTTCTTTCACGTTGATACATTCGATCAAAGATGTCTCCATTTGAATAACGTACAACGATAACGTATGAAACTGACTCAATGCTTTGAAAATAAACGTGAAAATCTAGGTGTTTATTAGGTAAGCTACATACCAACCCCCGGTGAACAGTGTATTGCTTGTAATTAGCTCGAAGGTTAATGAGCCTCGAGGAATTGAGCGAATACAATATTGAAGTTTTTAAAATCCAGTGTACAGTTTTATGGACTATTAATTACAGTAGGTAATAACTGATTAGTGGTGTGCAGTTTACGCCAGTCGCGCCGCGCCGTGCTGTATAGCTACTATCGTCGAGATATATAAATTTGGCACATAAAGTTTACTAAGAGTTGATTCATCTGGACCAGTTTCGATTTTTTTCGATTTTCTAAGAGGAGTGTCAGTCGAATTAAATGTTTTAGTTAAATATTTATAAAATTAATTTGCCTATGCCATTAACCAATAAATCCACTAGAATAAATAGATTCAATGAAGCGGTTAAGCGGTTAAGCGGCTTAAAATTGTTAAAGAAAATGTAAACTTACTTAAGTATACCCAGCTTAAGTAATCTCTTTGTTCTATAGAAATTTGCTTACCTGCGAACTGGTAAACATTAGAGTAACGTATTGAAAAGATTTTAAACATAGATTGTATTTGTTTAAAAATAAAAATACGTTGCTTGCAAATTTCTTAAAATACACACTAAATTGATATAAATATCAATATGAAATAAGGCCAGCCACCAAAATCGTGGTATAGGAGTTTGTCAGAACAGGTTACGTGATTATGATATCTCGATAATTTTTTATCGGATCAAATTTTATCAGAGAAGTTGTGGGTTATTAAATTTAAAACTTTTAATTTAAAAAAAATATGATTTGTTTTTGGAAATACATATTTTAAAAAAATTGTAGTTCAAGTTCGGTGTTGGGTAACCGGATTATGTTTCTAAAATCAACAAATAAGTATCCGAAGATATAATTTACTGTAAGAATTGAACGGTGTCAAGTGATTTGGTCATTCGCTTGCATATTTTACAGTTTTACGTGAATTGCAATGTATGAAAGCTAGTTAATTAATAAAATGCAAGTCGAAATTATTGAAATCACTCTTGAACAGTCACGAGGGCCCTTTTTACAACGTCACATTATGGAGTTTGTGACGTCATTTTATAATTACTTCACTTTTTATTGTCAATTAGGTATAGTGTAATTGGGAGTTTAGTTTGTAGCATATCAAGGGTATTAACCTTTTAAATCTTTAACATGACGTAATACTAAGCTGTACCGGGTGTCTCATTAAGGGTGGATCTCGGGCATTTCTCAGAAATTGGGTATCGACCATGCTGTCGTGATAAGCTCATTAGCAGTAATGAGGACTTGATGTAAGTTATGAAATAATACTTCATTAATTTCCTATTTTAATACATGTATATGGTTCGTAATTAAACATTTTTCAGTATATTTTAATAAGTGTTTTAAAACAGTTTAGAAATGTTTAAATCTAAGTTTTTCGTATATGCAATTACCGTTTTTCAGTCTAGCATATCAGAATCTTCATTATCGTCATGTGGGTTTTTTAAAACAAAAATTGGCATAAAATGTGATCTCATGATCGCGTAAAATTTGAATTTTTTTTAATCAAAAATTAACTGCAATTTTTGCCCCATATACAAAATTTCAGCTGCATACGATAATACAAATTTTTCGTCTATTTTTTTTTAATTGCAACACTGTTGCTAAGTCAAATTTAATTCAGCTTTGATGAAACTTTTTAGTTTTTGGAATACATATGTTGTACTATTTTAATCAATTTTAATCTCTAATGTACACTCATGAAATTTAAAACTTGGACACCACAATTTCTGTAAACAAAAGTTTGCACATTGTGAAGCGGGCTTAAGGGTATCATTTACAATTCTAACAGCAGGTAGTCTCAGCAGGGGTTATCTTATAGAAGGACTGTAGAATGAATCATTACACTAAGCACGTTTTAGAAAATAGGTAATTTACGTTGCTTACTTAATTTTTTCTTTAAAGAATATATTTGAAGGTATCGCTAATTAAACACCATAGCTCGATTAATTATCGAATCAAAATTTTGTTTAGGAAATGTTTACAAAATAAAATTAGAAATAATTTTGATTTAAAAAACGTCTACAAGCAATAACTTTTAAATTAAATCAAAAACTAAACATGGTTATTTGGGTTGACTGATTATTACTTATTTTTAAATAAATCTAACCTACTAATTATTGTAAGTTATTAAAAAAATCATTAAACTCTCTATTCATAATATTTAGTCCTTACAAAATGTATATTTTATGACGTTTCATTTTTTCTGTAGTTAATATAAAAAGTGAAAATAAAAACTAAGGCAATTCTTATTGTCAACGTATATATTTAGTTTTTGACAAGAATTTATTACATAATTATAATTAAGATACCAAGTTATAGTTTAAAATTAAATGAAAACGTTTTTTAAATAAAGGTATTACTATATAAATAAATATAAGAAATCAATAATGGGTGTGACCTCCATTATTATTGATACATTCTTGGAGGCGTCTGCTCATTGACGCTATCAAGGTATCAATATAATTAATATTAATCGTTTCCCATGCGGTATCAATGGCTGCAATTAGTGCATTACGGTTTACTGGTATAAAATTTGGCCCTTGTTGTCTTCGGATAACAGCAAGTATTCGAGCCCAAACATTTTCGATAATGTTAAAATCTGGGCTTTTGCTGGCCAGGGTAACAGCTCCAAGTTATTTGCTTGTATCCAGTTGCGCACAACCTGCGAAGTATAGGGTCATCATATCCCGATAGTTAATTATCGAATGTTCCAAGAAAATATGTGTAAATAGTAAATGGAATCTACTAACGTAACGTTAAGTCGTTAATTATAGTTACATAACTCTCCTTTCATAAGATATAGTTCATATTAATATGCTTATTGTAAAGCTTCGTACACACCTGAACAACAAACCGAGGAACAAACAGAACAACGAACCGAACGGCAATCGGAACATTAATTTGGACGGTGCTACGTACGAATTTTAGAACAGATTCGCAAGTCCTGATTGTTCCACGAACGGTTTGCGGCGTTCCCGCAACTTGTCGGTTTTTTCTCCGACATCAAAGAAAATGCGCGCGAATGCGTTTGCAGGTTTGGACGAATCTAAACAAAACGGCGAACAAACTTATGCGGGAGAATTAAATTATTTATTTTTGTCCTCCCTTTGTGGGTTTGTTGTGTTTTAGGTAATATTATGGAGTTGACAGAAGAAAAATGTTTTAAATTAATCAGTGTTTAAGAATGCAAGAAAAAAATGATGTCCCTATTAGCATCATTTGGGCGGAAATTTCCAAAAAAAAAAAAGCGAAGTAAATTATAATTTTTACTCTTCTTTGTGCGTAAAATTTGGTTGGCACTATCTTCTTGTTTTCCGCAAATTTTCTTTCAATAATAAATATATATGAACTGAAAACTACTGAAAATAATTATGGGAACAGCACAAACGTTCCGTTTGTTGTTCGGATTGTGGAAATCATAAAAGATCGTTTGTCGTTCTGTTTGACTTTCGGTTCGTTGTTATGTTTGTTGCTCGGTTTGTTGTTCAGTGTGTACGAAGCTTTACAACTTAAGCAACAATTTTTTGGCGAATAAAGATTAGTTTGTGATGTAATATTAGAAACACAAATTTATATCATATCAAATTTATGACAACTTAAAACCAAGAACGTGTATGTTATTGCTAAGAAATTATTAAGGAAAAGCGCAATTGCAGTGTAAATATTTATAATTAGATATTTTCGAAAGTTTATAAGTCCTCTATTGTAATCTTAATACTTAAAAGAAAATCCTGTCCATTAGCATTATAAGGAAATGGCTTTTACTTTATGAATAAGTTTCAATAACAATAGAATATCCTTGCTTGTTTAATTTACTTCCTTTGAGTCATATTGCTCTAAGGGTTGTTACATTGGTCATTAGAAGTATGTAATAAATAAACAATTACCTACTGTTTGAGAAGGGTAGTGTGAACCAATAAATAAAGTAAGAAATGTAAATTCCATTTTAGTTTAAAATTTCAAGTGTTGTGAAAATGCTGATTTGAAAGCGCGGATTGTTTCGGAATTAGTGGCGGGCCGTAGCGTGCGTGAAATTTCACGTATGTTAGATATACCAAAAGCACCGTAGGGCATTACCGAGTAAAATGGAATCTTGAACACACTTTGGAAAGAGCCATCGGATGGTAGGTACACACGTGCTCAAGATCTCGAGTTGTTTCATTACGTAACAGAACAACCATTTGCTACATACACCCAGGGCTATAGCAGATACACATTTTCCCGGAAGTTCTCAGTGACGAAAATATGAGACGTCGTCTGGAATTTGCAAGGCGATATGTGAACGAAACCTTTGGAATTTTGGAATCGAGTGATTTTTAGCGACGAAAAACGTTCAATAGCCGCAACGATGGACCACTAAAAGTTTTAGAATGGAAGGAACTCGTTACGAAAATAATCACATATGTCCTAAAAAACGAAGTGGTTATTTTTCTGTGAATGTGTGGGTTGGGTTAGCGCGCGGGGTCCAGGAGTTTGTTGGGCTATCGATGGACGTCTTGATTCTGCTGCGTATTTAGATATTTTGGAAACTATTATGAAACCTTCAGTCGAAGTGTTTTATCCAGACGAAGATTATATTTTCCAACAAGTAAGTATTCTTATTTCACTATACTTTCTCCAAAAAATAGTTCGGGATCTGTTGAATTAACATTTTCATAATGTATTTTTGTTGTTAGGACAAACGACAAAGGACAACGCCCCTATTCATACTTCGCGGGTTGTGCGCAATTGGATACGAGAAAATAACTTGGAGCTGTTACCCTGGCCAGCAAAAGCCCAGATTTTAACATTATCGAAAATGTTTGGGCTCGAATACTTGCTGTTATCCAAAGACAACAAGGGCCAAATTTTATACCAGTAAGTATGATAACTTGATAGCGTCAATGAGCAGACGCCTCCAAGAATGTATCAATAATAATGGAGGTCACACCCATTATTGATTTATTATATTTATTTATATAGTAATACCTTTAAAAAAAACGTTTTCATTTAATATTATGAATAGAAAGTTTAATGATTTTTTTTTAATAACTTACAATAATTAGTAGGTTAGATTTATTTAAAAATAAGTAATAATCAGTCAACCCAAATAACCATGTTTAGTTTTTGATTTAATTTAAAAGTTATTGCTTGTAGACGTTTTTTAAATCAAAATTATTTCTAATTTTATTTTGTAAACATTTCCTAAACAAAATTTTGATTCGATAATTAATCGAGCTATGGTGTTTAATTAGCGATACCTTCAAATATATTCTTTAAAGAAAAAAATTAAGTAAACAACGTAAATTACTTATTTTCTAAAACGTGCTTAGTGTAATGATTCATTCTACAGTCCTTCTATAAGATAACCCCTGCTGAGACTACCTGCTGTTAGAATTGTAAATGATACCCTTAAGCCCGCTTCACAATGTGCAAACTTTTGTTTACAGAAATTGTGGTGTCCAAGTTTTAAATTTCATGAGTGTACAGGATGTCCATTTTAATGTGTTTTATGGGGTTTCTCGCTTATGTGTGGAGATAGAAAGTTGTGGTTTTGGGAATAGTTGGCTACTTTTTTATGAAACAATTGAAACAATAGTTACATTTCTCCTAACCCTCTTTGAGCTACAGGGTGAATTAAAAATGGTCACTTTTGGAGGTCACCGTGTAGCTCAACTATGCAAACATGTAAACTAATACCGGCGTCTTATAGATTGTCTTACGTAGAAATCCAGTGGTCTAATTCATTATTTCTAAACACAATCGTTTTTTTTAGTTATTGTTATATAATGGAACACTATATAGAATTTTTCATAAAATCATAAAAACTAAATAGTCTTATTTAGATTGGATTAAATGTTACATTGCAACAGTATGGCTAATTTTCAAAAAATGGACAAAACATCTAAATTACTTATACACCTGAAATTGTATTTAGAAAACTTTCTTACATTTTTTTCTTATTTTGAGAAATACCTAATCTAAATTTTTCTTAAGAAATTAGATTTTAAATTTGCAGTAACTGCAAATCACGTGACTACAAGTTTTTTGTTCAATTTTCATCTTGATCAAAGCATAAATTAATGATAAAGCGAAATTTCGAATAACACTCATAACAAAAAACCCCATACGATGCGGACTTTATTGGTCACTCAATATTACTTCAGAAAAAAGAATTTTCCAAAAGTGACTATGAGAAATTTACTAAAACTATTTGTAAAGTTCTATAAATGATCTGAAAAAGGTGGGGGAAGAGTTAATGTTTTTTACAGATTTACTTAAAAATTGTTGAGATATAGTCGGTAAAATTTATCTTTTTCAGTTTCGGCTTAGCGCTTTATTTTACTAAGACATGGAATCAAGTTTCCTATTCTTTCTAACATGTGCAATTTGCAAGAAATAAAGTAGGAACGTAAATTTGTCACATGCATTAAGAACTGCACTATACGTTTAAAGTATTCGTCATAACAATCATCGAGTTAGAAAGAAATAGAAACACCCAGATACGTAAGTTTTCTTGCAGTAACCTCAAACCATAAATAACAACAGTTTATAGGTATTCCAGAAGTAATCAACAATTTTAAAGAATTGTTATCGTAATATTATGAATTTATCTTTTTATCTATTTATATTCTCAAGTAAGCAAATAATGTTTAGGAATTAGCGAAATAAAAAAATAAAATATGTTTCATTTATGACATTTTATATTCTCTATGGACTTAAATTACAAAATCTTTTGTTGTTAATTTAACCAAAAAATAATAACACATTTTAATAAAAAAATGTTTAGTTTTAATTAAACGAAAAATGACAAAAAAAATTAATTAAACTAAGTTAAAAACAACGAAACGTACGTAATGAAGAAAAAAATAGGTTAATACATGATACAAGACATCCAATAGAAATTTTGTCTGCCTATTACCAAAACCACAAAAAATCGAAACCAGAATTACAACTTCCCCTTTTAGTCTTTTAAAATCCAAGTCAGAATCATCACTAGTTTCATCGCCATTAATAGAAATTATAAGAGGATCACAACTACGTCGAGCAGGTATTCTCGAGACCACCACTCGGATATTAGTTTTTCTGTGTCAATAATAGCTTTATTCCACACTTCGCTGGAACATTGATTTAAAGATTCTTTCCACATATTCAGTACACTTTTTTCACAATATCCATCAAGTCCAATGTGTTTATCGTAGTATGATTTTGCAAATGCCCCAAATGTTTTCGATCGCGTTGAATTGGCAGTGATATGGTGGAAGTCTAAGAATGTAATGTCCGTGTTTTTTAATAATTTCGTCAGTCACGAAGCGTTTTGGTTTCTTATGTTGTTTGGCAAGTTGTAACAGATCAGGATTCGAAAATAAAATGCCTTCTTTTTGCCTTCTTTGTAAATCAGATTTTTTCCACGCTCCGGTTGGCGATTTCTCTATAAGGCGCGAATGGTATGAAGCGTTATCCATTATTATTAAAGAAGGCACCTGCAAATTGATCGATTGAGCACTTTTTGAATAGATCGGCGTCTATGTTATCATGGTAATCGCTAGATTTGGATTTAGCGGGAAATATTAAACTGCAGTTTTCCACAAATCCGTTTACGCTGCCTGCATGTAAAATTATGTATCTTTTGCCTGTTGACGACTGATCAGGGTTTTTTACTGATTTTATATTATCGTCTTGCCACGACCGTTTTGGGGATCCTCTCGCAAATACCCATGTTTCATCTAGAAATACCACTGGCAGACGAGAAGCCGATTCCATGTTTTTTACATACTCTCTTAAAAAAGACACGCGCAATGCGGCATATGATATATGCTCTTCGGTTACAGTCTTTTCTATATTTAAATCCTATGTTGTTTAAGATTTTGCTGATAGTAGATCGAGATGCAGTTAATAATTTCTTTTTCTCTCTAGGATATCTTGCAGTATACTTAAAGTTACAAATTATTTGGCAGCATACATATTATAAATGATATCACTGATTGTACACTGTAAACCCTCCGGTATGTCGCTGTTCGGTTTTTTCAAGATCTCTTTGTTTCTTCTCTTTTCCCTTTATTATCAGTCTTAACGTTGGAAGACTAATTTTTAGTGCTTCTGATGTTCGTTCTTTGCAGCCTCAACATTACGTAGGGGACCAAAATTGTCTTTTTCCCTTAGAAAATATTGATAGACATTTCTAACAAGTTCGTCGCACTTTTTGTTTAAACATTTTCCAGGCATTTCTGCAGATTTAATGTACACACAGTTCGACGGCCTGGAAAGACTAATGTAAATATTCTTGCACCCTGAGAATGAACCTATAAGTACTTCAACAGTATTTTTCCAGTAAAAGGATTAACTTTAATGGTTACTCATTAAGACGATTTCAAATATCCGCACTATGTTGATTACTTCTGCAATACCTATAAACTGTTGTCATTTATGGTTTGAGGTTGTTGCAAGAAAACTTTACGTGTTTGGGTGTTTCTATTTCTTTCTAACTCGATGACTGTTATGACGAATACTTTAAACGTATAGTGTAGTTCTTAATGCATGTGACAAATTTACGTTCCTACTTTATTTCTTGCAAATCGCACATGTTAGAAAGAATGGAAAACTTGATTCCATGTCTTAGTGCAATAAAGCGCTCAGTCGAAACTGAAAAAGATAAATTTTACCGACTATAGCTCCTATAGTGTGCTTGGTGACACCAGGTGGCCGCTGTTGAAAAACTAAAGACACGTTGTTTTCAACAACAACTTTAACAGTTTTATTGAAATTTGGAAACGCATGAAACTATAGATTAATTAAAAAAATATTTTGGAAATTGACATTAATATTAGGGGAGGAATGGCGGTCACTTAAACGAAATCATATATAACGGACACAATATTTAGTTTTTGTAACTTTAGATTAATGGTAGGTAAAGTATAAACCAACAGCTACGCGAGGTTACATCACTTCTATTTAAAAACTTAATTACAATACACATATGCGGCACTGATTAGCGACATGAGATTGACCGGTATTTCCCTACTCTATGGATAATTCCAGTCAGTGCTTTTTCCATGCTTTTCAAATGAAACTACTTATAAAAACTCAAAAAGTTGTAATACAGACATATTCGGTTAATCTAAGATTACAACACAAAGAAATTTAAATAAAACACATATAACTACTTAAAAATAAGGCAAATACAAATAACTCATTGGAAATCCGCACACTGTGCAACGATACCACAGTTCACCAACTTTTCCGTATTTTATACAAACAATACATATCTCGTCTTGGTTTTCGTCTTCTTTATCATCTATGTCATCGTCTTGACACAAGTGTTTTTCGTCTATATCGTCTTCTTCTGTATCACTTTACACTAACTGTTTTTTTAAGATTTTCTTTATATTTCCCTTTTTTTTTGGCTTCAGCATAATTCTTTTAGTTTTTTCTACTTTTTTCCTTTTTGGAACAAAAACCAAGAAACAAAATGGAAAGTAATGGTCTTAAGTTCGAACCTTAGACCCACCTCTACTACAATAAACTTGTTTAGAAACATAAACAACGTAAAATGTCTGTCCATTAAAACGGATTGAACTAAAAAACACTTTCAAAACTGTCAAAAGCTGTGGTCAGGACAGTATATATTACATCAACTTGTTTCCTTACATCAATCGTCTGTGAGGAATATTGGTAAATTTAACTATATTAGTTGTGGTTTATTATCCTTTGACAAAGCCATGTTGATTAAAAGATGTAAAGTTACTTACATTGAATATATAATAAACATTTGACAAAATTAGATAATTGTATAGGTTTATCATTCTGAGCTTCACTTTTGTAACCAGACTTAAAAACAGAATCAATGCTAAAACATTGTAAAATATATATGCCCAATTGTTAACAAAAAAACTTTCAATGTAATCAGCAATAATAGATGCGGAATTTCATCTGGGCCAGTATCATAATCAGTGCCACTAGTCTTGAAGAAACATGTTACCCTCATATATCATACTACTTGGTACTCTACTCTGTCTCTTTCTTGTATGGATAAAGTTCCAAAATTGTTTTGGGTCACTTTTTGTTTTTCATGTGAAGGAGGTGTATTCTTTTCTTACAGTGTATTTATTGGACTGTTTTACTGTACTTGTTGTAGTAATACTAATCAAAGTATTAGAGAACTAAATGGGATAGTGCTCCTTCCGGAATTAGCATTTTTTAAAGACACGTAATTTGAAGATATGGAGTATAAAGTATCATATAAGTAGCTGCAGGCCTTTTTAACTCATTGTATACTTTCATATTATTGAATCGTCACACGTCCTTTTAGCATGCGAAGAGGTAATTATCCAGCACTGTCATTTAATAAAATGGTAATTCCACACACCGAAGATGTAAACTACTTGGGTATGCACCCAGATCGGAGACTCACATGACGTAAACATATTTTTACCAAGCGGAAGCAACTCGGCCTTAAACTCATTCAGATGTAATGGCTAATGGGCAGAAAATCACAAACTCCTTACTTACAAGACCATTTTAAATGTGGGGCACAGCTAGTACCTCAAATATCGAGATATTGTAAAAATTTCAGAACAAACTCCTAAGGTATATAGTAAATGCGTCATGGTATGTGCCTAATTATGTCATACAAAGTGATCTTAATATTGAATCAGCGCGGGAAGTGGTTAAAATTACTTTGTGAAATACAGTGAGAGGGTTACAGTGTACCCTAATATTTTAGCCTCACAACTGTTCGCGGTTGGTAATACTATGTGTAGGCTAAAACGTTTTAAACCATCAGACCTGGTTCACAGGTTTAATTAGTGTGTAGGTGCTGGTTGTACATATTTAAGTAAGGCAATTAACTATATCAAATTGTAAATTAATGTATTCAATCAATTAATGTATAATAATTTAAATATAAGAGAACTATCATTGGATTGTTTCTCGGCAAGTCTGTTTGTAGGTAGTTTAGTAACTAGTATCACAAAATTTCCTTATTGTTCGCTTGAACAGATTGTAAATTTATAAAAGTTAAATAAAAAAAAGTTGTATACTTTCAATACCAATGATATAATTCCAGAATCAGATTTGCCTTATGAAAATTACAAGTTTCCCCTTCGGAGACCAGTGGAAATTCTCTTTTTCCTATTTTACAAGTAATATTATTGTTGTGTAGAACGAGATCTAATATCCGCCTTTTATGATTAACTACTGAATTTGCAATGATTTTTATTAAAAGACAAAAAATTGCAGAATAGATCATAGAGTAGTGACCTATTTAAACCATTTAAACACTTTACATATTCAGTAATTAATTGTAGGTTCCTACTAAGTAGTTTTACCCCTTTTTATAGAAGGGTTAATTAAAACTCCATTATTCTTTTTTGGCAACGTTCAGGTCAGGCCTGGTTGACCTTTTATCAAGGTTAAAAAGAAAATTGGAGTCAAACCTATAGATAGGTCAAAACCTCATTAAAATCTACATTAAACACTTTTAAAAATATTACTTAAACGACGTCTATGATTAAAACGTAGGGGAAAGTTAGGTAAAACGGGATACTTAGTGTTCTAGGTCTCATAACTTCTTGAATAAAGCAATGCTGGGGACTATTTTTGGCTCCAGTTTCAGTTATTAATTGGCTTTGGATTGATGCCATTTTAATGCAAAAAACAGAAGCCACACGAAAAAAAATGTATAATAAAAGTAGCAGTATCCCGTTTTATCCGACTAGGTGGATAAAACGGGATACTTAAGCTTGTATAGTTTCTATAACGTTTAGTCCCCAGCAAATAAGACACAACATGGCAAATAAAGAAAAGTTATTATTATTCTTAATAATATAAAAGGAAACGTTAACAAAAAAATATTTAAATATGTTACTGACAGAAGTCACAGGTAAAAACTTCGTCTTCGTCTTCCCCACTCCCCGCACAAGCTTCATGGGCCCAGCCTTTGCAATGTTGACACCTTATCCAACCTTCTTCTGCTTTAGAATTGGAATAAAGTTTACTGCAAAATATACAGGCTGCTTCTTCGTATTCATCTTCTGAACTTGAACCATCACTTTCTCTCAACTTCCTTTTTTTATATTTTTTGACCCTTGGTATAATTTTGTTTTTGTCTCTCACGCTCGTTTCTTTTGCACTGCTACTGTCTTTCTTATTTGCGTTATTTACTGTTACGTCTTTTCTAGTCGTCATCCCATTGTCATTTATTTCGCCTTTTTTATTTAGTGTGGCTATATGGGCTGTTTTTTCAGTATCTCCTAAGTTTAATTTTGGCTTCTTTGTAAGAAGTCTTTTAGAAATTGGTTCTTCTATTTTCTCTTTATATGGTGTCGATGTTAACACTGCGGTTTTACCCCTTCTTCTATCATTTAGATTTAAATTTCGTTCAGAATGAGGAACTGGAACAACCTGTTGTGGCGTTATAACAAAATTCTGCCTGGTATGGGAACATGAAGGAGTCGAATTTGCATAAAACTGCTCTGTAGGAATCGGTGTTGTGCTTGGTGGTTTTCTCAGTGGTGATCTCGGTAAACTTCTTGGTGGTGTCCTTGGTGGTGTCCTCGGTGGTGTTCTCAATGGTGTTCTAGGTGGAGAGTTTCTAGGTTCTGGTAACTGGTTATCATTTATTTCACCTTGAGTGGGCCTATTTGTAGTCTCGGCCGGTTCAAACATCCAGTCTGGGAAGATCTCTGTATTTAGTGGATGTATCCCCGTTTTTCTAAATCCGCTAACTGCGGTTTGGACGCTAGCGGCTTTCATAAAAGTATTTCCAAAAACTTTGCCTATTTGAGAAATAGTAATAGGCCTGCCTGGATGTTGTTGCATCCATCTCTGGACCTCTGAACTGTAATATGAGCTGAGTGGTGACATAAAACTTACGTCTAGTGGTTGTAGACGGTGTGTTGTATGCGGTGGAAAGCACAGTAACACAACACCGTTATCCCTAGTTCTATGAATTAGCTCTATATTCTTGGTATGGGTGGCATGGCCATCTAGAAGCAAAAGAACTGGATTTTTTTAGAAGGGTTGGAAAAGCAATGAATTTATCGAACCAACTCAAAAATATTTCCGTTTGCATCCACCCTGAAGGATGGTAATGAGTTGTATTACCAGGGGGAGCACCATCTAACAGTTCTGGCTTTGCCCTAGCTCTTGGGAAAACGAACAACGGTGGCATGAATGCACCACTAGCACTCATGTAGATCTCCACTGTAACCAGAATTCTACGTTTAGCCGAAGACAAGCAGCCAACTTGTCGCTTTCCACGCAATGATAAACATTTAGACCGTTTTTTTGGTACTGTCAAATTGCCTGTTTCATCGACGTTATAAATACGCTTAGGGGGTATTTTGTGTTTCTCGATCGTTTCAGTAATCAGCGAGAAAAATTTGTTTACGGAAGGCCTATTGAAACCCATTGCCCTAGCTAGTGAAGTTGGCTCAGGAGATTGAAGTTTAATAGTCGGATGCCGATTGAGAAAAGCATACAGCCATGCTTTACAAGCCTTTTTCTTTGAGAGTTAAATCAAACAGGCGTGATTCCATACACAAAATATATTTCACTAATTCCTTTTCCTGAGCAGGACTAAAAACAAGTTTATGACGTCCTAGTCCTTTTTTTGCTGAATCCTCTTTGTTAAGAACACCTTGTTTAATTTTCTTCACCCTTGCTTCAATGGTTGTACGAAGAACCCTATATTCTTTAGAAGCTTTGAGATACCCCATTCTTCCCTCCAGTACCTCCTCAACAGCCTGACGCATACTGTTCTCATCTCAAGACTGCCTTTGCGTTTTTCTTGTATACTTTCCCATTGGAATTCTAGCCTGAAAAAGATATTGACAGTGTCCGGTTTTACCCAACTGTGGATTGCTAAAACATGTGACTATATTTTAATAACAAACAAAGCAAATTCCTAGAACCTATTGTACATAACTTAGTAAACAAACACAGTATCCCCTAAATCTACTTACTTTCAATTAATTTTGTCTGTAAACTAAAAAATCACCGTTTGAAAGCACCCTAAGTATTTTAGTTTAACTTCACAATTCGATACATCCACCTCTTACGCCGTTTAGAGTGAAACTAGAGTTGGTAGATGACTTGCTGGCCATCGGTAGGTACCGAGAGTTATCATTTACGGTCATATCCGATAGATCGTACTGCATGTTTTGAAATAAAACGGGGTATCCTGTTTTACCAGACCATCCTGTTTTACCCAACCTCCCCCTAGATATAAATAATAAAACGAACTAAATGGATATGAATGTATTTAGTTAAACTTTGATAAAGATCCGCTAGGATCGGCATAAAAGAGGTTCATGGAGTTTTAATTAACCCCCCATCTACAAAGAAAGCCTAAAATTACTTAGTTGGATCCTACAATTAATGAACACATAATAAGAATGATAAATTCAAATACTCAGAAATATTAAACTCACCCACCACAATAGCAGGTTGAGAAAAAACAATTATTGTTTCCAAGTACTCAAAGTAATTCCTGCAATACAGGAATCGTGACACCTATTTGCGCTGCAACGTACCTGACTCGATCACCACAGAAAACATTATTATTTAGAGGAGTTCACTACTTAACACTAATCTAACTTAGTGTTTAGTTCCCGCACATTTTGGTAAAATGAAGTTCCACTTCCATCAAATACAAATCACGGGAATCATTGTTTATCTGCTGGACTTCATTTATTTGTAAAATAATTTAAGGAATTTCGTTTATTTTTATTTTTAGTTTATTTTTTAAATAATTTAAGCAATTCTGTTGATATCATTTATTGCGATATCTTTATTTTCATTGCTGATCCTCATTTTGTATTCCTTATGGATGTTATAGGAAATCTTGAGGTATTCTGGTCAAATCTTTGTTTACGAAAACTCCATTCTTTGCCCTGTATTTAATTACAATTTCTCGAACATGTGTGGGAGATGTCTGTCTGTCTTCAATCTCCCGAAAAATTTCTTGTTCTGGCATTCGATGCATTGGGATGATATTTGACTGTTTTACAGCCCCAACTCTATTTTCGTCAACTAAAGTATTTTCATGTTCTTCACCATTACTGACAAGGAATTTATAGTAGTAATGGGAGCTTTCATAGACCTAATCTCTTCAGTCTCCAGAATTTGAGAAGAATGACCACTTTCACAACATTTTTTTTTATTTTTGCACCGCTTACATGAGACCACAACTTACAGTCAGCACAATGAACACCAGTCAGCACTATACACAAAAACTATGTTTTTCATATTCATGTTTTTCGTACTATTTTTTTTGTATCGCTGGTATATACTTAAAATTTGTTCAATAAATAAGCATAATATAGAAGTAGTAGTTTAACATTTAGGTTAGATGATCTTACAGGACCCATTCCCACACCCTAATTCACATCAATAAAGTATCACAAAGTAATCATTAATGAAAATGGATGCATCTTTGGCATTATTTCTTGAAAATAGTTGTTACATTGGATTCTCAGCGTCCGTGAAGTTGGCACGCCTATGGAAGCACTAACAAAAATTTTATATTTTCGACGGTTAGTGCTACATAAAATAAATTATTTCCTCCAAGCGTTTGTAGCAAAAATCAAACTTTAAGGGGCGTACCAACTTCACGCTAGATTTATAGTTGCTGCCTGCCTCAAAATTTTAAAAAACAATTCAAATTTTAAACGGATGCCAACTTCACGCTACATCAGAAGCACTAACGAAAATTTTATTATTTATTATTTTAAATCAATCGTTAGTGCTTTGTTGGTGTTTTATAAAAAAGATTATGTTCATCAAACATTTGCAGAAAAATTCTAAAAGGCGATGCTATTTCCCGATTGATTAGAAGCACTAACAAAAATTTTATAGATAATCGTTAGTGCTTCGTTGGTGTTTCTTAGTGCTTAACAAAATAAATTATCTCCCCAAGCGTTTGCTGAAAAAAATCAAATTTTAAAGGGCGTATTAATTTCCCGCTTCGTTAAGAGCACTAACAAAAATTTTATAGTCGCTCGTTTCTGCTTTGTTAGTGCTGCTTAGTGCTTCATAAAGGAAATTATCTCCCCTAAACGTTTTCAAAAAAATTCAAATTCTACGGGGCGTGAAAATTCACGTTTCATCCGAAGCACTAAAGAAAACTTCATAGTCGATGGTTAGCACTTTGTTAGTGCTGATTAGTGCTTCATAAAAGAAGTAATCTTGCATAAGAGTTTCAAGAATATTGAAACTCCATTAAGTGCCAGCATGAAGCCTTATAAGAAGCTTCATAAAACAATTCATTCCCCCAAGTATTTTCGAAAAAATTCAAATTTTAATGGGCGCCATAATCATTCAAGAGTCCTAACGCATTGAAACATCAAAATTGCTAAAGATCCATAAGTAATTTTTGTAGTTATGACCGAACCTTTTCAATAAACGTTTATTGGGATGTAATTTAGATAGGTATGCCTTTAAAAATTTAGGGTTCAGTGTGGTTTCAAGTGTACTGTTTTTCTAAAATATTTCTGTCACTTCCGGTTTAACCGGAATTTGCTGTCAACTTGCTTATATCAATATATAGCAAGCTAGTGCCAGTAAGCTGTCCTGAGTGCAATGACTATGCGGTTTTGTTTTCCTGACTGCAACTGCGTATGTTTCGGCAACAAGATGCCTAAACTAAGTAACGAGATCAGTTTGTGATATTTATACCCTTATTTATTTATTTAATCGTATGGTAATTTATACCGTAAAAAGTACCTACTGTCTATGGAAGATAAATCTATGCGAGATTCAGCAATACAAAAAATATGTTTCGAATTATTGACAATAGGTATACCAATGAATACCAAACACGTAAAAAATAAAATAAAACATTAAGAGTAACTTGTTGTCGAACTGACATAGCTTTTAAAGCAGCTGTTTCAGTCGTATTATGTTTTTTTACGAATGCAGCTCATTTTACTTCATAATGCGTTGTGGTTGTATAGTATGATAGACACGAATTTTGGCATATGGACGTTCTGTGATTGCCATAACGCATCGTGGGCGTTTTCATCAGAGCCATAATACGAATTTCGCGATGTGGATGTTTTTCAGTGACCAAACGCGTTTTGAACTATTTTTTCGCTCAATGAGCGTCTTCGATCTTTGAGTATAACTCATACATTAACACATCTTGTCATCACTTGATTTTATTTATTTATTTATTTGTATGGTACATTTTAAATATTGTATTGTGATGTAAGTGTTATGTATGGTGCCCCAAAAGATCAGTATAAACATACATAGTGTGGTGACGAAACCGTGTGCAATAGTGGATTGGTTCGTCTTGACAAAGCATTTGCTTCAAGGGTTAGGAAAACCACTAAAACCTAAACATGCCAACCCTTACCCACCTTAGTATTCATATGTAATAATATTAGTTAAGTGTGTAAACATGGTAAATAAGAACATAAAATATAACAGCACAGCCATGCATGACGACATATAATGGACCGGTCCAAGCGCCAGTCACAACAATGACGAAAAAATAGTAGGTTAAAGAAATAGCAAAACAAAATAATGGAAAAACAGCTAATCAGGACAAGAATACAAAATATTGCTGAACTTTAGATGTCCTTCAGATTCGCAAACCATAATATAGCTTCATCCGTTAAATTATGAATGTTTGAAACCCTCCTTTAAACTTCGTTAATTGACAATCCTCTACAATATGTGTAACGGTTTCCGGTTCGTTTCCACAGTCACAATTTGGATTAGAACCAAATTTTCCTTTTTTGTTTAAAGCAAGGGACTTCTATTGTTGGATCATCAATGAGATGGTTATTGAAAATATCAACTCCAGATCATAACTTTTTCCACTCTTAAACTTCAGAAAAAGCCGTTATTAAGTAGTTTTGCAACCATATAGGACTTCGAGATTTAAGTCTTTTAGTAGAAGGGTTGTCAATGTCATTTCAAATTTGTAAGTTTTTGTTAAGTTAGCATTTATCCCATTCTTGTTTTAACGCAGCTTTTTGTTGAATGCTCGATGGCGTAATATTACAAAGAACAGGAAGCCAATCGAGAGGAGTAGATTTAATGGTTCCACTAATTATAATTATGCATAGTGCAATTCAACTGGGCATCTATTTTCTTTGTATGACAACTATTCAACCAGATAGAAGCACAAAATTCTGCTGTAGAATAAACTAATGGCAATGCAGCTGTACGAAGTGTCTTTGCATCTGCTCCCCAAGTTGTTCCAGTTAATTTTTGAATGACATTATTTCTTGTTTTAATTTTTTGTTTGACTTTTTGTAAATGATCTTTGTAAATTAAAAACGTATCTAAAATTACTCCCAGATACACGGGGCTAAAATTATGGTTTAACTTTGCATTATTAAAGATAACATTAAGTTTTCTACTTTTTTCTCTATTACTTAAATGAAAACAAGAAACTTCTGTCTTTTTAAGATTGGCGCATAATCGCCATTTTTGAAATAATTTTCCATAATACGCAAATCATCAGATAGCTTATTTTCAATTTGGAAAAAATCCGAATGTTGAAATGAAATTGCCATATCATCGGCGTAGACAAATTTTCGACATTGTAAAGAAGGAAGATATACATTAAAAAACAATTTAAAAAGTACACCTTCTTTCCACACGGTACTGTATGCAGCAGTCAGATCTAAAAAGACAACTCCAGTTTTAAGTTTCTTCTGAGATCCAGCTTCGATGTGTGTTGTTAATGCCAATACTTCATCGCCACAACTTCTACCGGATCGAAATCCTGCTTGTTCAATTGGTAGTTTCTCTTCTATTAAAAATTTAATTCTTTGAAAAATCAATCTTTCCAAAACCTTATAATTTGCACTTAACAAACTTATTGGACGATAATTTTTCTTTAAAATTGCCACTACTTTACATTTCTTTAAATCTGTGGGTAACTTACCTGTATTATAAATATCATTGAGAAACATAAGTAGCCACTTCAAAGAGTAATTTACCAAATTTTATAGAATTCTAGATAGGTGTAGATTTTCTTTTCTTTTGTAGACACTTTTTCATCTTTGTGATAATCAATTTCTCCACTTTTACTGAGTTTGAAACATTAACCAAGCAAGAAGCAATAGAATTTGATTGATCATTGCTATACTCAGTATACCATTGCCGCGGAGTAATAAACCTGTCAGAATTATCGAATGTCCCGTATTGCAGTGGCGTAGGTACCTGATACGTTTGGAAAATCATATTTTTAGTAGGTAAATATATTATAATAGTAAAATCTACCTTGATATGAATTATTATGTGGTTTCTTTTATTGTTTCAATCCTTACTTTGTGGAATCTATTTTTCATAGTAAATAATTTAATTCAGCAATATTCCACCGTTTAATAAGATATAAATAGATACAAAACTTTTGTAAAACTCAGTATTTGAATATAAAATTAAACTCTAAAATCGATAAACGACAAATGTGTCGTTTCTCAATTTATCTATTTTAAATTTTAATTTTATATAGGTACTTATACTGAGTTTTACAAAAGTTATGAATCTATTTGTATCTTATTAAACTGTG
The DNA here is from genome assembly GCA_030710515.1 of Abscondita cerata. NCBI lineage: Eukaryota > Metazoa > Arthropoda > Insecta > Coleoptera > Lampyridae > Abscondita > Abscondita cerata. The sequence continues at coordinate 91,526 of JALBCR010000672.1, forward strand.
GAATATTTCAAAAAAAATTATTTACTATTATGTGGATTGTTTCTTATTATTACAATTAAGAATCGATATAGCTAAATAAAGTAATTTTAAAACAATTATTCTTTAGCGTCAAAATGTGTATTGGATGGAGGAGAAATTATCTTCGGGAAATAAGAAAATATAGGCGTGAAGGCAGGCGTATATTGGGATGAAACCTGGATCAATGCAGGACATACCGTAAAAAAACATGGCATGATAATACCGTTACGAGTGCTCGACAAGGATTTCTGGATTTATAGAAGGGCTATCGACAGGATTTCGACCGCCTTCTGGGAAAGGAACACGGTTAATTATTACTCATATTGGCAATGAAGATGACTTTGTAGATGGTGGTTTGTTAGAATTCGAATCAAAGAAAACTGGCGACTACCACGAAGACATGAATGCTAATGTGTTTGAAGAATATTTTGAGCAGATGCTAGATTTGATACCCCAAGGATCTATAATGGTTATGGACAAAGCCAGCTACCACTCACGAAGATACGAAAATTTACCTACCAGCGCTTGGAGGAAAGCAGAAATTATAGATTGGTTATCTGTTAAGAATATAACTTTTGAGGATGAGATGGTGGAAAGAGAATTATTGGATATTGTTAAAGTTCATAAGAATAAGTATATACGTCATGTTATTGACGAAATGGCAAAGAATCGGGGCATTGAAGCACTGCGTTTACCACCTTACCATTGTGAGCTGAATCCTATAGAGTTGGTTTGGGCTCAAGTAAAAGGTGACGTCGCTCGTAACAACTTTTAAACTCGACGACGTAAAAAAACTTCTGGAAAATGCATTAAACAAAGTAACACCTGAAAGATGGAAGAACTGTGTATCTCATGTCGTTAACGAAGAAGACAAATGTTGGCAACTGGATAATTTAGTAGAGATAACATTGGAGCCAATTATTATATCAGTAAACACATAAGACAGCGATTCTGATTCCGAAATGGAAATTTCAGACGAGGAAGAAAGTTAAATGACCAAGCGTAATGTGCCTGAAACAGTGTTCTACTCTCTAAACACCATTTATTGTAACCATGAGTGAGTATTGTTAGTTATTTTTAAATATACCTATTTTACCTACTATTCTATTCATTTTGATAAGTTTCCATGACAACCACATAATTTTATAACTGAGCCAAATTTACTTTTTGATGCCTAAAAATCGGTCTCCGCAAATTAATTGTAATTGTAATAAATGTACTGACGATATCTGCATTACTATTTTATTTTATATTTATGTCATATATTATTTATATGTTATTTATTTTATTTGTATAGTAGATCACATTACAAATTTTACTTCTTACGTATTATATACCATTATTTTTGTATCTTGGTATAATACCCACATCTACGGCTATGATTCTCGTTTCGTCAGTACCTGGGCTGATGGCAACGTGTTTACACAGATTAAACTATTGTTCTCAGACCCTAGATGGGTCGATATGCTGCAAGAGCGGCACAATGATCGTATTTTGGTTAGAATTTATTGGTTTTTACTTAATCGTAGAAGTACCGCTTTCACAAGAAAATAAAGAATTATTTCAAGCAATTATGATTTATTCCTCCGCGCCAATAGTATATACAGACTTTAAGTGGTGATATTTTTAAATCTTGTTAGACGTGGTGAACTTCATTTTTTTAAACAAAACGTTTAGTTTGATGTACAGTCAAGTTTGTGATCAAATTCGAACTAATGAATCCAGAATGTTTTTATTAGTTCACTAAATCGAGGGGCTACTGTAAATGGTTTCGCGGAAATTTTTGGGAAGCATTTTATATTGAATAGTTTAGTACAAAAATAAAACAAAAAATATTAAAAAAAATCGACCGCTTCGTTTTGGGATGGGAAGTTATATAATTACGCAGTAAATTATTTGCAATGTTTTTTAAAATTAGCTTGTTTATTCTATTTAATTGAACAGCATATTATACATTTTACGTTTTAATTGATCATTAGATATTTCGGTAATCTTTAATTTTTACAGTAATAGAGATTCAATGTATCTGTTCGAGTCACGTTTAAAATTTAGGGTGCCTCACATAAATAACAAAGAATCCCTCTTTTCCGTTAGCTTCTGTCGCAGATGACAACATGGCGTTGCTTTGATTTTATGTTCGTCATTGAAAATTGAGCAATTATCACAAAGTCGTTGGTATTTTCGGCACAAAACCCATATTTATTTATACATGTGCGTTAATTTAATAATAGCGACAAGGAAACGTGTAATTTATTGATAAACGCTGTTGTTGTATCCTTTGTATGCGTTTGGCATTTGTACAAAAATACCAAGTAAATTGTAGATAATTCTGATTTCTGTGTTTATAATGATAACGAGGGTTTGGTTTTGTAATTTTATTATATTGGGTGGTTGAGAAAATGGTGAATGCCGTTTGTTCGATTTTGCGATAAAACGGAAATAATTGAAAAAGCCGGTTACCACGTGTTCAATTTTGTTTGTTAATTTACCGGTTCGTGTTTTGTCGATTTATTTCGTTTTATTAACGTAAGGTGTCTGTATTTAGAATATTGTATGTATCTTCAAAAACCGGCATCTCAGTTTTCACGGTGCGCATGTCCACGCAATTAGAATCTTGCGCACATGGTAGGTCTACAACATGCTCCTCATAGACATTCAGTTGAAAACAAACAAGCAGTTGGTTTACATCTGCTTGATTACAATAAAATCTTAATCCCTAATACTAAATGTTTATATTTTTATACCGGTAAACCATTTTAATACTTCGTCGTTTTTTATGTCTTAAGAACGTTGTTGCTATTTGAACTTCGGGCTGAAAGCCTTAGTGTAAACAAATTTCTATAAAATCAACGACAATCAAGTTGGTTTTCACGTCGCAAACTGTGAACTTTTGGTGTTGCTTTGTGCACAGTGATGCCTGCATCTTCTTGCTTATTTACCGAAATGGATCGATCCGGGGAGGATAATATTGAAACGCGCGCTTTTCAGCTTGCCTACGAGCTTTCTATGCTACGATTCCCGGACTCTGCGGCATCGGTTTCGGAGCCCGAAAGTCCATCAGATTTTGGCCCTCTTCTAAACCCACTAAGTACTATTGGGCTCGAAGAAACAAGATCGAAGAAATCTCAAAACATGACCGAATGTGTACCGGTACCGAGTTCAGAACACGTGGCGGAAATCGTTGGCAGACAAGGTAGGAAGAAACTTTTATCTTTTTTATTAAGTCATATTTTTCGGTTATCTGTATTTCTTTTGTATAAAATCGGACTGATTAATACGCATAAAAGTATACGATTACTATGGGGGACTTTCGCGTGTTTATCGCTGACTAACTTCACGTACAGACTGTTCAAGCAAAACGTCAATCGATTTACCGGCATTTGTATCTTATCAGCTTTTTAACCAGGTATTAATAATTAATATTAAAGGTAATTTTAACTTTAATTCGATTGTAGCGTTTACATAAAAACTTGGTACAAATATAGGTCAGAAACTATAACTCGGCCATACAGCCGGCCGGCGTTTTGTACCGGCAAATTCAAAAATCTTTGCAACTAATTTATCTCATTCAGAATTTAAATAACCGCTTTTTTTTTATTTAATTTAATACACGCACTAACTGAAGAAAATGATATTTTTTTTAATTGCTCCAGGAAATCTTGTGGTAATTTAAGTTTAATTATTATACAAATACGGGTATCGCAGGTATATTCAGACAGGAAACAGTTGTGTATTTACATTAGAATTACTATAAATGGCAATCACATTACAATAACAACAGTGATGGGAACAAAACACTCTCTAGGTTCATCCACATACCGCACTTTATCAACAATTTTCATACTTATATTCGATTACACGAGATAAACTCAAGATATTCGATACGTTTCATCCGGAGGATATTGTGGTTTTCTTTATATCCATTTTTCCCTTATACGACTTTTATTTAAAAAAAAATTGCGGAGCTACGCTGAAAATTTTTTTTCACTTTATCTCGAAATCTCGTGAAGCCAAAATGATACTTCACAGAAGGGAATTTTTATTTTATACGTATTCGTCTTCAAGAATTAGTACATTGCATTGAATTATACAACATACGTAGTATGACGGATCATTTGTTTTCATTTCACAAAATGTTTAATAAATTAAATTTTATTTCCGTTGTTGAAGTGGTTTTCATACACCAGTTATGATGTGCCAACTGCTAACCGATTTTGTTGGCGGGTACAATTCGTTACAACAGCTGGTTCTATTTGTTGGTTCAACGGTTGTCAATAATTACGTGTTTATTTTCAGATAAAAAGGGATATGTTGTTCCCATTTACCAATCGTATTTTTTTTTAATATTGATAGTACCATTAAGTAGCAAAAATAAAGGAAACTCTGTTTTATTAAATGTCGTTGTTCAGGAATCCATCTACTTTTAAATGGTTCGCACAAAGGTGGTAGATTTACCTGCTGTGGATATCTTGGGTTTACATTTACAAAAAACCGACTGTTATTTGGCGCGTTTGCTTATCGTAAATCCTCAGAAATAATTAAATTGACACTAAACAGGTATGAAGATCCTTGCCGCCATTTCTAGCTTGTTGGGATCATCAATGAAGACATTTCTGAAATACGAATTTTGGACGCGCCATAAATTTCTGACCGTTAGTTTAATTTTTATTTTATTATGTATAGATCAACTTCGTAATCAATTTTTGATTGAACTTATTTGAATCGAACTGTGGATTTGCAAATGTTCCACTTTGATTACATCATATCAATTCGATAATTGAATTTTGTTTTAACATCTTATAATTACAATTCAGGTCACCGATTTTATTACATTTTATAATTTTATTTTATCATTATTAGGTATTATCATTGGTATGTACGGGGAATCCATCCTACAGTTGATCTTCGGATGGGCGTGTAACTATTTAGTATTTCCTTTTAAATTTTAGTCATCGTGTAAGTGCAACTTAATGTATTATTAACTTTAAACAACAAAGAATATTTCATAATGTTATCGTTTAGTTACACGAGTAGTTAATTAAATGTACGTCGGATGTAGTTTATTTAACAGGTACGTCAATAGTGTTACGATATATGATAGATACCCACAAACGTTATAACAGAATGAAGTTTAGCAAATGAAAATGAATTGAATGAAAGGAATTGTAGTATGGCAAGTGACCGTGAACTCCTACTTAAAGTGCAATAGCTTGTGTTTTTTGTTGTTCCTTAAAAAAGTCGTCGTACATTCAACTTTTTGTGCGCAGTATTGAAGGTTAACATACTTTATTACTAATTGATTATTATGTTGTAAATAGGTATTAGGAAATCACAATGGCGTTCAGATCATGGAAATTTATTTATGATGAACTAAAACAACAATACCCCAGAGAAAACACAAGTAATAATAATAAAAGTGAAAAAGAAATTGGTATTTAAACGTTAACATAACGCGATTAAATACCGTGTCATTTGTTTAGTCATTGTTTATTGTTATTTCATAAGGTAACGCAATTAAATATTTCTTTGTTGAACTATTTTTCGCAAATACTGCAAACGCAAAAGGGTTATAATAATTATGTACGTAACGTAAACAAGATGAACGACTTCAAATGAGAGCATCACACAATTATTTAAAATTTACATAAGTTATAAATGCGTTTTACGCCGATTATGTCACCATTTTATTAGTCGACTAATTATAAACATCTTTTTATAGTATCAACAGGGAAAACGAGCTTTTTTATTGTTTTTCTTGAACTCTAGACGATGATGAACTGTTGTGAACGACGAATGCGTAGATTCCTTGACCTTCCTAGACAACTTCAGGGTCGCTATACTTGGTCTGTAGGCTGCTAGAACATTCTAAATCAACCAGCTGTTTCATCTATAATTTTTGAATTGTACGCGATTATTTAACATTTTTCTTCGTAGCCGGTAAATACTGCCTTTGCGCTTTTGTTCGCCAAATGGAAGTTCGTTACGTATATTTTATAGGCAAATAATCGCGGGGTTCTTCTGTGTTAAACGAATCAATCGTCTGGCAAAATTGTCGTAACAAAAGATCGTCTGACCCCACACGAGATGAAACTCGACCGCCAACAAGGGCAACCCGATCTTGAGCTCTTTTATATTATTTTGTCTATACTAAATGTGCCCAGACGCGGAAAAAAAGGAAGAATGTCGTACCGCTGGTCTTTTACTATTCAAAGAATGTTAAATAAAAACTTGAATAAAATTGTTGGTACACGCTGCAAATTTATTGTTAGTAAACCATTGTTATTATGAATCTAAAAACCAATTAACGACCGGAGAATTAATACTATTGTGGTTGCGAGAAATATTTAGTATGCTTTGCTAATTTCGTGGTATTTACAAAAAAATGGTACGAGTTATATGTACCCAGGTGATGCAGTTTCAACATCTTTTAGGGCTGGGCAAGTCCAGCTGTAATTGTTCCAGATTTATGTATTTAATTGCCTCACCCACTTATAAAACCCGAGCTTATTTTTTAAAAAATTACTGCTCACACGGTAGACATCAAAATTATTGTTTCCACCTCGAATTTGATTTTTCGTATTTTGTAATTTATGTAGCCATCGAATTTATAAATATATACGAACGAGGTGAATAACTTGTTCTACTTGGCCAACAACGTTTTAATATCAACATTAACTGTTGACCTTCGGTGTATGGTAATTCTTAGCGATTTTTAATTGTAAATAAAATATATAACAAACCAAATTAAATTTGTACCTCGTCGGTCAAAATTTGTCCTGAACATCGTGACGATGGAAAGATTTTCATAATTTGTCTTATCTAACGTGCTTAATTAATAGTAAGTAGATTTATAAAATCCCGTTAACATTATTAATGCCAGATTCTGCGACAAAAAACAGTATCATTTCTCCGTAAAATTTATTTTAAATTAGTGTTAGTGCCCTCCAAAGTTAGCAGATGGAAACTTTTGCCAATCGAATTGACGCCAGCAGCATAAACTGATTCACAGGCATTTTATTGAAAATGTGAACGAACGTGTAATTTTGCGAAATAAATTCCGACTTGAAGTATTTGTTATGATTAACCAATTTAATTTAGTTTTTGTTCTGTGATAATTGTGGCTGTAACTACGATGAAAAACATAATAATTGCCGTAGAAGCAAGAAAGTTCAACAGAAATCGAACTTTGTCTGGACGCCTGAAATCGCTTCTAGTAAGGTCGCATATTAGAATTTGGCGAATATTTGAGGTTCATCGTTTTTAATTGTCATGAATCATGCCAGGATGTGAATTCGAGTAAAATTGAAAATAATTATATGATAAAAAGTAGTATTTTATAAATAGTGGTAATAAGCATTTCCGTTGTTCAAATCTTGTGTTTGACCTGTAATAACATGGGACGCCGCAAGTATTTATTCTTTAACCAAATATTGTAATTGCAGCAGCTTGTTTAAGTTAAATGCAAAAATTGTCTTATGCAATGGTAGTGACCCGTGCACGGTAAATTAATAAGGGAAAGTTAGTCACACTTAACCATACGTAGGTGTCTTGTCCTGCATTGTTTCCATTTTATATATGCTTAAATAACAGTTGTTCGATATCTAAACTTATAAATATTTAACCTAAACGTTTTAAACTTTTGCTCAATCGCTGTGACGTACAGACATTGTTCGTGGCCGAGTTTTCTGTAACTGGGGTTGTTCACTTGCGCTTAAACAAATTGTTGCGATGTAAACTAATAATCATAAAATAGTCGTAAATGTCTTTTTGGTCCATACTGCGGTAGGTTCTTTAATTTAAAATATTTTTACAAATGAACCACGTAATTCGCTTAAGCAATCGATTCATGTTTATGTACTCGAAGATTTATAGCGATTTTTATGTAGACTGAGTGGTTTCCATACAGACTGTTATTAACCTTCGATTTTTTTTTATTCTTTTACCGAATACCATCGGAACAATAACGTCAAGGAGGTCGTTTTAAAATTTAATCAAATGATCAAGGTTGTATGGTGTACCTTGTTTGAATGTGCTTACCTGTGTTTTAGTTTCCGGACCCAACTCATATAAAAACTGTTTGAACTGGTGAGAACTTTTAAATCCTCTGCGGAAGTTACAACATACCTTCTCTTTACATCGAACCAAGTATTTTTAGATTAATATGTACCTATCTAGTCATACGTTGTAGGACTCAATTCGAGAATTACAGTTCGTGCAGACTATGGAATAATAGTGCATTATTAAACTGTATTCCTGATATTGTTTATATGTTCAACGTGTTTATAAAATTCTGTTTAGCTATCCAAAAATAACGTACTTTGATCACACGAACCATTCTCATTTGTTGCGTCTCACCCAACGTTCTGTATAATATTTATTAGAGCATACCATATAACTTAACTAATTAAGCTCGTTGTCCTTGTTGTTAGAAAGTGTTGAACTTTAAAGAAAAACTAAAGACGATTTTATGATCAACCGCTTACAAGGCTAAAAGTTATACTGACCTCTCGACTCATCGGCAAAAAATGTTTATATTATCAAGGTTAGGTATTATTATTTTCAACGAGTAAATTAGCGGAAACAACAGCAACTAACCTTCGTGTTTTTTTTTCTTTTATTATAACATCGGTGCGAAGGGAACGTCCCTTTGTTCCTATTTGTCGTTTATTCACCTACTAATTAATGATGTTGAGTAATCGCCTTCTTATATGCTGATACGTAATTTCTTCATGCTTAGATACCTACCTGAAGCCTATCGTTCTTCCTGTTAACGCTTAGATTGTCCCAGAGCAGGCATTGACCACCGGACATTGTAGTCGTTAAACTTTCCGTGGCCATGTGTCACTGACTACTTCTTACTACTTTTATTCGTGCTTTATAAACAACGTAAAATCTAATTCTGATAATTTAGTAACTTCCACCGTCCATTAAGTGTGCATTTTTATCGCGATTCTTATTCGTTATTCACGTGTAAAAAGAGGTAAAGCCAGATTTATATAAGGTAACAAATGTTGCTGTTAATGACCTAAAAAAGATTCGATGAGAAGTGGTATATAACAAATGTTGGTGGCCTCCTAGTATGAGGGTTATTGAGGTCAAAGTTGCTTGGCTTTGGGGCTGATGACGGCAGCTGGCCGGAAGACCGTCATATGAAGCCGCACAAAGAGAGGCCCTTGCCCGAGGTCTGTTTCGCAGCTGCCACCCTGATGCCGTCTGGTCGGGAGAACCGACCATCAACCACCGGTTATGGTTGCTTAGCGAGTACAACAGGTACCCCGATGATAAGCATATATACCTACTTCTTACGACCTCTATTTTACAATAGATATTTACATCAAGATACGTTCTTCCCTGAATTTTATGGAAATATTATTTCGGTTGAAGATAGCGCCCTCAGCTGCTCTTTTAACGTCCTCATCCTAGAACAGAGTAATTTATAGAGGTACTCAACTTCGCAAGACCAAAGTATTTGTTATCTGCCGTCGCTATTAATTCTTTGTATGTGCGTGCTAAGAAGATAAGGTCAAAACACTTTGGCCATCTTATCGTGAACACCTAAACTCTACCCAGTAACATATTTAAATTAGAAACGCCATGCGAAGTCCATCCAGTTCCGAGAAGATCCCAATTTTCAACTCGAAGGCAGTTAATCATATTTTCAGTTGGTCATTTGCAAGTCTGATGATTGTTACCTGCATTTCAGCGCGGCGTTTTATTTTTCAAAAAACTTGAGATGTGTAATTACTACTCGAGTGCACCTAAATCTCAAAGTAGAATAAACGAAAAGTATTAACTTTAAATGTACACACAATCATAGATAAGATATGAGTACGGTTGCGGTTTATATGTAAATATCCTCAATTTCCTCAATTATAATTTCTGTATGTTTTATTACTTAATAGATTTGATACTTAGCCATTTAGGATTGATGCACCGATTTTACATTCAAGTTTCTTAACGCTCATATAAAATTTAATGGTCTGAAAAAGAGTTCCGTGCTACGTAAATATGTGCTCCAAATCGAAGAACAAATATTTGATAAAATTTGTAGGCAACGCCTTGGTAAAACGACCTGATTAAAATAATTTTTCCATCGCATTATATTCTCGAAAATTGATTTTTAACGTATCGTTGACTAGGGTTTCTCCTCATATACCTAGCAATAATTTTTCAAGGTCTTTCCCTACAACACAAGGAAAATAGATTACCGTTTTTTATTTGACAGTCTTCAAACAATCTATTGAAACGGCAAATCTATGTAAATCCTTGAAATTTAAATAATTCATTTTAAAAGCAAAACCCGTTTTACAACCCAATGTGTTTCAAACAATTGAAGGGTCTTCTTAACTTCAGATTTTACTCGAAATTTCTTTTTTTTTTGTTACGAACATTGTTACAAAAGCCGACTTGTTAAGTCGTAAACTTAAAATTTCTTTTGACTTACAATCCCTTAAATTTCGTTATTTGTATTTGGTTTTATTTAACAACTTTTAAGTGCTAAATGTTTTCTAGGAATTTTTCAAAATCTACCTGGGTGTTTGGTTTCGTTTTAAATGTTTACCTGCTACAAAATTAAGTTGGATAAGGTTATTTTTCTATCAATTAGTTTTCACAGTTGTTCTAATAATATGTAATTATCAATTCTCAAATTCGCTTTGTGGGTACACAAACATCGCAAGAATTACTATTTTATTCTAAGAATTCAATTTTTAAGCACCATATTTACAAAAAGAAGAAAGGAAATTAAGACAAAATTTTGAATGTGTTTATTTTTATTTGTTAATTTAAAACTATTTAAAAATTGCTAGGATAATTCAGTAAGTGTTCTCAAAGCTTTTCATTTCTGAAAGTTCGTTAAAAATGTAGATTGTAGAACAATGTCACTGTTCATTAGTAGTCACCGATTTACTGATTCATCCTGTCGGCGTTTTCATATAAATCTTTGAGTTCGACTAACACCTCCTTCTAAAGTATCTCAACTGTAATACTTATTGTTATAGTATAGAAATAAGAACGCATGATTACGACATGCTATAAACACATAGTTCTAATTATAACTTATAGATAATTGTTATAATTCCGCAAGCGATTTATTTAGGGATTTGTTCTAGTTTTGGATGAATAAATATTTGAAGAAAAAGAGTTGAATGGACTGTCGTTCGTTTCGTTTTTCAAAGAATTTGTATTGCGGGTATTACAACCACAATTATTTTTACATTCGAAAGCTCGTATATATTTTTAATATTCTTGGACTGCAACACAAAGACGTTCATGACACTCTACTGTAATAAAATTATTCATAGGTGTTCCAGACAGCTATTAAATATTGTTGTCTTTTTAATTGCAAACATAGGAGCATCCGAATTTTTCATGCAACAAATTAGGTAAAATAAAAATTGATTTTTGTTGCATGCGATAAAAATTATAATCAACATTAATTAAAAGTTCGATTTAATTGAATCTTTTATACATTTACGCTGTTAGGTCTATAATTCATGGATCGTGAATCTCAGACGTAACCCAATGTGCAGGTTAACTACATTCCACGGTAGTATTTATTTATCACTTTCTAACGCAAGAAATGTTAAGTAGCCTTTGCTCACACACGTCAGTCCTCTACGGCAGCACTAGCAGTCGTTGACCCAGAATCCATAGCAAGTGCAACGTCATATGTTATTCTAATAAGTTACTTAATACCCTCTGCACAACGTAGGTCTAAGCTTGGACATTTGGGCAACCATGACCTACGATACCACTTCATGACGGTTCTTAAGCCCGCGGAACTCCTACGCCTTAAAACTTCATTACATTCGAGAACTGAATAAAACGACCCGCAATAGCTTATTTTAAAAAAATTACGTTTTTATGGATCAATTAAATTGCAATTAAAACTTAAGAAAAATTAATCTCACTCGTCTCAAAAAGTTTTAGAAATGTCCACTTTACACGGATAGAAACAATTAATGCTTTTTTCTCAATTATATTAACATCATTTTTATTCATTATTTCTCCATTAAGGTAAATTGCTACTAATTTTCAGAAAGCATTTATTATTTCACGTAATAAAAGAATATTTACAAAATTTGCATTAAACTCGTTTTGTTGCTACGGACGTTAAATTTTTTTCCAATACAAAGAGGATGGATTCATATTCATTTTTAACTTGTTTTGTTTAGTAACTGGATATGTTCCAGTTTTGAGACAGTTTTTGAATAATGGTTGTTTTGAACTTTTTTTTTAGAAGACCGGTAGTTTTTTTTTGTTACTTTTATCGACTATGTATGTATTTTATTTTCACACACTCATTCTTAAACTTCTGCGATGACTTCCGTTGAAATTTCAAGTATACAAAGTTTCTCATCGGTTCGAGGTGATAGTGGGCGTTTAATTCCGAGAATTACAAGTTCAGTAGGATATCCTAAGTATGCGTCTTTTGGATTAGTGATTGTGGAGGTTTTTTTTTAAATTTAATTGGGTTTCAAAGTAAGATTGATAGAATTAACGAAAGTGAAATCATTGGTGAAATGGTATAGGAAAATGCAACTACAAATTAAACGGCAGCGGCAATGAAGACTTTCAGACCAACACCGTGCGCGGATGTTGAACTAAGTTAGTCTCAAGGCCTCTTGGTTTGAGACGACAGGAAGTGTGAGAAAGACGGTTGCAGTCGCTGGAATGCTCACCCGCAAACAAAGAACCTGCAGCCACATTACATGTTATTCCTTAGTTCTCAAATACTGATAAAAAGTTCAATTTTTTGTTTAACGATTATCAAATATTTACCTGTAATTTCGTTTGTAGTTCATTTTTAATTTATTTTAGGTACTAGCTTGTATATTAGTTTTGTGACAGCATATTTGTGAAGTTGTGTCAACTATGAATTTTAATTAGAACTTATTAGTAGAAGTAAAGACATAAACAGCTTGGTTTTAAATAGCTAAAGTTTTACGGTTTCATTATTTTTTTTTTTGTTTTTCTGTGCTATATAATCTGATTCATTCTTTTTTGTTCGTCTGTGTGACACGTAATTTTTCTGATAAACGCAAAAACACTTATAGGTCAAAGGTTTAGCTCTCATACACTTCAATGCATAAGAGTGTAGTGTTTGCGGACCATCTAATGAACCATAAGAAACATACGTTATTTTAACAATCTACAAGCAAAAATAATTGGTTGAAGTTACAAATATTAATGCCTTTGGTAATTTTAAAATTTTACTTCAAAGTCGAGAAAATTTTTTGCTTTGCTTTTGGTGTAATGAAACTACTACAGGGGTAATTACCGATTCACTTCAACTTATCCCAGAATCGCAATCAAGTAAGGATGATAATCACCCTCACATTTTCTCGATCAGTTGTTGCTGATGCTCATTTATTTGGATTACAGTGTACAGTATAAACCAGTATAATGTTTAGCAAAAATCCAAAAACATGACAACCTTGACCCATACTTCTAAAGCATAAGAACAATAAAAGAAAAGCAGATATACATATGTGAACGCTATGCTGTTGGTGTTCTATAAGTCCTCTAATTTATTAAAAAAATAGGTATAATAAATTAGCCGTGATACGCAATCGCACGATATGGTAAAGGAAGGGCGGTTCTTTATTCACCTCTACTTATAAAAGATTACACAATACCATCAATCAATTAATTGAAGGAACTACATTCTCAACATGAAACATGTTTTGGGGCTTTAGATGTAATGTATTATTTAAGAAAGCCTACTATGAAAATAATTAGTTAGGCAGACTTTTGGGCTTAATACAACTTACATTTCAGCTTCAAAGGTATTCGTTTAATAAAATTAATTTTCTTAAACAATAATACTAAAAATACTCTTCCGCTAAAATTGTCTTTATGAATACTTTTCAGGGTTATAATAATTATATATACCCTTCTTTTAGAGGTAGAGGTCAACTTGGGAATAATATCTTCATTTTATTAAGTGATGAAATAATTTTGTAAAACATTTGCCTGTGTAAACAGTTGCAAAGCATCCAATTTTTAAATAATTTATTGTAACCTTCCATACACAGAACTTACAAGGTTAATAAATTAACGACTTTAATTTAAAATATTTAATTTTTGTACGGATTGTTTAATTTACCTATTGTTCGATGTTGTTAATGGAATGTCCACGAACTCGTCATTCTAGCACTAGCCCGAAGAAGCACCCACTAATAATCGGGTGCGAAACGTCGCCAAAAACTAGAGATAACGTAGTTTGGCTTTAAAATATCCCCTCATTTTGAAAAAAAAAGGGCTCAAGCATTTGTCGTCCTTGGCACATACTAGTTATAATTCCTAACGGAAGGACTAAAGAAATACAAATTGTAATTTATTTTGTTAACGAGTCAAAACGATGTACTTTACACCACCACTTACGAAGGGTAGATACTTTTGAATCTGCCAACACCGGTGGCACTCATATTTGTTCAATTTTTACGTTTTTTTTTTCAAAATCATCAATTTTTTGCACCTGGAAGACTGAGAATGAGTGTAACAATTACTTCTTTCCTTCTTGTTTGTGCTTCTTTATCTTTAACACTCGACATTTTGGACATAGGTGCACTTTCGACCTCAACTATGGCAAAGAGTCACATATAAGTAATTAATTTAATAAAACATCAACTAAATAAAAAAAATTACGCATTTTTTCCAATTTTTCTTTCAGATTACATTACGAATATGTTTACAATAAATAATAATAGCCAAATTCCATAGGAAAATACTTAAATAGGAATCCCAACAAATAATACAGATGTTTTCTCGTCAGTCAGGAATTTGATAATCTGTCACAAAGATTTTTGCAAAGTTTAAGTTTTAAAATATTTCTCAAATTCTTTTTTTTTAGAAGGTATTCATACTGTTATTGTTAAAAGGGACGCTTTTTTGCGATTGAACGTTTTCTTCACTTAACGTTTTCTTCACTTTTCCGAGATAATTGTGCATTCATTCATTTTGATACGAATCTAAATAGGTCTTCTGAATGTTGAAGTTCGAATAACGACATGAAACGTTCTTCTGTTTGACTAAAGATTACAACTCAATGTCAAGGCGAGACTGTCTAGAAGGAAAAACACCTTGAAAGGTTGGGAGTTCCGATACAATGCGTGGGACCATCTCGTGCTAAATGCATTTTGTGGAATGTTCGGGGTTTTTTCGAATTGATGCAGTAGCATCTCTCACAGCACCATTAACCTTTCGATAATATTCGCGCGTGGTTTTTCTTTCGAGAAGAACAATTTCGAACCAGCTTAAGTATTAGCATTATTGTTTGAGTGAACAAAAATTTAAAACTAAACAACTGACATCTTAGTTTGTAGGTCATATCTTCACCTATCAAACGACAATAAGTTTTGCAACACCTAGTGTCGACTCGTGTTAACAATCACGTACGTAAATGCATTCGCATTAAGCAACAATTATCTTTCGACATAGTTGCTTAATGCATTTACTTCTACATATCTGTCGACATAGTTACTATCAAATGACGTTCCTGTCCTTAAAACGCTTCTTTTTTGTAAAATTTATGGGGACCGAAGGTCAGTGAAATTGAGGATTAATCTGGAAAGTGAGATTGAAAAAATAAGGAATATATTTTTACTATAACCCTTATTCCAGACTATTGAACAATTTTGTAAACAACATTTTACACTAATTGGAAAACCTATCAATCGAACACGCTGTCACCGATTTTCTTGATTTTGGTAAAATAGCAGAATTTTTTTGAACAGAGTCATAAGCTTTTAGGGTTAGATCACTTAGATCAACTTGTACGGAGGGTGGATAGTTAGATAAAACATCACATATTACAACAGTCATTATAAACCAAAATCTATTGTAAAATTTGGATGAAAAGCTATATTATTCTGTTTAAAAGTGAAAAATCCAAAAATCAACTGAACCAATCTAAACAGATCTCGCTTACAAACTTTACAGTCTATTCATACAATCCTTAAATCTTGACTGTACGCAAGCGCCCTGACAAGCGCTTATACTAGCCATTTGTCGTGTACTGGTAACCTATTGGAAGTCAAAGATCTTGTTAAATTCGTTAGTATTTGGGCTCAAAAATAGTACATTTTAATGTTGGTGAAGTGAAACCAGACCTCCACAGCTTCTATTACCTCCTTGTTGGAAGAAAATGTACGACCTTTTAAACTTTTTTTCAGTTGAGGAAAGAGGTGATAGTCGGACGGAGCCAAATCGGGTGAATAAGGGGGTTCTAGTAATTCAAACCCTAAATCACGAATTTTTGCATGGCAACATGAGATTTGTGTGCAGGGGCGTTGTCCTGCAAAAACAAAACACCTTTGGATAGCTTTCCGCGTCTTTTTTTCTTTAATATTTCCCGTAGAGTGGTCAGTAATGTCGAATAGTAATCTCCAGTTATTGTTCTACCCTTATCCAAAAAATCAATCATGATTACTCCATGGCAATCCCAAAAACTGAAGCAAGAACTTTTCCAGCAGATTTTTGGACACGAAACTTCTTAGGTCTTGGAGAACCAGAGTGTCGCCATTCCATCGATTGTTGCTTTGTTTCTGGATCGTAGAAATGTACCCAAGTCTCATCCATAGTAACAATTCGGTTTAAGAAGTCTACATCGTTTTCAAATCGAGCACAGATCGAACGCGATGCTTCTACCCTTGCACGCTTTTGGTCAACATTCAAACATTTGGGGATCCATTTTGCAGCAATTTTCTCATGTCCAAATTGACGTGAACCATATGATGAACGCGTTCGTATGAAATATTCAGTGCTTCAGATATCCGTTTTAGCCCAATTCGACGGTCTGATAAAATCATGTCATGAACTGCATCGATATTTTCGGGGACTGACACAGAAACTGGCCTTCCCGATCGGTCATCATCTTCAATGGAAAATTTACCTCTTTTGAAGCTTGCATTCCAATTTTGACGGTCGCATACGAAGGACATTGATCACCAAGGGTATTAAGCATATCTTCGTAAATCTGCTTACCTCTTAACCCTTTTAAATACAGGTACTTGATGATGGCTCGATACTCCAATTTTTCGATTTTCACAATTTCGGTGGACATCTTTTTTCATTTAATTTATTGCGTGACTCTGGTTTACTTTTTTGACGTCAAACTTTACACTGACACTTCTAATAAGTTATTGTTCGTTGCTATGGTAACGCAATATTTTGTTTATGCAAGGAACTGGTCTAGGCTAACTAGATATCAATACATCCTCGTACATGACTCTCGACTCGAGATTATAACCGTTCGAAAAAACTAAAATTATTTAAAATAATCTTTATAACATTCGTTTGATTTCTGTAGTCAAGATTGATGTGAAAAGGTAAAGTTGACAGTTTCTATGATTTTGTTATAATCGAAAAATCCGGCGAGTGTAAATTGTACACCATTAATCAGTTGTTACCTACTATAATTAACGAGTCCCCAAAATCGTGCAGGAATTCGGTTAGCTCATTAACCTTAGAGATAATTATTAACAATACACTGTTTGCAAAAAGAGAAAGAATGAGAATCCCAGTCAATGATGAAACAATTTTCACAGGCGCTCCCGCTCAACGGTTAACACTTTATAATGACAGGGGGGTAGTGTTCGCGGGGCGTTGGTATTTAGGTTGTTAATTTGTTAATTGTTTATTTTAAAAACATTGAGCTCAGCTTCGATACAGGTTTAAACATGGAGACATTTTGATAAAGATTTGATAAAGTAACATTTAAATTTACGTTTTTAAACAAAAGTTTAAAAGAGAGGTGAAGCATTTTGGAGATGCACAAAGAGATCAATGAAATGCACCGCAAAGTTGCTGTCAAAAATTTGATGGTTCACAATCGACAATGGATACCAGTTAACTCATGTTCATCAACCGGCGTTAATTCTACACTGAAAATGTGCGCTCCTAATGAATTTTACCTTTGGGGTACACTTTACCTGCACCTTTTTTGTAACCGTTTTTGTTTGGTATACAGATTACATATTGAGGTACCCTCAAGTACTTTGGTGTTCGGAAATTGATTGCAAATTTCTTTGTTCTCTGAAGTTGTTGCCCATTTGAACCCTACCGTTGACTGCAGACAAAACTCTTAAATGAGAAAGTTTTTAGAAATAAATTTTCAAAATTCTTTTGTAGGTGTGAATTTAAAAAAAAATCATTCATTTATTATGTCAAAGGTCACAAACAAAATATTTCAAAAAAAACCGTTCGTGTATTTACATTTTCACTGTTTCAACAATAAATAGACGATTACATAATAAACAATTTTTCACACTGGTATCATCGAATCAAATTCAAAGTTACCGTGGTTACTACAAAATTGAATTTCTTTGTATTTGTTAAAAATCATATTTCAAACAACTGTTCTATCAACTCTTAATCACTTCTCAACCCTTATTAAAATGTGCAAGTATTTTTGTAGACATACATTGTATAGAAACGTGACATCACAATAAAAAAACTCATCAATTTGTAGGGTACAACCTGATAGAACTTGATATTTAAGTTTTTTTTAATAATGGAAATTTGATTGAATTTTGTGCAAAATCATGTCTTTTATATGTGGGTCCAAAATTGGCCATGATGCGAAAGGATTTTTTCCAAATTTTATTTTATCACTTTAAGTAAAAGTATTATTCGGTACTTTAATTTAAAACTAAAAAAGAATTATTGCAGTTTTTATAAGACATTGATGATTCAATAAACCGTATTTCTACAATAGTATCTTCTTAAACTTCGATATAAAATTTTTATTTTTTTTTTAAAACTGTATGTCTAAATGAAACACATTGTTATTTGGCAAAAATAATCACCATAAAAAAATAAAAATGAACATTTGCAGAATAAATTTCTCTAGTAGTTTTCTTTATAATCAGGATCGCAACGTCATGTTTTCATTAAGTGTGTTATATGATTGGATTTATAATAAAAAATGAATTATTTTATAATACTACAAGCTGATATTTCCCCATAAAAAACGGAGTTAATGATGGCCGGCCGGTACAAGACGAAACGTTAGTTTTAAAATCTATTCCCACAAGGACTAAAAGTGACAATGCAAAAATGCAAGTACGTATTATGCCACTACTTCCAGTACTTCACCACGTTTCAAAGAACTTCCAGATTCAAGCTTCACAGTCAGCGGCTGTTCTTTCAGGATAACCATTACTCATTGACTTTATTTAAGATATATTTAATTAATTAATTAAATTACAGAAGCTACGCTCGTTACATGTGGGTCCCCAAACACTGTAACTATTCCTCGAATTTTCGCTGCTACTATTTCTCAAAAAAATATTAGGAATTAATGTTTTTATAAATCAATATTTTGGATTTAAAATTTCTTCACAAAAGAAACTAAAAATAAACCTGTGATATTTGCATTTGCATAATATGCTACTAATGTATGTCATTGCCGCTTATGTAGGTACTGTATAGTTAAAAAAAGTCGCAATTGTTATAAAACTGTCGATTACGACTTTGAAGAAGGACAATGTAATGCAAAACTGTCTATAGAATTTCACTGACTCCATCGTATATACATACCTACGATAACCCGGAACGTAATCTAAAATTAATTCGATGTTGTCGTACAGTAGTTATATTGTAATGAATTGCTTTAATCCGTATTGATCGGTCGTCGTGACCATTATTTACCCCGTAAATGTATGCTCCTCTGAATACACATTCCAGGTCTTTGAACTAGAGTGAATCATGTAAAATTTTATCAAATATCCGCAAGTTATATCAATAAGTTTCTTATATTTTATAAATTGCAGAGTTACGTATAAGATATATCTCATTTCTGGATGCCCCGTTACTTAAATAGCTGCTTAACCTATATTACGGTGTGCTAAACGTCTAAACAAATCTTTTAAGGCGAATAAAAGGGAATTAATGTCATAGTCGTTTAAATTTATTCTCTTTTTTTCTCACACACGTGTTATACGTCGAGTGGGTCTCATTCTTTGATTTTCTACGAGATTCAGTAATTCTTTTGTAACAACCTTTTAAACTCCTCCTTTTTTTTTGTGATCGAGAAGTAACTTCTTTTATATAGCAGTGCAATAAATCTGTCGTTTTTTACAAGGGTTTGAAGATTTTATTTAACGTATTAATTGTTTAGTTGAAAATCCTTACATAAGTGACATTCGAAAAACCAATTTTTAAGATAGTTATTTTAAAAAGTAAAAGAGAGTAGTGTAATCTAAAAATCCAATGCAGGAAAATGTTTTTAGGGGTAGTAATATTGATAGACAAACTTTTGGATAAGATCATTTGATCTTTAGTTACTAAAGTAAAAGGTTTGTTTCGCTGCTCTTTATAAATTATTCCATGCAGTATATAAATTTCTCAAGTATGTTCTAATGAAATTTTGGATAAACCACGCCCGTGCGTCGATAATACTTTGTTCGTATTCTGCGATACATACGCACAGGGTGAATAGTAGTATATATAGGAAGTGGCGCAGGACGATGGCAATGACTTCTATTGAACGTGAACTACCGGGGTCGACGGCTGCGTCGCGGCGGTCGTCCGGGTTCTCGCTTACGGTCATAGCGGGGTGAGGACGTTCTCTACACCCTGTCATGTGACGTCTGCAACCCCCACTGCGTTGCACCAGTTTCTATAGCGACGATGCTTAGATACTTCCGGTTTTAAAAGCTTTTCTTAATTAGAACTTAATTTCCTCCTAAAAGACTAAATACCGTTTTATCATTTACAAGGTGAAATAATTTGCTACCGTAATAATAGTAGTACCTATTTTTTGTTCTACAAAGGACCGTTTTTTTCTAGTAGATTGGGCGTTATGTACAGGATCAACTATTATTATAAAACTCTTTCACCACATTATGAAGGGTTCGCAAGTGTTTGTACCAATAACTACAAAGCAAATTTTGCACAGCTCAAAGTAAGGGAGGAAGCGATGCATAGATAACGTCTCCCTATCCTATCATTTTCATTGAAATACCTTATCTGTGCTACTTTTTTTACAAAGTACCCTTGCTGTGAATTAACTAAAAAGCCTAACATTTTTTGAACATCGTCTTATATAAAGAAATGAATCGAAACCTATAACTAACCTAACCACATCACACCTATTTGAATTTGATTTATTCAAAATACATCCTTAACCGCACAATTTCCTCACGTATCCCTCACTTTTGTAATAAAGTTTTCATGCGGTTTCCCTCGTTGAAAGGGTTTATCGAACGCTACAATTTTCTCGTGTATCGATTAATTAATAAACCCTATCTGCATTTCCGATTTGGATATAACAGTATGGTGCCCGAAAAATTATACTTGCGATTGATTAAATTATTTAAAAGATATAATTATTTTAGTATGAAGAAACCCTTGTTTGATTCACCCCTTTGGTTTTTCAGGTATCGATAACTTTGTTGCAGTTATTAATTCAGTCACATGTGCGTGTGTTTCAAAGGGGGATGTATTTTTAAGTAGCGTGTCCATTTTTGATCACGACGAATTTACATATACGTTAACGCGTTCCATACGATTGCGCGTGACATTTTTTTGCTATTTAGGCCACGTGCCCTTCTATACACTACTGTGCACTTTTGTAAACGGAAGTTCACGCTGTTTAATTAGGGCACATAATGCATTATTACTGCTACCGCATTCGCGTATGAGTAATTTGTTGACGATTATTACATGCAGTTTAATCGTCGCGTAAGTAAAAAGAGGTTTTTGTTAGAAAATGAGTGTGGTTGCTTATTGTAAACAACTCATCTTTCTGACAAATGTCGTGCACGCATATAGAATATAAAACATGTGCACCCACACGCGGCCGTCTACCTCACAGCCTGGGCATCTTTTGACACAAATGCTCCGATTTCCGGAATCTATTTTGATACGTAATCTAAAAGTATATTTCAGCAACGACTACCTACTTCACTTACGATTTCATTTACCTTTTCAATTCTAATTTCCATTTTCCACTATAAAGTAGTGCATATTCACCGCCTACATTAATTTGTAGATCTGTTGCATAGATAAGTATTGCAGTTGCAAAACTTATTCATACATAATTACCTCAGATTTCTTTATCGCGTTTTTTCAATTTATTAACAGTAATTATATACGATCGTTATTGATGTTAATACACCTTGATGAAAATAATGGTGGCGCGAGCCTTGAAGAACCAACACGTACGAAGCTTTCTGAAGAATAAAATACATCTATTGATTTTGTTCAGGGTTTACTTGAGTTGTATCTAGAATTGATAAATATGTACACATTATTATTATTATTGCGTGGTGTCGTTTTCAGTGTTTTATTACATTCGAGTTTTTGATAATTTTTCAATGACCGATTATTTCATTTAATTCAATGCCAACATATACATTATGCTGTATGCCAATAAACAAGTATCTGCTACTTCAAAAATGGCGTTCTCAAATTAAAGTGTTAGTGTGTATATACGTTCAAGGTAACATTTGTTCTCCATTCAAATATTTCTTCTCGATACTAAGTGAATTTTTTTGTTTGTCTAGGTATTTAAAGCGTCCTAGTTTTTCTTGTCGTATATAAGATGTTTTTAACCGAATTTCTTAGACCACAGGTTCTTCGAATACTTATTTTAGTAAACACTATCATAAATTTCCGGTGAACAACGTTCTTGCGAAAAACATTGCACGTGAAAAAACACCATCAAGAGACTTATCTGCCAATTCTACTTAATATAAAAACGAATTTAGTTTTTTGTTATGATAGTCAGATATTATAGATTGATCTTATAGTTTTCATTACTTCGGTCTAAAATTGATTTTCGGATTAGCTTAATTGATATACAGGGTGTCCAGTGAAGTCCAAATAATATGAGTTTTTTTTTTGATATGTTATATCTGTCCAACTTAATTTTTTCCCAAAAATCCAAAAATTGGTTATCTTTTAAAATATCTAAAAAGGTATTAGAAAAGATTTTTCTAGATGCGATTTTTAGGCCATTTGCCTAAGAAAGATACTATTTAGATATTTTGCCCAATTTTGTAAATTGTAACACTGTTCTATCTAATTCAACATTGAATGTGCGTTTAAGGTAGTTCGCCTGGTTTTTCTAGCCAAGTTAACTATTAATTTATATGGTTTATTCATCAGTATTTTGAGGGTTAAATTAGGTGTTATTTAGTCCACTATGATATTTATGTTTTAAAGTGCTTTTTAATAATTTAAAAAGCTATGTTTTAGTTGTTGACTAGTTTCGGGTTTCATACCAATTTGCGGCGTTGAAGTACTAATATTAATACATTTCAACAAAACTGTCAAAACCACTAATTTGTTACATACATTACTCAGTTATTTTGATTTTGTATTTGAATTTTGAATGTTTGCTGTCAACAAAACATCATTGCGTCTACCTCTATTGGGGCCTTTTCCCCAAAAATTAGTCCCGGTAACAGGTACTTTTCTTTATACCATCGATTCTTTGTGGTTTATATATCTCCACCAATCTTGTTTTTACCATTCGTCTGTTTTACCCATATCACGATTCTCCCATAGCTCATGTTAAAATAGCGATGTTACCTGACCATAATTGAAAAGGGAGTCTGAGAAGGATCTCATTTTTTCAGGAGACTTTAAGTCTTAATTTGGTCTTTCTTTAAAACGGTTGTACTACTTTGAAACAACTTAATAACATAAACAATACTTTCTAAAATAATACACATTATTATTTGATAACAGTTTAATTAAAAGCAGACAATAAGCAGTTCGAATAAGAAAATGATTAATCTACATTTTTAATTTTTAACACCTATATTTCTGTGTGCCTTCGAGCTTCGAATCACTGTTTTCGTGTGTATTAAAAAATACATACATAATTTCTTATCTCGGTTGGATTCAATTTTACTTTATAACAATAATGTTACAATTTAGAAAAAATCTCAATTATCCCATTCGTTGAAATTTGGCATTTTTCTCAATTAGAAAAACTTTCTAATAACTTTTTCAATATTTTGAGAAGTAACCTAACTTTGGATTTTATTTTGGAAAAAATTTTAAATTTGACGATGTGTATAAATTTTTTTGTTGGGATTCAGTTTAGCCCACACGATGAGACCTATATATTTAGAAAGCCCATGACCTGAGGAGCACGAATACACAAGAATTTTGAAAAAAAAAGTTGCCGAACACAGTCATTTGTTTCTTGCAATTACGGCAATTTTTAAACATGGGTAATAAATGACTTCTAATTGCATAACTTACTGCCAGATTCCGTGTTCCAGTTAACTCGATGAGCCTTTTTCGATTCAGAAGAAGAAGAAGTAGAAGGAATTGCACTGTCACACATTTTGATTAATTGAAAACAATGACTAATTTGAGGAGTTGTTCCATAGTTCCAATATAACCTAACCTAACCTAACCTAACAACTGTGCACGGCGATGCAACCCATCCAAAATAAAATAGAAGCGAGTGACGGACCTTTCTTGAACAACTGTAGACGGCGAAACCTAACCTCCGACTGTGCACGGCGGATTTTTATTGAAATATCAATGAAAAATATTTTTTATAAAATAATTTTTTTCACCATGTTCCGCAACTTTTTTTTCAAAAATTCTTGCATATTCGTACTTACCAGGTCATGGGCTTTCTAAATATATAGGTCTCATCGTGTGGGCCAAACTGAATTCGAGTCAATTTTTTTGACTTGCATACGTATGTCAAATCACTTGCGACAATCAATGACTTTATTTTATTTTGTAATTTTAAACCAATCAACAAAACTTATATCGGTAAGTGCATACTATGCAGTCGTGCAAATTTCCGCCGCAGCAAGCAGTCGTGCATTACCTAATCAGTATTATCGATAAGTCACTATCCACCTAATACATTACTGTTGACAATTTTGATCTTGATCGAAACATTAATGTAAGTCAAATTTTAAATAACTATCTTAATGAAAATCCTATAAAATCACAAAATATAAGACATCTTTACAGCTTAGACTTTTTTTGTTTCATAGGAGATGGACATAACCTATGCAGCGGAGTTCACGTGATCTTCTTTAAAATGTTTAAAGATGTCTTAAATTTTATCATTGATTATAGATTCCGAACTAATGACAATGCTTTGTGATTCATGGCTTTATAATATTTTGACATTGAAGATTTGAACTACAAAGTAAATTTCCTCGGGAGAAAATTGTAACCTTGTAAAAGTTCAAAACTGTTTAACCGATAATACAATTTAACAAACGATTTCGTCTTTGTAAATTGTAAATAGAAAATTAATTTAACTGTTTTGAGGCTAGCCGGCCGTCCGGCTGTATGTTAACACAGTAATCCAAAGATTTTGGACATAATCAGCACTTTATCTACATAAATTTTTCTATTTTCGACAGTGGTGTAACGATCCCTCCCGAGGCTCCGATGCATAGTCGGTCCGGGGCCCTACCTTACAAACAAAAAAAAAAGAAGAAAAACTTTGGACACTGTTTTCATTTGCTTATTTCGAACGTTTAAGACCTATCTATTTACAGTTTACATGTTTACAAGGATTACATACTTAGATTCTAACCCTCCGGACCTTCGTTTTAAATGAGTTCCATCGATAATCTCGTCCAGAATCGCTTTCAAGGAGTTAGTTACCTTGTTCTCTATGGACAAAATACTCAAGTCCGCCAACCTGTTTCGTCCCATCGACTTTCGAACGTAATTTTTGATCATCTTCAGTTTCAAGAATGATCGCTCTGCCGTTGCAACTGTCACGGGAATTGTCAAGAAGAGTAAAAGTACGGAACACACTTCCGGGAAACTAGCCGAGAGACTGAAATACTCGATCAGTTTAAATTTATCATCTGGAACCGGGGATACCCAGATGGGATCCATATGCGACATGTAAATCGTTTCATTTGAATGTTACGTCGATAAGTAATAAATTAGGTACTTATAACTATCAGGTGGACCCATTTCAAGACATGAAAGCAAGAAAAAACGAAAGTTTTCTACAACTACAATAAACTAAATTTCTTTATCAATCGTGTAATAAATGCTTGATAGTAAGATTTGGGGGTCCAATTGTCGTAAAATAAAGGAGGCCCCGTACAGTCGTTACCAAAGATTTTACGGATCTTATTGAAAAATGTTGTATCCCTATTTTTCATTCTTAAAAATCATACCAAAATAAATAATTACTTTTTGTTCTCAACTGTAAGAACCTCAAATGGGGGCCCCTTGTAGTCGGGTGCCCCACCGCATTGCATCCGCTGGACCGGCGGCAGTTACGCCACTGATTTTCGGAATATTTATTAAAATATTCTTTCGATACATTTTTTGTTCAAATAATAGTTTTTTTGGTGACTTTCATTAAAATTATTATTCTTTTGAATAGTAACAAGGTTAGAATGACAATTTGATATGAGTGGAAGATCGAATTTTCATTCTAATCGAGTAACAGACCGTTTTCTCCACGACTATATTTGATTCACTCGATTTTTTATTCATTTTATAAAATTTAAATTAATACTTGCCTCAAAAGATCTAAAATGCAAATCTACATTTGACACGGACAGTGCAAAAATCGTAGCTATCTAATTATTTCGTTGAACATAATTACAGAATATTCATTTTGTTACTTGTTATCAAATGAAAATACATGCTAAACCCATAAGAAGGAATTGTTTAAGAGTAGATATTCTATCTCAAGGGCGAGAATTTTTGTTTATATTAAAAGTTATTTCAGAATTACTAGATTCCACTAATGGTCTTGGAGAACATGTCTTTATGTAAGTTCAAAACATATCGATGACTGACGTCAAGGGTGGGCAATAATGAAAGCGGTCAGAAAAAATATATTTTTGGCGTTTTTGAATACAAAAAATTAACTTTTTGGTTAGTGTCACCTAAACAAGTAAAGTAATTTAATATACACAAATTTATTTACATTATTTTTTGATACGAAACAATTTTCAAGAATATCAATTATATTAAAAAATGGCGTAAGAAGAGTTATTGTAATAACATCTTTATTTGAATTGTTCAATTCTTTCTTTTTCACTTTCGTTGAAATAGCCATTTTTTGATCATTTCAGCTAAAATTAAAAAGAAACTGACGTGCTGGAGCAATTTCGAGTCAGATTCGTTTTTCAGCGCTAAAAATCTACAAGAATCACCCATACCCATTCTTGAAACTGTGGTTTGACGGTTTTAATTTATTTTGTTGGTGTAGTAGAAGCAAAAAAATGTGTTTACTGGCTACCTCAAAAATCGATGGTCCTGTTGGATGAGGAATGTTTGTAAGTGATCCGGACACTACGCCGAATGGACATAATGTCGAATGGACACAACGCCGAAACTTGGACACAACGTCGAAATGAATTATTGGACATAACGCCGAAACTGGACATAACGCCGAAATCACCTGCCGAAAATCAGTAATTGGACATATCGTCGAATCTGGACACAACGTCGAAAAACAAAAACGGACGTGTTTTTCGTATTAAGAGGGATTAATCTTAAGTAGGATATTCAAAAACACTTTTTTTTTCATGTAAATTTGTTTTAATTAATGTAAGTTGTTTTCATGTGATCGCGGGTAAACAATGTTGGTTGGTTGGTTACAATTATTACAATTTTTTTCATTAAAAATTGTATTAATCAATATCCGATCTACGTGGTGTCAGCTTTTGCTTTTCGACGATATGTCCAATTACTGATTTCGACTTTGTGTCCATTTTCGGCAATGCGTCCAGCAGGTGATTTCGGCGTTCTGTCCAGTTTCGGCGATATGTCCAATAATTCGTTTCGACGTTGTGTCCAAGTTTCGGCGTTATGTCCATTCGGCCAAGTGTCCACGACTCGTTTGTAATACCAGAAATTTGAGACTTCGTGTTCAATCCGCACAACTAAAATTGGCACTTTCAATAAAAATATCTTTAGTTTAATTGGTTTCAGTGTACTTTCGAGAAAATAAAAAAATAATTATTGATATTTTATGGGACAACGTACATTCGCCTGAAGTTTTCTCAAATAAATCTTTTTTCGTGTATAACTAAACAATTTTAAAGGATACGTATTTTAAGTGATAGTATTTTCATACAAATATTTAACGTGTAGATAAATATTAATATGTATAAACGTATTTATTTTATGACAACGTATGGCGTACATTTTTGTTGTTACAAAATTGTGATTTTAATATGATTAAACACAACCTTGAGTAACCGTTTATCTACTTAATTGTTAGTATAAACGTATGCAATTTTGGTACTTTTACTATTTCATTTATGAACCTAAATATATACCTAGATGTATTTTATTGATTGTAAAAGTAAATCTTGTACCTAGTACTAAATTGTTAATCACGCTAATGATGACCTCTTTTTGGTATAAATATTTGTTTTTTGGTACATGGCATTAAGTAACTTCTGTTTAAATAATCATGAACGCAGTTAAGGTTTAATTACTATGCGGGTATAATTCTAGAAAAATAATTAGAAACATTGCAGACGCATTTTAGTAAGTTCATCACAGCGTCTTTGGTGTGGACCTGGTTTGAAATGTCATTTACTTGGCGATGTTCCAGGCCAACACATTGCAAGCGCTTTATTTGCTATTAAGAGTTTGCTATATGAAGAGAGCATAAAAAATAGGCTTGAAATACCGTGTCAATATGAATTTTTCGTAACAAAAATGCATCCAATCTGTTTATACCCATTAAAATCTTATCCATTAAAATCGAATTATTTTAAATCGCTATTTGGAGTAAATTTTTGGTTGTAATTTTAGATCTTACTATGTGGAAAAACTACAAGGGCTAATGTTATTAGTAACGACAACTGGCAGACATAGGCAGCGGAGGTCAGCCGCTGATACTATATTTAAGTTCTATGTTGCATTCTTCTAGTTAGTTGTGTCATTGGCTGCAGAATCCCAGGAATAAACATACCGACAAGCTCGGTGCCCTCGCATCCGAATAATCGCACGAATAACAACAATTAACGCATAGAAAATTCATATTTAATTATAATTTTTTTTGTTTTTTCAAATAATTTGCTTTTGCTATTACTTTTCTAGATATCAACGAGACACGGGTAAATACTAGTTTTAACAGCAAACTGGTTAATTACTTACAAGTGTACAGGATGTATTTGATATCCTGACACATGTGGGAGAGAGGATTTGATCACGACCCTCTCGTAGTACGACTTATTTGCAAATTAAATTGCAACCGCTGAATTTAATTCATTGTTGAATAAAAAATTTACCAACAAAACATGTTTTAAATGAAATAGAAACTGCTTTTAGTTTTCCAATATCTATTTAATGTCTTAACTTTGGTTTATTATTTTAGCACCTGGTGTTGCGTGGTGCACGAGTACTATTTAAAACTGGAGCGTTTCAGTTAATGTATTTTTGTATTATATGAAAACGACTTTATCTACCGTTAAAAAAAGTATTAAACGACAGTCATTAATGGCATAATAAATTATGCTTCACAAGAAGTCTATGCTATAAATTGTGAAATAATTTTAGCATCAATCAGTTGAGTAACAATATACTCATTCATATCAATAATCGATTTTTCAGTTTTTTCTCTGTTCATTTCCACTTGAAGTGCTACTTGGAAAAGATGTCTCACTTAAAAGTTTTCTTCTTTTTCTAACCTATTTTTAAAGATAATGACTACAGTTTATTATTAGCCCTAGTTTGTATCATTTTATTTAAAGTTTTCGGTAATTCTTTGTACCTTGTTTCATTGCACAATAAGAATTTAGAGTCGCAATAGTTTGAATTAAAAATTATATTACCTTACACAAGACGCTGTCTGCATTGCATGGCGTCAAAAAGATATACATATCCGTAATATAATTTTTAGTTTTTCATAATCTCCGAATGTAAAATGCATTTAATGGTAAATGCAATAAATTATTTTATACGAATTAATAAAACGAGCAATGCTTCCTAGTACATTTAATTACAGACAATAATACTTCCAAAGAAAATTGAAAGAATTAAAAGAGATTCTTCTTTATTACTGTTTTATTTCGGACAAATTACTAGACGGGATTATTAAGCAGGACTTTCGGAATATAAAATAAAATACAAAAAATTGTTAATGATGTTCGTCCTTTATTCTTCGGGACAACCGTTAGATTTTGAAATGGGATATGGTAACCAATAATTTTTAGTGTTCAGTTTACGGTTTGGTTATAAGGGAGGCTTTCCTAAAGTATAGAAAACGGAGGGTAATAAATCCACAAGTTACCTGCTAGCCGCCGTTGGTTGCGATTCTACTTTTTCAAACCAAGGTTAGCTTCGTATACCTGGCCATCGCACCCGCGTTCTCTTATTTATTAAGACCAATAAATGTTGAACAAATAAAGAAATAGGGTTTGTGAACATATTTTATATTAGTAATCCAGCTTTTAATTTCGTCCCGCCCAATCTCTTATGCTATCTCTCGTATTAAATTCGTAAGATGCGTCTTAAATAATAACTGGAGCTGTCGTCGAAGTGCAATGCATTCGTTCGCATGCAGTCTGTTGGTCAGTTGATCG
This sequence comes from Abscondita cerata, assembly GCA_030710515.1. Lineage (NCBI taxonomy): Eukaryota > Metazoa > Arthropoda > Insecta > Coleoptera > Lampyridae > Abscondita > Abscondita cerata. The sequence goes on from JALBCR010000672.1 coordinate 122,062, forward strand.
CCCGCGCACAAGGTAAATGTAAGTGACCTGTCGGCAGGTTGAAGGGCGTCACCATTACGCCGACGGCGTTGCATAGTCTGGTGGATACCTCTAATTTTACTACTTAACCCATTCGGTCCATTTATTAAAAAACAACCGCCGCTAATACGAATTCGCGTTTGCTCTCTTTTTCTTTAAACATTTTTATGTGTATTATTTTTGAGAATTTTAGATTAATAATCATTTCTTTTGTTTCAGGTTGCAAGATCAAAGCGCTTCGAGCCAAAACTAATACCTACATCAAGACGCCTGTACGTGGAGAAGAACCCGTTTTTGTGGTTACAGGTCGTAAAGAAGATGTGGCGAAAGCAAAGCGTGAGATATTATCGGCGGCTGAACATTTTCTCAAATTCGTGCGTCGCGTAAAAGTAATCTCATAGGTGGTTTAAACGGTGCGCCACCAGGTCCGCCTGCCAATGTTCCTGGCCAAATCACAATTCAAGTACGTGTACCTTATCGTGTTGTAGGGTTAGTAGTTGGACCAAAAGGTGCAACTATTAAACGCATTCAACATCAAACACACACGTACATAGTTACACCTAGTCGTGATAAAGAACCAGTATTTGAAGTAACAGGTATGCCTGAAAATGTCGAAAGTGCACGCAGAGAAATTGAAGCACACATCGCGTTACGCACCGGAAATGGAGCGTCGTTGAATGGGCTTAACGGTCTCAGTAATTTGGACGAATCTACAGATATTTTAGCGTCTCTTTATAAGACTGGATTAAACTCAATTTTTAATTATATCGAACCTTCTGCTAACGATGCCTTTAGTAACATGACATCTTCCACTGGTAGTTCGGGTGCATTTTCCAGTTCCGGTTCTTGCTCTAGTTCTTCTTCGAGTTCGGGAGGACGTGCTGATTTAGGTGCGATTTGGGGTTCTAACGATCGCGACGAAGGTTTAGGGGATTCTCCCAGTTTTGATACGTCTACCGCACTTTCGAGTATATGGTCATATCAACCGGCACCTACACGTCCTTCACCACCAAATAGCACCAGTCCCGCAGATTCGTTATTGAGTTCTGCCAAGTGCTTAGTGTGTAGTGATGCTAAAGTTACCCACGCGTTAGTACCTTGTGGTCATAATTTCTTCTGTATGGACTGTGCCAATCGTATAATATGCCGCGAAGGCACCGATGGTCATTGTCCCGTATGTTCATTACAGGCCCAGCAGACCATTCGCATATATTCGCTTAACCCTTAAGGTTATGCACCAGCTACCGACCGATCGATCTCCCTCGAATAATTATCCTCACTGCGCCGCCATCCACATTCCCCGGAGACCGCGCGCTGTATTTTTTTTTTATATAAACGGTTTGTTTCGCGCCGTTTCAATCACGCGGTTCACAACGAATACCTACTAGAATTACGAAGTATATTTTTGTTGTTTCAATCATTGTTTAGATTGTTTATTTTTAATGTTAAGGGTGGGATTTGAACGGCGCGAAACGTACCGATGGCGTAGTCGTCATTTTTGCCAGTTTGCATGTTACTTTTGTTAATTGTAACCTTATTCATTTTTATTACTATGATAGTTTTTTAGATTCGCAATCGAGTTTACTTTGTATTTTTATGTGTATGCGCTTGCGGTAGAATCAATCGTCGTCTTCATAAAACCCATAAAAGACATAATGTGACACTTTAGGTTAATATTGTTTTATAAGAATAACCGTTACATATTTTCGTTACTTTTATATTTTTGTAAATTCATCACGTTATTATGTCATGGTGTTAAAGTCTGAATCTGAGTATAATTTAAGTGTAGATAAATTATTAATTAGCGAAACGCAGTTCTAAGTGTACTTTCAGCTCTCGCAGAAAAAATCGTTTTAACCAAACTTCTCACTTGCACGTCTTCTTTCTAATTGTCTAACTTCTGATAGTCACAGTCGAGTTATGCTGGTGTAGTCAATGTAAGTTGATTTTGACTTTACTTATTTTTATTAAAGAAAATTTCGAAATTTACATGAAAAATTTGATATTTTTCATGTTCAATTATTGAAGATTTGTTTTTAGGGTTGAGATTTTAGTGAAATTTAAGTAAATTTTTAGTATTAAAGAAATGTTAGTTTTGTCGCTAAATTAAAAGAAAGCATAACGTAATTGATAAGCGAATAGTGGATTTGATAGAGCAACTTGGATGTAATGAAGGATTTTATGAATTTTAGATGTGAATATATCTCGGCTGTGATTAATAACTGCCTAAGCTTCATTAATGCTGATCGATGTATATATAAATAACGATATACATATCCCTTATTGTTAGTTAATTGTGAGACCACTCATTGTTGCTATTGTTCTGTTGTGTCGTGTGATGTGATAATATATAATTATTATATTTCTTATAGACTATAAGTTAAGAGTATATAAAATTATTTATAGATGTATCAAAAATATATCCTTCGGTCAGCATTTTGCGGCTTCCGCAATTTATCACTTATGTTCACAGCCATGAGCATGCCGCTATTTTATTTACTATTATCGAAAGCGTTTTCAGTATTTCCATCTATTAACAAAATTCTACCGACTTTTCTTAGACACTACGTGTTAGTTTCCATTCAACAAAATTCTACCAACTTTTCTTAGACACCTACGTGTTAGTTCTTAATCATCTGCATTTTTTGTCATTAATCATGCACATTTAGTACACTGTAGTACTTTCGGCTGACATAGACCGTTTGTTACTACTTACTAAAACATTGATATTGATATTAGGTATTATTAGTAATATTGCTTTCGTATACTGTGTTTTACCTATTAAATTTTTATTTTGTTTGGAATGTGCTAAGGAAAGAAGTATTAATTTGCGGGTTATGTAAAACCTTCCTATACATACTATTTGTTGCTAGTTTTTATTTAGGAACCCACAGTATACACGCTTATATAAAAAGAAGAATATTTTATTTATTTTTTTTATTATAACATTAGTGTTATAAATTAAATTAATATATACACGTATATATTGACTGCATACATATAAAAAAGGCAAACGGAATTTGTCAGTCGTTTATTGCGGGTCTCTCCCGATGACTTAGTTTGTTTATACGTATACTGTATATAGGTTGTTGTTTTATATAGCTATTAATAACATATTAATTATTATTATTTTATTTTTTACCTATTTTTGTGAAGATATTTAATAATGAATGTTAGTACAATGCGTGCAGTCAGTATGTGTTCACAGTTTGTGTGTGCATGACTGTTTGAAATACATAGTTTAATTAGAGTTTTTGATTAATTATTATATATTTATATTGATATTTTAATTATAAACAAATCTTGTCGTGATTTTTTGTAATTTTGTATTTTTTTATTCGTTTTTGACGATTAAATATATAAGTACGTTTTCGATTACAAATTTTAAAAATTAACTTGAATTTGCGAACAGCTTGGTCAAACGCTTATTTCAACTTAGACCAATTGCTCTTTGTCGAGTTTTAGATGTGATCTTAAATTATGTAACTAAGAAACATACAAGACTTATTCACATCTATAACTTCTACATATGAAATTACATATTAAATATTACTTAAGGTATTAATTGACTCTTTATAAATTAATTTACCAAATATGCGAATAAATTTTTTTGATTTACGTTTTTTTCTGTTTTTTTTATTTTAATTTATTAATCTTATTGTGTATTCGTACTTACCGCCTTTTGTTGTGTTCCCCGCATGAGCTGTGTTCATTTTTGTGTCGTTGGTGTCACGCATTTTCATCTGCATGTTAGTTTGCTACTGTAGATTTTTGAGTAGCGCACAAGGCACTTCATGTATATGTAGAAAAATCGCGTTTTATATTTTAATAATACTAATTATAATCATATAATCGCGTGATTAGGTGTAGCTACTTAATAATATTTAATCAGGTGAACTTTAGCGTGGATTAAAAATTCTGCTCAAAATAGCCAAGAATGGCTGCTTTTGTGAGATCCAGAATGGTGTTATTTTAGTAGGCAATAAGACAAAATGAAAGAAATTTCGATTCTTCCACAATTATATCTACCTCAACATGTAACTTTCAAAAACAACCACCATCTAACAACAGTTTCGACAATAACTCATAAAAAAATTAGAAAATCAATGTGCTTTTCGAGAGCATAGACTGATGCAGTAATTACTTTAAATTATTTAGCATTAAATTGAGTATTTAATCTTCATGATTAAATCGCCGAAATAAATATGTGTAATTATAGGAAACTCGAACCAAGTTAACATATTGAAATTTTGAATGTACTAACATTCTTGGCCAAATTTTGCGAAACGCTGCGTACGTTTGGCAATAGAACTCGTTCACTCCACTCGGTAGTGAACTGTAACTTGATTAAAAGAGAGTTGTGTGTTGAAGTAGGTAGAATGAAAATATTGAAGTCTATCTTTCGAGAACGACTGAATGTTAACACCATTCCTAAAGGGCACGACTTTTGAGGGGGTGCTAATGGCAACCGATTTATATACAAAGTCTTCCTGCCCGGAAATCACGCAACATTTTATATAAAAAAATTGGTTAAAAATGTTAACATTTATATAAGCGAATTTTAATAATCTAAATTTAGATAGTTAAATTGACATTTTCTTATGTGTGTTTTTTGATGTGTATTGTGTCTATTTAAATTTGGGACAGTTTGTTTGGAAAGAATCGGTTCTATATAGTAAAAACTATCGAACTCTACTTCCAAACAAAGTATAATGCTGCAATAATAACGATATAATAATTTACACTGCATTTGAGCGCTGCTAGATGCGGCTTCATTGTTCACAAATTGACTGCGACACACATTGCAAATCACTCTGTATATTATTATATTTTTAAACACGTAATATACAGCCTAACTATGATACTTAAGTAATAACTAATCTATATTTCATATTTAAGATATACAAAAGTAATTTTTGAAATAGTCTAACAAGATACATATAGATGTTACTAGGAAAAGCACTGTATATTATGATGTAAATGAAGAATATTTATATTAAGATATATTATATCTTTTTGTAGCCTCCTATAAGACAGTTGCTTAGGGTCGTAAGATCCTCTGTTACGTGATTTCAACGGGTTGTGCTTACAAGGTAATATGGTCAAGACGTAGAAAAACAGCCCTTTGAATTAGTAACGATTTTCGGCGTTTGGTATTAACGTAACTTAAAGCAATAAAAAACGAATAACATTCAATATTATTATAATGTTATCTATTTATCTACTATGGGTAATACACGTAGAGTAGAATAGATCGTATTAAAAACAAAAGACGTAACAAGAGGTTACTTTCGACTCAAGCTCGTCACCCGCTCAGCATTTATAAATTAAATAGTTAGCTGTAAAATGTTGAAAGTATTTCTATATTATTACTATTAAATGTGTGCGAGTTGTCTGGACGTACTATATATTATGGTTAGAATTTGTCATTTTGTAAGAATTGTGTTAAAAAAATACTTTATTGCTGTTGGACATTACTTAATAATTATCATCGAATGATATAAAATAATTTCCTCCTTTGTAACTGTTTAAAGAATTTCTATGAGGAATTGATGTATATAATTATTCTTTAAATATATTGTGTTACCAAACCCACATTCCATATTGCATATAAAACGAAGAAAATCCACCGCAGAATAACGACCCTGCGGTAATGTGAAAAATAGTAACTTAGCACAATAATTGATCATATCAAATTTTCACTGTGATTCGTAAGACTGACTTAAGTGTTATTTTGGAAAGGAAACGTTGACACAAATTCCCTCTCCTTATAAATAAGAGTTGTTTATTTAATAAAAATTCCTATTAACCTAGTTTATTATGTACCAACAGCTGTAAAGTCAAAAGAAAAAAAAGATTATAAAAAACCTATTTAAGTGTGCATATTTTTACAATTTTTCAAGAAATGGAAAATGAATCAATAAATATATATTATATATAAAACCTATATGAATAATACGTATACTATTTAAATATATTTGTAGAAAAGAGCCAAAGCTGATTATGCTTTTTATTAGTTTAATCGTTGCTTTTTTAAAATATGGATTTTTATACTCATTAGTTTATAAAGTTGCACATTTGACGGCTGAAAAGGTTCTACACGAACAACTCGAAGTCAAAATTTTAAAAAAAGCACTTATCAATACCTAAAAAACATATCGCCATAAAGTGTGTCAACATAAATGCAATTGGTGAAAAACAAAATTGAAATTGGAATCGGTCAAATTGTTCGTCTGGAATCTCTTCCACACAATACATTTAAGAAATTAGTAGTAATATTGGGGATCATTCGCATCGTACATCGATAAATTAGTCATTCTAAAAAGTTGCATTATTACTAATATTCTGGTGCCAAAGTATATAGTTACTAACTATAATAGGTCACACGTATACAGGGTGCAGTTTTACCAGCATTAGCTAATACCATTAACACTTTTTCAAAGTCAGCTTCCTATAGTTCTTTAACAAACGAATCTACTACTAGTTCCATTAGACAGTGCTGAATAAAATTTTACCTTTCCAAACGTGTACCTTAACAATAATAAAAATAATTCTGGTGACCAATATATGAAACTTTAATTCTTATTTCATCCTCAATTATTTGTATGTTTTTTTTTGTAAATGTTACGCTGATTATACAGCTTAACTTATTACGCTGTATATTAAGTGGCGCATTCATTTAGCGAGCAATTTTATATTTTATAAAAATAATAGTGATAAGTAAATTGTTAACTATTTTTTTGGTATAAGTTAGAACTAATGCGCACCATGTTATCACACCAATTACTTTTAAATTTTAATGGTCCTATATGGTTCTCGAACTAAAATTCGTATATATTTTCGTATTGTTCAATATTTTAAAGTGCGTCACGATAATCTTTCTACAGGTACTAGAAATTACTAACGTTTTTGGTATTGATTTTTCACGGCAACTTTAAGCTCAAAGAGTTTAAGACGAAAATGAAAATTAATGTAGTTTATATTATTTTATTTCTGAAAAGAAAAAATGATGTACAGCCTTGAATTTGTTACAGTTTTAAGAAAAAAATTTGCTTAATGTATACCTAATCGAAATCAATATTTTTACAGAAAATATTTTTATTATTCGATATACTTATTTTCGTACGATATTCAGAGTTCCACTGAACGTGTTCTCGATGTGAAATATTTATATGAGTGTTCATGGTGTGTATATTCTTATTAAAAATAAAATGACTGCCAAAGTATTTCGAAAAAGCTATCTAACATTATTTAAAAAAAAATGCTCTATATATAGTATATGGATGGCACCTCTTGTGTAAATGTTTCGAAATACTTTGTATACATTTATAGATTGTTAATTGTGAGGATGTCGATAAGATTTAAAAATTGAATGCAGTGTACGAGCATTTACACTAATCGAGTTAACCTCCCCATATAATATTTTAATGATTGACACATATACGTAGCGTATGTTTATGTAGCAGTATTTTGTACGAGTACACGTTTTTCGGAAATAATATATATTCTCTACTTGATATTATTATCTTTCTAATAACTAAATACATATAATAAATGTTGCTATACCATATTATTACTTAATTTATTTTATCATACACCCATATAAATATATATTATAGGAATATTCTATATATCTAGTGAAATATATTAATATAAATAAAGACGTATTTGTATTGAGATCGTTTTTGTGTTTTTCTACTTGTCAAGTATGTAAAACAATAAACTTCTAATTAGCAATGTTTAGTAATAGTTCACTTCAAACCCTTTTATCAAAATTAATAGTTGCAAAGATGGTTCATATGAAATAAAAAAAAAGTAAGTATGTATTATATATTGTTTTAATTTTTATTTTATTTATTTGTTGCCCAACAAGTAAATGGTTAAATTACAAGGTACCTTTATATTACTAACCTAATTATGTAACAAAGAAGGGAAAAAAAAACAAAAATTGTTTTTCTCTGTAATACCCAAATTGATTTGCTTTTTGCACTATTTTTAACTGCATTTATTTACGAACAAAACGAGACCATCATTACATTTCTATTTACACTAAAGTATTTAAGATTTACCTCGAAAGTGAGTCAAGCGACTCTATAGTCTTCTCCATTTATTTATCTCGAAATGTAGCAAATTTGACTTGATTGTTGAAGGATGAAGGTAATACGGGAAAAGCTGACGACAAACGTATAATTTAAACTTCAATCGATGTACGTCCTTTCAAACCGAAAAATAGTTTCATTTCGCAATAGGTAAGTCATAAAATCAAGTTATAATTATTTCCTGTTGATAAAATTATCATCAGTTCTGTTCTCTAATTTAGTGACAATAGGTAGAAAAGTTCCAGATAAAAATAACATACATTTCAGCTTAAATGATCATGTATAAGTGTCTCCCTTAAATAAAATCGTGCCTGATTTTGTACATTAAGGATTCATAAGAATTTTGAAACAAATTTAACTTGATATTACACGTAATGAAGTTCATTCATTCTAATTACATATAATAATACCATTTAATATGAATAATAAAATGATACATATCAACCGCAAATAAAAATTATAAATGTTACTTCTGGATATTAATAAATAATAGAAATAGCAATAGTTTACTTTTCGAACCTTGTGGAACAATAAGTGGATGGTTAATACGCTTTTAATACATCTGTGGTAGATGACATTCGTGTAACTGTAACATAAGTAGTGATTAAATAATTCTACATTTTAAATACTTACATGAAAGTTGAAACACTACTGCATTTAGTGTTAGGTACTAATTGGCATGTAATTAATATTTAGAATTAGATCTATTCATTTAAAGTTTGTGAAAAACACGTGCACATTCTAAAAACTTATTGGACTGTAAAAAAATGTGGAAAAAAGAAGTTTCTTTGTGAAGATTTCCAGGTAAGAACAGTATATTTTAAAATGTGTTTTTGTATATCTTGCGTTAAACAAACATCTTAAAGTAAAGATTGTGTACTTTTTGAAAATCGTTGTATTGAAAGTATTTAACTGTATTCACGGTGACTGCATTTTCTATTATACCAAATTTATGACTCTTACTGTTTCTTAGGCTTTCAATGTCGTTCTTAAATAGTGGAGCCATTTTATATTATTTTTAACTAGAAACATCCAAAATGTTCCGAAAAATTACTTTCTGAGCGGTGGTTTCAAAATCGAGATCGTTATAGTGATTCTTTTGATCAGTTAAAAGTGTTTCTCTCTTTAGTTGCCAATTTTAACGACGATAATCTTTAAATGGCGTATTTTAAGGATCCGATGCTTCTTACAATAGGTTCAGGAACATTTGCTTTGCTATTGCATTGTTAATATGTGGGACAGGTAGTAAGGGTTGTGTACAACAATACCATTTGCAAATAATTTACCTGCTGTTGTATAAATAATCCTAAAGGAAGTACATGGTTTAAGTTTTCGTAATGTATTATGCTAGACCTAAGTCGATGTATGTTTAATGAAAAAGATATTGAATACCAAGAAACTTTGGTAATATGGACTTCTTATTAGTAATCCTGCAATGTAAAATTCTTAATTCTAGTTCTAGTAAGCTTGTAATTGATTTGATAAAAGTTCTAGTTGAGTTGAGCGCTTGATAAAGCAGTACAAACGTAATATAATTTTGCAAATTTTGAATGTGTTTTAATTGTATTGATGTTATACTATCTTCGATTTTAAAATACATAATAAGAGTTGTAAACGTCATTTTTTTAGTGTGACGTTTGTGAACGACGAGCTTTTTTTATGAGTACAATAAATGAGAATGAAAATATTTACTGTTTGAAATACGTATAAAATTTTGTTTACAGTATAGTTACTAGGTATCGTTTTTATCAATTAGAAGAAAAGGAATAATACAAAAGCATAAATCTGCATGACAATTCCAATTTCAGTGTTCATCCATGCCAACGATTACTACTTAGTTAATGCGTCGAAAATAGTTGTTGTGGATCATATTTTTCACATTATTTTTTTCTATTTAGCGAAAATTTACTCTAAATTCTTCAAGAAATTAATATTCGATTAATTTCAAGTGTTTTGAAACTAAAGGAAATTAATGTAATTGTTAAAATGAAAGATTTATGTCGTTATAAAACACTATGGAAAGAGGTTCTCTTTCCGCATCGCATTGTATACAGGGTGATTCATTACTATCTGGAAATAATTTAACACTAGAATTCCGACCTCAAATTATGAAGATTTAACCCAAAACACCTAGATAAAATGTCGCTCATTACTAAGTTACAGGGTGTTTTGTTTAAAAATTTAAAAACTATTTGTGCTCAGTAGTCAGTATTTTAAAACTAATTGACGTATCCATTTCATATTTGGCAGGAAGTGTAGATACTGTACACCCTTTCTAAATTACGTTAAACAAACATTTCTGTCTACTACCAGAGGCGTACGATAAGGGTAAGTGACCGGTTAATCGTCCCCAAATTTTACGTCACAGGCGTAATAGAAATTTTAGTAAAATTTTTCGATTCTCCAATATTTTTAAGTAAATAATGTACTCTTTCCTTATAACGATTAAGTCAATATTTTCGAGATATTTTAAGTTAAACATGAAGCTGTATCATTTTTAAATTTTGGTATGTAACTCGATAATATTTAATATCGACGTTTTGAGCCAGTGGATTGCATTTAATACGCAAATTAAACTTTAATCCGTGTTAACAATAAAGATACTAAAATTTATTGACAAAAATAAAATAGATCTAACTTTAAAATAATTCAAAGTGATTTTAAAATATTATTAAAGCAAACCTGATTTCTATTTAAATTACAATCCGATAAGTCACATTTGATGGATAATTTTTCAATATTATTTGTTTCGTGTAGTTGGCTCTGAACTGAATTAATTCTTTTGATCTAGTGGGGTGCTTTCATTTTTTTTCAATTCAATGGTACAGCTTGATGTTTAACTTAAAATATCTCGAGAAATATTGACTTAATCGTTATGAGGAAAGAGTACATTATTTACATAATAAATATTGGAGGATCGAAAAATTGTACTAAAACTTTTATTCCGCCAGTGGCGTAGAATTTGGGCACGATTAACCGGTCACTTACCCCTGTCGTACGTATCTGATAGTAAACATAAATGTTTGTTTAACATAATTTAGAAGAGTGTAGGGTGTACAGTGTTTACACTCCCTGCCAAATATGAAATAAATACGTCAATTAATTTTAAAATACTAAGCACAAATCGTTTTAAATTTTTAAACAAAACACCCTGTAACTTAATAATGAGCGACCTTTCATCTAGGTGTTTTGGGTTAAATCTTCATAATTAAAGGTCGGGATTCTAGTGTTAAATTATTGCCAAATAGTAATCACCCTGTATAATACGAAAATGAACCTATAGAAATTGCGAAATAGAAAAAATATTATTACACTCTGATTACAAACAAAAAAAATTTTTAAATAATTTGCTGATGCATAAAGGCACAATTAAAAATAACCAATTCATAAAATAACACGAAATATGTTGGATTGTAAATTGTATTGTCATAATAACTAAAGTTCTCCAATTTAGTGTTTACCTCAGTATCAAACAAAAAGTAGAAACAAGTCATTATTTGAAAATAAAAAGTATTGTCTTGAATATGAGCATGTGTAAGTTTAATTGAATATTCTTGAAACAGTTATTTTATTAAAATAAATTAATGGACGATTTTGGAGCACTTGTCAGATATACACTATTTGTAGAATTACAACTTAATTTAAAACCAGTTGGGAATGCGCAAGCTTGCATTGCCGGGATGAACAAAAGAACTGCTTATTTAGCTTAAAATTTATAAAATTTTTTAAAATTTTTCGGGAGCCGATTTGACCACTTTGCCGATGAGATAGACAAAAAATGATCGAAGCAAAAATGTCTTAGATTTTGATGTTCTATAGGAATCCAAAAATGTCAACAGGAAAAAGCTACGGACATCCAGACAGACAGACAGACTTTGTGAATTCATAAGATGAACTTTTGTTCATCGAAAAAATAATAATTGTGAGATTTTATAAGTTAATGTAATATTTGATTACAACAAATCATCAGAAATCATTTGGTCGTGCTAAATTATCAAGAAAAAACTATTGTTAAAAACAATTTGCCTGTTAACAAAAAGTAATAAACGAATTTTAGTTGTGATTTTTTAGTAAATTTCAGTACCTAAGTCGCTGACACACAAATACAGTGTATGATAAAATGAAACTTGAGTGTTGAATGTCTCAAGTTTTCAAATGTAAACCCTTTGCCTTTATTAGTTTATTCTGCGTTAAAAAATTAGTAAATTTGGTATTTGGTGTTAAAATCGATCACTCTACATCTTTTTGTGAAATAAATAGAGTTGTAAATGTGGGTACTTTTGTTGAACTTATTATGAAAAAAAAAAAAAAACCTAAAGTTCAATTTCTACTCCACAGAGATAAAAGGGTAAATATTTATTAATATTGGGCTTGGACGTATATGTGAAGTAGTCTTGTTATGCTTTACGATTTTATAGAAGGCTTGAACTTCCTATTTAATAATTTTTATAAAATTGTACTATAAGTAATATTTTCTCTTTTATTTCTAAGGATAATGAAAGTACATTTGCTTTTATTTTCTACTTGTGTTTTCATTAGTGTATTCTTTTCATTATTGTAAGTGCCTACAATTATTGTCACAATAATTGTAAAGGAGAAGAATATGAGCTAAAGAATAAAACTTTTTAATTTTAAGTACATCTTACGTTTGTTATTTATGTTTAATACCCCAGGAATAAAATTGCCAGCAAGAGTTAATTAAAGTTTTGATTTTGAAGCGCGGTTTCATTTGCAACGCACTGCATCATTTGGCGTTCGTTTATTTTCAGAAAAAAAACGTACAATTACATCACTATAGTAAAGAAACTGATATAAATTGAATAAATAGTAAAACGAAATATTTTTTCTTTTCCCTTTACTTTGTTTAATATTTTCAAAAAGTTTAACTCAGAATAAGTTAGTAAAAATATGGGTTACCATTTGAAAAAATTAAAATATATTTGTCCTAATACAAGTTTTTTGATTTAAGCGATGTTTTTTTTTCAAACCAATTCCTAATTGTGAAATTTGAGTATATCGGCGTTTCGAAAACTTGTTAAAATTTAAAGAATTTTTAATTAGTTTAATTCATATTTGACAAATCTTAATGTTAATAAATTTTTACTCAAATTTAGCAGAACATTTAAAAATTTTAAGGTGTGATTCTGTGGTGAAAGTATAAATTTTCTTTTAAATCTCTCCCCGGAAAAGTTACACCACTCCAAAGATAGAAAAAAAAAGTTAGTCTTTTTTGTTTTCTCTGTATATTAAGTTAAAGATACAAAACTAACTATTATTTGTCAATTAAACTACATATTTTGAAATTTTTCAACCCTGAAAATATAAAGGGTTGAAATAGTTAACACGTAAGATTTCATAACTTTTTTTGGATAAAAATTTGTCTTTAAAAAAACATGGCGAAAAGCCCAATTAGTTTAATAACTTTTTCATCTGTACAACTTTTTTCGAAAACTGAAGCATTTACGAGAAAATGCAATGCATTTTCAAAAAAAAGAAGAGCTAATGCGAAGGTGTAGCAGTATGTGCTTTGCAATGAATTCATCAAAATAATAATCCTGATAAAAAGGTTGAAAAAGTCAAAATATGTGGTTTTATTGGCAATTAATATTTACGAACACGAAACTTGTTCTTACCTTAATATACACGGAAAATAAAATGTTCGGAGGGGTGTAATGTTTCTGGGGAGAGGTATCTCAAAAAAATTTACACCGAATTCGGTGTTATTTAGATACACTCTGTATATACAGGGTGATTCATAACTATTGGGACATAACCTAAGGGCGGGTTATTTACACCAAAATATGATCATATGACCCAAAATGCTTTATTAAAATATTGCCGTGGAAAAAGATACAAGACGTCAAATTAATTTTTTTTCATTTTATGTTAATAATTTCACTGAAAATTTATCAATTCTTATTAAAATCGGCAGAGCGGCATAACTTTAGACCAAGAATTTTAAGTACTATTTTACATTTTATTATAGGGGGCGCCACGTGAATGATTCCTGACGATGAAATCAACTGGAACTTTTTTTTACAAAACTTTTTAGTGTTTGATTACAAAATATGACGTAAATATCATTTCTACACAATATTGGTACTCCTCTTTAAACACTTTCATCAGTTTCCGAGAAAAACGTAGTTGAACAATTCATAGTCTCGGAAGGGAATTTCAAGTGAAAGGCAATAAAAAATGTGTAAGGCTTCTACGATAAAGCAAAATTAAAAAAAAAACAATTTAACATAAAAAGAGCAAACTCATATTAAATGTTCTACGTGGCCTACTTTGATTTCAATGCCTCCTCTAATTCTTTTAATAAAGGATTTACGGACTTCCACAGCAATATTTTATTAAGGCATATTGGGTCCTATGTTCATATTTTGGTCTAAATAACCCACCCTTAGCCTATCTCCCAATAGTAATGAATCACCCTGTATAGTAGTCAACAAACTACAATTACACAGTCCTGCGAGAAACAGTTCCAAGAAAGGGTGGGGGCCTCGAAACGAATTTGAACGAAACTTGGTTCTCAAAAGAAATTAATAAAAATGGATAAAATAGCCATTTTGACGGCTTCATCTAAAATTTCAAAAAAACCTGACTTGCTGGAGCAATTTCAAAGTCAGATTTGTTTTCAGCCTAAAAAAATCTTCAAGAATCACTCCCACCTACTCTTAAAATTGAGAAAAGTGCAATTTAGCAGGTCTGTGTTATTCATTTTATTCAATTAATAAAAATGAATTGGAATCTTCAGAACATAATGCTTTCAAAAAAATAACAATTTAAACTCGTTTTTTCAATATATGAAAAACGAAAAAAAAATTTCAAATCTACACAATTGTATAAATCAAATCAAATGTGCTTAAACACATAAAATGATCAATAATTTTACTTTCTACTGAACAAAAGCATAGCCTATTGTGTTTGTTAACATGAACAATGCCCTGGGTATAATAATCATCATTTATATTTGGCAGTTAGAAATTTTATAAGGGTTAATAAAAAATTTCAAAACTCAAACTTAATACAAAATCTTCAATATTGCGTTCAAGTTTAAGTTTAAGATCACTGAATTATTTTTAAGAAATTGTTAAATTTGGAAACAGAATCGTTTGCTTACTGAAATTGTCCGTGCCCTAACTTTTTGATTCTTATATTGGTATAATAAAAAGTATTAAATCTAAAACATAGCAGTTGTGTTGAAACATATTAAAAAAATGTTTTTAAAGTTTCCTTCATATAAAGTACTGATCATTCTTACTCATTTTTCATGCAAGAGGAGGACGATAGTTGTTCTTGATAAGCACAAGTTGCCCAACAAGTGGATTGTTATTATACTAGAACCACTTCGCTTGTCGTTGCAAAGAGGTTAAATATTGTCACCACCAGCGAGTCTAAAACTGGAAACGACCAATTCTTGGAGGAATTAAGCATTCCTCAGCAGGGGACGCGACTTGAGTATAGCTTCAACTAAATAGAAAATCATTCTCATATCTTCAAAAGTCAAAATACACTCTTAGGAATATTTTATGTAGCAATGGCTTTCAAGACTTAATGTTTGACTTCCAAGAAAAGAAAATCTAGATAGGAGGTATAAATGTACATCCTTCTCGGTCAATTCAATAACCAAGTCTAGGCATTTCTTGAAGGCATCTTGTGGCACCAACAAAATATTATCTGTATGAGACATCGTGAGATTAGGTTATGTGAAGTGGATTAATTTTAAGCCAGGGTGCGTCAGAAGTAATTTCTGGAAATATGAAACAAGTAATCTTTTGATAATATAGTTGCTCACGAAGGAACGGATGATTAAATTACAAACAGCGCTACTAGAAGAGTCTTGATTTCTTTAGAGTAGTAATTTCAATAAACGATTGATTTATTTAATCGCAAAGAGAATTGGTAACAATATTCACCGTGGAACTACCGGTAGGCATCAAAGGCTTTTGCCTTGTTTGCAGAAGAAACTAGAGGAGGAATGGTTTGATTTGCGTAGGATTTACCTTAAGATTAACTCAGCGTTCGTTGTTAGAAGTAGATTTCAAGGCAAGTGTAGCTACAAACTTGAGTGATGGCAAAAGACTACGATGCTTTCTTTTGCAATAACGACAGGTCAACATAGAAAGACAATTCGTCACATAGTGTCGATTACGAAGGCACAATAGGTAACATTTAAGAGATTTATATTTATCAATTCTATCATTTGTTGATAGTGCAAATGTGGAAGACGGAGAACTTGTAGTTTTATTAATTTACATTAGCTATTATTGATTGCAAAAGAAGGAGTGAAATAGTTATTTCTGTAACCCGTAATGACCGTGAGGAGTCCGCAAAATCACCGAAGTTACAAAAATTCTGATGGATAACATTTTTTCTAATTTTGAGAAAATGAAAAATAGAATTAAACAATTTTAAATTTAAGCTTTAATCGAGTGTGACCGCTGTTATAATCATTACTTTCTAAACGAATGACCTAATGATAAAAATTTTGCTCTTCGTAACTAATGACGAAAAGTGGACTACTTTGATTATGAAAAATGTCACTTTGTATGTTAAATTAGAAGAAATTAAAACTTAAATGTTTGTGGTGTTTTTCTATAGAACTCCTTGTCCCTGTTTAACAGGTTATTATTTTAAATGCTTATTGTGTTATTGAAAGTATTATATGAAATTGTAACCGCATCTCACCATTATTTTTATTAATACTCTTATTATGTTAGAAGATTATTGTTACAACTACGAGGAGTAGTTACTAATAATTTTGCAGACATACTGAGGGAATTACTTTTCGCTTTCATTAAAATCTTAATGATGAAAAAGTTCCAGCAATACGAATCTGTTTTCACAGAGACTGTAAACATTGAAATTAAAACGCTAATAAATATTTATATAATATATGTAATGGTAGTTAAAAGCAGATATAAAGTCAAATTTCATCTCAAATAATCTTCAGCTGTGTAACATACATTAGGCAACATTGTCTTGATGCAATTATTGAGTATAAAGTTACGCTGGCAATCTAATAATCGAACTATAGTTAAATTCACAGATTAAATACAGTGTATAGGTAGATACGGTAGTGGAATCTAAATGAGGATTTTCTTGACGACGTTGTCGCTTCACGGTAGCAACTATATGGACCCAAAGCCCCCTGTTGACGACAACATATTTACTTATAGAGGATTATTGCTGTTACCTGCAAACACAAAAGGAGGATTTATTTGTGACTGATAAGTTGGGTTCGAGGTTGGGATTTTACGCGAAGAAAAGTATCTTTAAATATGGCACCGCCGCCTGCCATTTAAAGCTACACTGAATTTAATCTGTGAGTTTCACTATAGTTTAAATGCTTTCCAAATAGTATTTTAAAACTACTTCATGGTTTTCTTAAGAATTTACCAATGGGATTTAAAATCCAATTTGTAATAATAATAGTCTATACATTTCGACTATGATCATATGTCACTAATTCTAGGATCATAAACTATGTAAATGGATGCCGGAATATTCACTTCGTGTTTGAAAGATTACTACATTGTGGTAAATCATCAATGTGTACACATGGTTGAACAAAAACAACATACAAATCTTCTGACCATGCTTTTAATTATGCGTAATTCTTCTATTTTGGTAACTATACGGACTATACCTAAAATGATAACAAATAACTAATTGGGCCTTGATATGAGATAAAAAGGTTTTGATTAGCACCAAAACTCAGACACTGTCATATTCATCCATCAATATGGAAAAAATGAGGGTTTCTCTTACAACTCAAGTTGAACTTTTTGATATTATGAATTCTTCACGAACAAGCAATACAAAAGAATATAATCGTGCTTTTAAGGGGTTGAAATATCAGAAAAATTTCCTAAGCAAATGTTTACGATTTCTACAAACACTTAAAGTATATAAGCACATCAAAGAAATTACAAGTCAGGTTAAATTCATTCGTTGTTTTGCAATTACAATAAAAGGTGCGCTTATTTTATGGGATAAACTAAAGTCTGAAGGATTTGAGTATTTATTTACAAAGCGTTTGTGTCAGGATGCGCTTGAAAATTTTTTTGGATCAGTCAGACAACAAGGTGGGAATTGTGTCAACACCAATTCAATTTCAAAGAGCTTTCAAAAAGGTATTTTCTCAAAACTTCTTTCATTCTCCACGTCAAAACTGTTTACCAGATTTCGGTGAGATCTTAAAATTAAATCTATACACTATTTCACATCAAAAAAACTCAATCATGTACACTTGTGGTTACCTAATCCGAAAATGTTTAAGTGTTCATAGTCGTGATGTATGCAAACAATATGCAAATGATCAAAAAGAACTCGATGAAACTTCTTTGTTTGCTCATTTCCGGAGCTCCCAGAACAAAAATCTCAAACTGTTTGACAAGTTGTATATGCCCAATGACAATTTTTTCCATTACGTTTGTGAACTGGAACAGCTTTTTGAGAAAAATTTTAAAGCTACTGTCTTGTTGGATCGTACTTTGTCACACCTTCATTCATCCCTGTGAACATTTTCCATATACATATTTATTCAAGTTATATAGTAGAATGCGGTTATTTTACGCCTTAAAATGTGTAAACAAAAAGTTTTAATTTACAAATGATAAGGGTGAACGTATAAGAAGAAAAACAATTATTTGGCAGCATGCTTAAGTTGGTTCATTTTGCATTAAAGCCCTTGGCTGAAACCTTTCTACATTTTTGTGTTTTATAATAAACAAGTAAAAGTTGGCACTTGAAACTGTAAGTTTTCGATTTAATTAATTTATTGCACGATTATTTATCGCATAAATTATCTTACAACAAAAGGATTCAGGACATTTGCAATTTGTGTTTGATTTGAATTTGAGGTTAACAAATATTACAGTATCAACCTTATCTATTGTATTAACAATGTAAGCGATTTGACATTGTCACAACAGTGGTTTATCACAACGCCATCTATATCGATTTCCACGAAGTCCTACCAGAGATATGCAAACTTATCCCTTAAACTTCAAAGGTGCGCATACTGTCCTTACTGAATGTTATTGTATACTGTGCTAACGGTAACTACAGTCTTATCAACAAACAATGGGTACATGACAATACTGTCGTGTTAACTCCAAAGGGTGTATCTGACTTTTCAAACTTTTCGAGAAAAAGGAGGTTTTATACTAACGTCATTACAAAAATGGCAGTTTTAATGCATTTCAAGTAAGACTATAGTCAAATACGGTTTTTTTGATGTGTTGTGCTATATCGGATAAAATAAGGCTAAATATGTCAGATAAAAAAATCTCAGATACGCCCTTTTGAGTTAATACGGTAAAATATTACAGTCATAGTTAATTATGAAGCTAGCCCAGGAGCTTCAATCCTTCGGAAATTTTTCTGTTCTGGTCAAACTTGGCGTAAAGAAATTATCAGCGTTATACACGTGGTATGCTACTTGATCTATGGAAAATTGCTACTGATGTATCTTAATATTGCTTATCATTCTGCGTATGATATCAACGCAAATATAGAAAACAATTCTTACTGTTCGCACTTTAAAAACAAAATACTTCTTTCTTGATGCAAAGTTTGAGGTAATCAATTTCGTTTTCTCTTCTATTGATTGACAGTTTTGAATTTTATTCTATTATTTACTGTTTGATACGATTGAAGTGGGTACCCTGTATGGTTCAACAAGACCTTTATCAGTTTAACTAGACAGAAGAAGTATGCACACGCCAAATTTTAGAGTACAAATGGGTACAATGTTTATTTAATCTTTTACAATCTGTCGAAGAAATGTAAACATCTTGCTACTAACATAAATAACTATTGGCGTTTTGTAAATGACCGGAAAAAACTAAGCCTGTTAATCTATTTGTTGATTATTTTAGAGAGGGTACAAGAGAGATATGGAAAAGGACATTAGGAATAGAGAGAGAAATACCTGGATATATAGTAGAAGAAGAAGTGAATTTAGAAAAGATAAGAGCAGAATTGGGGAAAACAGTGATAAGAAATGAGGAAGAAATAAAACGTTATAAGAAAAAATGTAATTCTTTACGAGGGTTACAAACAAATAAAGTTGTCTACGATAAAACATGGACAGGAGGAGAGAAGGTTATACTATGAAAGAGTAGGCTATGTAAGGGAAGAGGTGGAACGATTTAGAGGAGAAGGGAGGAATATAGAAGAGGAAATAATAAGATACAAAACAGTAAGTATAATGAAAAATATAAGGAGTTGATAGGTAACTAAGCAGAAACCGAGATACATAACGGATGAAAGCATATACAGGAAAAAAGTTTGATAGCGTGATATCGAATGGAGAATGAAGAGGGGGGAATAAGTATTGGTTGGATGATGAAAAAAGAAAATGCCGACTGTGGGGGGAAGGTTGGAAAATAAAGAGAAGAGTTAAGACCGGAGGAGAGAAAGGAAAGTGTTATTAGGTGAAAGAGGAGAAGAAGCGGATTGGATGAGAGTAGTGTTGAAGAGGAGTAAAATATTGAGGGAGGAATGCAATTTAAGGTAATTAGTAACGGGTAGTATGTAACGGAACCTTTTGTTTATTTAAAAACAAATAAAGATTATTATTATATTATTAATTGCAAATGTAAAATGTATTTGTTCTGTTATCGTTTTACTATTTTGACTATAATCTTTACACGTTCTATACAAGACCACTGTTTCTCTGATGGACAAATTTTATTTCAGGTGATAGACGTGATATTAAAAATTATAGGGGCATTTCTCTTCAGTCAATGTTTTTTATCTCGTCACTACAACATTTAATCTCATGCAATTCATGCAATTTTTGTTGAAGGCTTTGGAGAATCACATGCAATTTGACAATTAATTTCTCTAAAGGATTTGATAGAGTGACATCATTATCATTTTGTCAATTAGGTTCAATCCGATAGTCGTTCAATGGTTAAAAAGTTTTCTTTGTAAAAAAAAGAAATTGATAGAATCGGCACATGGTGCTTGCACTGTTCTTGTTATTGGCAATTTTTATTGTATGCGGACTATCTTCAGTTATTCACAACTACAAAAAATATTCAGGAAGATATAAACGCTATTCAAGATTGGTATGGTAGAAATAATCTATTCTTGAATATTAAATGTAATATAAAGTAATACTATTTTATTGAATTAAATGTTGAGGTTTATGGTGACAATGAGTAGAAGTTTGTCTTTCAGCTGTATATAAATGTTATATTGCTTATTATTTTATATTGGAAAAATCCAAATTAGATTTTTAAAAATAATATCTTATAAATTAGGACTAATAATATGTTGCGACTTCTAGTGCCGTCTCGTGATATCAGGGCACGTCCAAAAGTGATCTGTACTAAAGCAACTTAGTCGACAGATGTGTGTACAGCTACAATAGTTTATTCTTCGATTCTTATTGCCAACTAAGCGTAAACTTAAAAATAATCTCGAATCGCCTGCAGTAAATTCGCAAGAGATTGTACAATTTCAAACAAACACCGAGAATTACTCGACAACTGTTCATCTGTTTGGGAGTCTTCAGGAGTGAGAGAAAAAATATTTAAGCTGAAAGTTGGCGCACATAAATTTCTAATCAATCACAATTAATCATATAAATTTTAACTATTGAAAGAAGCCCTACTTTTTTTGGGAAAAAAAATTTTTTGTTAGATTCAACATTTAATTCTGCGAAAAGCATTTTTTGATTCGGCCGTTTTTGAAATATTTGTGCTAACGTAAACGAACACATTATTCTGTGTTTGTTTACTTTGATAGAAATGTTTCAAAGACAGCCAAAAAAATGGTATGTATGGTTTTATTTGTAGAATTAGATATTGAGTCTAACAAAAATAATATGGTTTCAACAAATGCAGGGGTTTTCGTTTTTCTTAATTTAAATAGTTAATAGAATATTCTAGGCCACTGGTTAGATCAATCTACTAAAACTCGTACAATTAATTGTGTTTAATGAAACAATCTCAGCTTAATCCTTTTCTACTTTTTGATAAAGCATAAATAAATATTTATTAATCACATGCAATTTATTTTGGTTTTTATTAAATAATCTGTTTGTTTACATTAACACAAATATTTTAAAAAACGGCGCGCGTAATCGAAAAATGCTAAGTATAATTGCAGAAGTTAATTTTAAATCTGTCAAAAATATTTTTTTCTAAAAAAACAGTGGCGTACATTGTGAACTGATGGCTTTATGTATTCTACGCCACTGAATGAACCGACCGGACGTTTATAAGAATTTTTGGTTTCTTTTGAATCACCTAATCTCCAGTTTTCTTTTGTCGGTGATTTTAAAATATGCTCTGTATATTTCTTTTTATGAGTTTATTGTCAGATACTTAGACTGAACATACTAAATACATATACAACTACATTGCCGTAGATTGACATGGAATTTTTACACAGTTACAATTTATAAATAAAAGTAAAAATTTCTTGTTACTAAGAAGTCAAGAAAAATAACTATCTCTGCTTCTAAAAATAAATTTAATTTTTGAAAGAAGGTAGCAGAATTAAAATGGTAAATCTCAATGGAATTTGGACTTATCATTGTTATGAACACACGTTTCATACTTTGGGTTTGTAGTTACAAAAGTTCACCTAAAATTTTGTAAACAATTTTGCATCATAATAATTAACTAAAAAATTTGAGAAATACCAAATTATGAAGCTTAATGCACGTTTTGTCAGTCTACAAATGAATTTTAGTAAAACTAAAATAAATATTGCATTGTAGTACCTACTTCTAAATCGACATATAGAAACCCTGCCAAAAAAAATTATCGCTTTGACTTGATTGAGTTTTACATTTTTCGCAACAACAACGGTGAGTTTTTGAAAAACCAAAAAAAACAAATTACTGTTTTGTTTTGAATACTATTTTATTAAGGAGTTATATGCAGACAGATGGTGGAATTTTGGTTTAATTTGAAAAAAAAATATCTCCATATGTGTGACCAATATTTATGTATTTAAAAAATTTATTTGAATTAAAAACTACAATTAATTTACACATCTAAATTTTGTAGCATTAATTTCTAAAACCCTCGTATACACACGTTATATCTGCGCGGTTTCGTTACATGAACGCGGATCAATTTAAATTCGTATTAGGGAATATTTCTGACATATACTGCGTGTCTCAGGCTAATTCATCCAATGTATATCTCATTAACGAATAGAGATATTCAAGTGGGGTAAAAATAAATCAATATCATTCTTAACCCACTTTAGTATGACGTGAAAAAAAAACCTCCCATAAGTATATACCCCGTACTGATAATCTGTATTCTTACAATGTTTTTAGATCCTCGTATGTTAACTTTACACAATCTGTATGTTTTTTATAAATTTAAAATCAGTTTATAAATAATCAAGAAAATAACATTTTAATGTCAATCACTGATAATAAAAACTCATTAGTCTTTGTTCCAAGTCCTCTTAGATTCTGGTAATATAAATAAAATTGTTTTTTACTTTCTAAAGTATCAGTTACAAATATAAATCATTACACAACTACATAAACTCAATAAAGTACTCAGTAAAATCAGAACAGAGGAAAAATTAAAAAAACAGAAAAAATTCAATATAAAAATACTGATCATCATGTAAATGAAATATTTATGACATTATCACCTATCCTTATTAAGATGCACTTCCAATTAGATTGTCCAGATTGTTTGCAAGACAATAGAAAAAAAGTTGACATTTTGCAGTTTTTCTCTATTAAATTTTTTCATTATTCACCAATTGAAATTTCCATCCTGGTTGTATTTTAAATGTATGCACCTTTGTCAGTAGTTTGTTTTTAGTAGGTGTATAAGCCTTATTAACATAAATAGGTGTGTTGGGGTATTCAGGTCCTTTTTGACTTTCCTACACTTTAGAAACTCAACGTTGTCAGATTTTCTTAAAATCTTTATTATTAATGTCGAAAACTCGATACCAGGAGATTTTTTAAGCTTGAAACAAGTAGGATTTTCCAATAAGAGGGCAGCTGTCACTATTTAAGCTGTCATCTTTTGACAATTGACAAGTAAAAAAACAACGCATTGTTAATTAATTCACTTAAAATTTACTACAGAAATGGCGAAAATTTTATTTCTTAAAGAGGTGATCACAATTGGCGCCCGAGATCTGTGATTTAACACTTTTAGACTTTTTTCTTTGGGGTGACGTAAAAGACAAGTTTTGTGCCAATGCTCCACAATCAGTTATTGAGGACATACAGCCGCAAATATGCGAATTGGTTATGGAAAATTTCATGAAAAGGATATGGTGCCGCAACCGTAGCCGTTACGTCCATTTGGCTGATATCATTTTCCATCGATAATGACATACCTTTCTGTTTAAAATGAAATAAATATTTATTGACTTTTCTTAAACTATACTTTGTTTTAAATATCAAAATGAAATATTTTATTGGAAACCCTATATAAATTGCATTCCAATTCAAATCAAAACTAAGCGCCGATGCAAGTTCTTGACTGCCGTTGACCTTGTCTTACATTGACTTAACAATAACCCAAACACCTCAACAACATTGCTACGATTTTCTTGCAGAGCTATATCAACTTAATCTTTCAGAAATAGAACTTCTTTTTTGAGTGATTCATTCCCATTAACTAATTGGTGAGTTATCTCTTGTTGATTTTCCAAAAATTTTGTTTTGCTTTCCGACAAGGTTTTTGGTTATGGATATTTTTAATTACGTTTAGATCGGAGGAAGTTATTTTACTGTATGTCATTTTATGAATATTATTTCCTGTTTTATTCTTTGTAGATTTTCATCATAGTTGACAAGGTTTGTCTAAATAGATGCCCAAAAATCATGCACCACAGTCTTACCAGTTGTTGTTTGAATTGTTGGCGGGAGTTGTTTCATTTAATTTAAACGATTGATTAAAAAATGATTTTCTTCTAGTGACATCAGCCTTTTCAATGTAAAATAAAGAATGCTGACACACATGTGCGACGTTATTCCAGGTACTGAAGTTTTTGGTGAAGATTTTGTTCTACTTATAGTATACGTATTGTAAATATTCATTCACTTCCACCACGAATAAAGGAAACCAAGAAATGCATGTAGTACCTAATTAGATTTAACAGTTTTAACTGCTTTTTACAGGAGAATATAGACATTTTTAAATTAACAATAATCGATGATTATTTAAGCAAGATTATTGTGAAAAGATCACCGCTTGAAGTGAGACACATCTTAAAAGTTTTTGGAAAAAACGAAGGTGGTTAATGTGAAATTATGATGTTAAATTATAAGAAAACAACTGTTGCATCTCTTGTTAACATCTACGATTAATGTTCATTGCTGTGGTTCTTGTACATCATGTTTTTACACATTGTTGACAGATTGTACATATTTACTTATACTCTAACACCTTCCTTCCTAGTGAAATCTTAACTTACTACTAAACTACTAAACAATACTGTTCATAAATCTAATACGTCTCTTTTTTTATTAGATGTCCCTTACTGGACCTTAATTCTGCTTGGTTATTATCTAATAGTTCTTTGTTGTGATCGTCTTGTTTTTGATCACTTTCCTACTTACATTCCTATTTCTAAAATTAGTTTTAAATAATAAGTTATTAATTTTAGGAATTCCTGTCTCTATTTCCATAGGATCTACGTACGCATTAGTTTCTACAACATCTGCAAATGTAACCTTTTTTTGGGGTCTATTTATTTTTACAACTTCCGTAGTGTCACCATTACAATTTCTGACTTCCTTAATAAACTTCCTATTTCTAATTAATACAGATCTATTCTCTAGTTTAACTTTGTATCTGCGATATCCTACCTGTTCTAAAACTATACCAGGAATCCAAATTGAATTTGGTATAGCTGGGATTCCAAATCTTGCAAAGACGGTCTTCATTATGCTTATTATCTTGTCACTTGTCGTTGAAGTTTTTAAATTCTCTAATTCCACATATTTCGAATAATAATCAATTAATAGCAAATACTTGTCTCCGTTTAATTCAAATAAATCGCATCCTACTTTATACCATGGTATCGTGGGGATGTCATGTGATATAAGTGGTTCTGCAACTTGTGAGTTTGCATATCGTAAGCATAAATGACAATTATTTATTAACTGCTCTACTTCCACTTTCATTGTGGGCCAAAAAATTGAATCTTTCGCCAGTTTTAAACATTTACTTATACCTAGATGGCTATAATGTATTTTGCTTAGCATTTCTTTTCTTAACGTTTGTGGTATTACTATACTCTTACCCTTAAATATTATTTCATCGTTAATTGTTAACTCATCTTTGTATTTTGCATATGGTTTAGTTATTTCTTTCTTTAATTCTATCAGTTCGCGATCTTGATTTGTTAATTCTTTTATTTCTGTTATTTTTCTATCAGTCGCATTAATTTTGGACATTATTAAACATACTTGAGAATTTAGCTCTTAATCTAATCCATCTAATGTTTCGTCTTTAATACTTGCTCTTGATAGAGCGTCTGATATTATTTGTTCTTTCCCAGGCTTATACTTAACTGTTATCTGATATTTTTGAATTTGTAGCAACATTCGTTGTAATCGGGCTGGACATTTATTAAGTGGTTTGTTAAAAATTGTTATCAGCGGTTGATGATCTGTTTCTAAGGTTATCATTTTTGCATATATATAAAGATGAAATTTTTGTAAACCGAAACATATCGCAAGTAACTCCTTCTCTATTACCGCATATCTTTGTTGCACTTCAGTTAAAGCTTTGGACGCATATGCACAAGGCAAGTTATTTTGGAGTAACACTGCACCAAGTCCTTCTTGGCTCGCGTTTACCGAAAGTACTGTTTCCTTATTTACATCATAATACTGAAGTACGGGACTGCTACTTAACTTTTGTTTTAATAATTTTAATGCGTCATTCTGACGTTCACCCCACTCAAATATGACATCATTTTTTAGAAGTTCCCTAAGTGGACCCGTATTTGCTGTGAACCCTGGCACAAACTTGCTTACGTATGTTAATATACCTAATATTTTTTGTACGTCTCTTTTGTTTTTATGATTGAGACTCGTTACTTCTTCTATTGTGGGTAATTTACAATGTTCCCGTTTCATATATTTGTTCAGATCTTTAGGATCTAAACAGATTCTCAATTCTCCACTGGGTTTTTGAACTAATACTAGTGGGTTTAGCCATTCTGAGGGACCTTCTACTCTCTCAATAATTTGACTTGATTCTAGTTTTATCAGTGTCTCTTTCAATTTTTTATGCAACGCTAAAGGCACTGTTCTAGTTGGATACACTTTGGGTATTGCCTCGTTAGTTAAATTAATGTGATATGATTCTCTAAAACAACCTATGCCCCTAAATAAATCTTCAAATTCATTTAATAAAATATCATAACTGTCATTTGCATTTTCAGATATAGCGTCTATTCGTTGAACCAAATTTAATTTTTCACACCCTGGTAGACCTAATATCGGTAATGTTTCTGTATTAACTAAAAAATTCTAATAACTCGTTCTTATTATTTTGGCACAATTTAGTTTGCAAATACCTACTACTTCAAGTTTATTACCAGTATATGATGTTAAAGTAATTTTTGTGGGTCTTAATTTATTTTTGTTCAACCTAAGCCGTTTCCAATAATTGATTGGTAATATATTCACTACCGCACCTGTGTCAATTCTAAATGTTAATATTTGACCATATACTTCAATTGCTGTATTCCAAGTTTTAGTAGTAGATATATTCTCATCATTGATAGCGCCTACAAACAATGATTCACACCTATTCTCTAAATCTACATCTAACTCGACCTCTACATTATTTACTTGATTGCTTTTACATACAGTTGCAAAGCTATTAAATTTTTTACACTTACTGCATACCTTCCCATAGGCTGGACATTATCTGTTTTCATGTTTATAACCACATTTTCTGCAATTGGGTCGTCCACTCCTGTATCTGCTCATCGATCTTCTTCTCTCCGCTGTTGGATAACGCTTCCTGTCATGGTTTTGTTGGTAGCGTGTCTGTGGTCTACCAGCTTCTCTTCTGCTGTCCTTCACCTCGTTATTCACAGCGTTAATTTTGTTTGTACTTGCGTTGATATTTTCCATATTCCTGCTCTGCTGCTTTGAGTTTTCAAATACGGTACATGTTTGTATTACTTCACTTAAAGTTTCTTTGTCGTTTTGTAACAATTTCTCTCTTAGCTCACCATTATTTATTCCGCAGATGATTTCTGTTTTAATTAGATCCTCATTTAATGCTTCAAATTTACATTTACTTGTTTGATTTTTTAATAATGTTATGAACTGGTCAATCGTTGATGGGCCTTGTTTCATTGTGAAAAACTTATACCTTTCGTATGTGATGTTTTCTTGGGGCAGAAAATGCTTTTCGAATTTTCCCACTATCTTGTCTAACTTGTTTTCTTCATCTTTCTCAAATTTATACGTGGTATATATTTTGTAGCAATTCTCCCCTATTAGATGTAATAATTGCGCGCATTGAAGTTCTTCATCTTTTTTGTCTAGTTCTGTGGCTTTTAAATATACTCTGAATCTTCCAATCCATGTTCTCCAATTTTCCGCAACGTTACCTTCCGTTTTAAGCGGTTGTACAGCTGCCATTTTATGATTTTTCTTTTATACGATTTTTCCAAATTTACTTCTTACCACACTTATTTTATAACTTTTTCTGCTATTTCTCTTGTTCGTTTGATATTACTTTTTACTCACTGTACTTTTTACGTGTTCGCAGCGCCATGTGAAATTATTATGTTAATTTATAAGAAAACAACTGTTGCATCTCTTGTTAACATCTACGATTACTGTTTATTGCTGTGGTTCTTGTACATCATGGTTTTACACACTGTTGTCAGATTGTACATATTTACTTATACTCTAACAGTTAATTTATTAGATAACTTGAGAGTTTTTGGTATAAATAACCAACTTATGAAATTTTAAAATTAGGCCGACGATATGTTGAAATTACTCAATCGAAGAATAACTTTTAGGTGCGTAACGTGCAACAAGTTCAAACCATATTTAAACTATATACTTAATTTAATTTATTATTACAACTAGAGTTTCTCTATCTTACAATGGGCAAATCTTGCACGAGGAATCTAATACTATAGTAAAACCGATTACTAAATACAAAAAATAGTTATTTATGATATAAGTGTTTTGCGAGTGGGGTTGCTCCACTCGCTGTGCTCGTTCCGCAATCATCCCCACTCGCAAAATCAAATCACTATTAACACGTATATCATACAAAATTTTTTCTACAAACGCCACTATTGAAAACAGCTAAATGTACTATTAGACTATACAATTTAAAAGTCGAATAAAAACTTTCTAATCAAAGTAAATTAACTTTTTAATCGACTAATATGTAGCTTATTCTGTGGGATTTGTGACTAAAGTAAATAACAATTCAAGTTTTAAAGATCATGTCTTCCAAATGCCCTCCTTCGACTTCAATGCATTTTTGAATTCTAAGTTCAAAATGTATCATCACTCGGCGAAGCAAATCTCTATTTATTCCTGCAATTTCATTTCGAATCTGCTCCTTCAGCTCCAGAATTGTTGCGGGAATTGTTATTTACTTTAGTCATAAATCCCACAGCTTAGTCGATTAAAAAGTTAATTTACTTTGATTAGAAAATTTTATTCGACTTTTCAATTGTATAGTCTAATATGGGGAACCCTGTATAAAAAGTTTAAAGATTACGGAAAAAAATCAGGCAGTCTGTGACGTTTACAAATCAATCAAGTTCGCTTATTGTTTGACAGTTGCGAAATATTAGATTCGTGAAATTTAAGATGAGTGACGAAATTCCAATAGAAATAGAAGAAGCTGCTAGTAGAGCAACATTAGATTTGTTGCCCACTAAATCCAAACAACAATATGAATTAGCGTTTCAGCGCTTTCAAAAGTGGTGCGCCCAAAAGAATGTTGTAGGAAAATATAACGAAAGTGTTATGTTAGCTTACTTCGAGGAAGATTCCAAAATATGGAAATATTCTACACTTTGGGCACATTTTTCCATTATCAAGGCAATGTTGAATGTCACGTAATCGGTAAATTTTATAAACTCATTGCGTTCTTGAAGCACAAAGGAGAAGGATACCGTCCAAAAAAATCTAAAATTTTCACCCGAGAAAATATTGACAAGTTTATTGGTGAGGTACCGGATAATAAGTACTTAATGTTCAAAATTGCTGCTATAATGGGCATTCTAGGCGCTTGCCGCTGTGAAAAAATTTGTCAGCTGACATTAAGCAATACTGAAGATTTAGGAAGTACACTAGTCGTAAACATTCCAGACAGTAAAACTAGAGTTTCAAGAACGTTAATCATTACTGAAGTATAACTTATACGTAATACGGCTTGCGTCCAAAACGTCAACCACGGACGACTTTTTATAAAATACACAGACAATAAGTGTACCATACAACCAGTGGGTATTAATACCTTTGGGAAGATGCCTGCAAATATAGCAGAATTTCTGAAACTTCGAATAGTGAATTTATACCCTGTTTCCATCGGACGTCTGCTATTGCAGATTCTGGGGCAAATTTAACCACAATTAAACGACATGGTGGTTGGAAAAGTTCAAGCGTCGCCGAAGGATATTTGTAAGATTCCTTGAAAACAAGAAAAGAATTGCTTCTCAAATTAATTCAGATAATTGCCCTGCTGTTTCCAACGGTTTTGATGGGCAGCCCAACAACAATTTTTTAGTACCCACTACTTTAAATAATTACCCTACCTCTGAAAGTTCTAACTTGCAGGTCAACGATATTTTTACATGGGCTAACTATTACTAATTGTTACAACTGTACATTCAATTTTTCCAAATAGGATACATAAATAATTTGTAGCTTTTTCGTTAATAAAATCTGAATTCCGAGTTTCCACCTTGAATTATAAAGTTAGGTTAGTTGTACAAGTAAAAGAGGGAGAGAATTGTGTGTTGCCTAAAGAACTATCATCATCATGTGTTCAGAAAATAAGTAGGTATATAAACTTAAAAAAGAATAAACCAAAATCGATTCCTCCAAAATTTTCATTTTGACAAAGACTGTCATTTCATTTTTAATGCTAGTGTTAAAAGTAAACTACGTGATTTACTTTTAATTCGCCGCTATATAATATTACATTTTTAATTGCAGTATGCCGGGTAAAAATTTCAATTTTTAGTAGCGTTTGTAGAAAAAAAATTAAATTGACCGCTGAAAACGACAAAAAAGGAAATATTCATTCATGGAACACCGCTATTAAAGAATTTTTAATAAATAAATGCAGTAAATAACGTCATAATTTGTTAGGTCTTGATTGCGCCAAAAAGAGTCTGCTAATCACGGAATTTATTAATACGACGGTCTCAATGAAAACTTGTATATAAAATTAAATTTTTATGGACCCATCACATAAAAGACAATTTTTAAAAATAGAGCTTGTGGTAAGTAAATTCGATAGGTGTTTACTTGTTATTAGCAATTACCTTTTATTATACATCAATGGTATTAGAATTTAAATTCTCTAAAGAATATCATTGATGCTAGTGTTGGTATTCTGTTATGTAATTCAAAACAAATATAATTATTATTTACAAAACATCATCGAACATGTCCTTAATTAAATTTTTCATACAGATTTCTTAAATTACATCTCGAAAATACACCATTGAACAATTTTTTTAGTGTTATTGAATCAAGTACTGCCTGCACATCATGTATAATAAATAGGTGCGGTGTTATTTTGTATAGTTAGGTGCGACTTCCGACAAACAGAGGAAACAGAGTTTGGAAATAAATCGAACGAGAGGTATAATAACAAAAGTTTTATTATCCGAATTACCAACTTATCTGTATCTTAGGCTGTTCTGGCGTACTTTAAATTTACATCTCTAAATGCAAGTTTAAAAATTCGTATTACATTTTCTCTGTCTGTGATTTTATTTATTTTTTTTTTGAGTAAGTAAACGGTTTATTTAGGGAAAGACGTGCTACATTATTAAATAGCAAAAATAAATATGTAAACAAACACAACAACAAACACAAGTTAATGAAAATTTAGACATATGTTTGGTAAACATTTCATAAATATTAGAACTAATTGTATGTTTAAGCTGCCTGCTATTAGTAATACTATTTTTATATGTGCGTTGAGGCCGTATTTGATTGTTTCCGCGGGTTGGATAATTCTGGATATGACTGTTTAATTGTAATTGGATGTATGTAGAATTGTTTATTATTTTATATACAGTGTGTCCAAAATTCGATGCTCACCATTGGTATTTTGGAAACGGTAAGAGTTACAGGGTCGGTTAAATGGAACAATATGGAGGTATTTATCTTACCTCTTCAGACCTTCTCTTGTTTTTCCAAAGAAATGCGTTGCCTACTAGATATTGCAAAAAGTGAAAATCGGCATTTTCTTTAAACTTGCGTAGAATCCACACTATTTATCCTATCAAAATATGTAAATATAAAAGTTGTAGACATTTAGATATTGAATAATATGCGTCATTAAAATATTTTTGCTTGCATCAGTAGCGAAATATGACCCAAAGTTGCATTTTTTAAATGGAAATGATAATTTATTTTTATACAGTTGAATTACTTGATTTTTTCCTTTTCAACGATATAAGGTTCGAGCTATTTATCTTGTGTACTTTAGAAGATATAAAGAAAAATCGTTTTTGAGATCTGTAGATGTATTTTAAAGCACATCACACTATCCATGATTGCAAATTTTAAGAAACAAACAACTGCACATCAAATCTGTCAATAATATTGTTACAGTAGTATCGTGTCAGAACTTGTAGTTGTTGTAGTAAGCTATTCATATTCAAAATTGATGATGCAGTTTTCAAACCATGAAAAACGGACATGTTTGTTGTCTACATAAGATGCCATCGTAATTCAACTGCGGCAGCAAATGAATATCACAACTTATACCCCGAAAGAAGGCAACCTCACAGAACTTTGTTTTCCGACTCGAGCAAAATCTTCGACAAGGTGGATCCTTCACCGCCATTCGTCCTACAACCTATCAAAAAGACAATGAGGATGCTGAAATAGCTGTTCTAGCCGCTGTTAATGTTGAGCCTTCCGTTTCAGTAAGAAAAATTTCGAATGACAGTGGTATGGCAAGAAGTTCAGTACATTATGTTTTAAAAAGAAGAAATTTCATCCTTATAAGCCAATGATATGCCATCATATCAAAGAGAATGATTATGCTCGAAGAGTTACATTTTGTAGATGGTACCTGGATGAAGTTACAAACGATAATTCTTTTTCTAAAAAATTCTTTGGAGCGATGAAAGTAGATTCACAAACAACGGCATTTACAATCGGCATAATTATCATTATTGGAATAATGAAAATCCGAAAATAGTTCGAGAATCGCGTTTCCAAGAACGATTCGGATTTAACGTGTGGTGCGGTATTTTGGGAAATCGTTTGATAGGTCCATTTATTTATAATCAAACGCTTAATTCGACTAGATATCTTCAACTGCTGCAAGCCGAAGTCGAAGATGCATTGGACGAGCTACCTATTCAAGAAGAAAGAAGTATTTTGTTTCAGCAAGACGGCGCCCCGGCCCATAATTCCAGGATCGTCACTGAATATTTATCAGCAAGATTTGGAAACCGTTGGATTGGAACAAACGGTCCCATACGTTGGCCTGCGCGATCACCAGATTTGTCCATACTAGATTTTTTCCTGTGGGGACACATAAAAATTTAGTATACGTTGTCAATTATGAGAACGTTAATGATTTGCAGCAGAGCGTCATGCAGGCCTTTAATTCAGTTAGCGTCCGTCAATTAATGAATTGCCGAATAAATATTGAAAAACGCTATACAAAATGTTTAGAAGTCAAAGGCCGCACTATTGAGAATCTTTTATAGGAAAACTCATTCGTTTTACGATGTTATCCACCCGTTATGTTTTTGTTATTATTGCTTACAACTTGGTAACATTATAAATCTGCCTCAAAAACGATTTTTCTTTATATCTTCTAAAGTACACAAGATAAATAGCTCGAACCTTATATCGTTGAAAAGGAAAAAATCAAGTAATTCAACTGTATAAAAATAAATTATCATTTCCATTTAAAAAATGCAACTTTGGGTCATATTTCGCTACTGATGCAAGCAAAAATATTTTAATGACGCATATTATTCAATATCTAAATGTCTACAACTTTTATATTTACATATTTTTGATAGGATAAATAGTGTGGATTCTACGCAAGTTTAAAGAAAATGCCGATTTTCACTTTTTTGCAATATCTAGTAGGCAACGCATTTCTTTGGAAAAACAAGAGAAAGTCTGAAGAGGTAAGATAAATACCTCCATATTGTTCCAATAACCGACCCTGTAACTCTTACCGTTTCCAAAATACCAATGGTGAGCATCGAATTTTGGACACACTGTATAAAAATCATACACTCCATATTAATTATATCATTTACTGGAATCCATTCTAAGATTTGGAGCTTTATTTTGAAGTTTTTGTAGGGTTAGTCTCTGCTGATTATTAAAATGAAATATATTTTAAATATTGTTTTTTTTGTGATTAATGTATTTTTTATTCAATTTCGTTCAGAAGGTGATTGCTTTTGTTTTGTCCGGATTTAGATATATTTGATTCTCTTCTAACCACAGTTCGATATGTGTAATGTTTGCCATTAGGCATTTGAAAGCATAATCATAGTTGCAATATAAATAAGAGTATCGTCGGCAAATAAATTCATTTGAGAATTTTTAGTATGTAATGAATATCGTTTATATAAATAATAAACAACAGTGGCCCCAGTACGCTACCGTGTGGCACACCGACTGCATTTTCTACAAGTGGTGATTCACCTTTATCATACTCTACAAACTGAAAACGATTCTTAAGGTAACATTCAAACCACTTGTAAACCGTACAGCCTATACCATAGTATTTTAATTTATCTAACAACATTTTTCTACTAATTGTTTCGAAGGCTCTTTTGAAATCTAAGAATATGGAAACTACGTAGTTATTTTTATCTAGATATCTTTTCCACTCATTTATAATTAGTTGTAAAGCCGTTTCACAAGAAAACCTGTTTCTAAATGCTGACTGACGTGAGTAAAATAATTGATTAGATTTGAAATACGTACTTATATGAGCATATACTACGACCTCAATTAGTTTTTCGATAGTTGGTAAAATATTGATTGTACGATAATGTTCCGGACAGTTCGACTTGAGTTTTAGGTATTAATACTAAAAAATCTCTGATTGCCGGTACTTCTTTCATAGTATCTTGAACAACCAAGTTTAAAGAGTGTGCGACACAATGCACATGAACTGCCCTTGGTTCGATAGCTTGAACTCGTGCTTTAAGGCCAGTATGCGTTCCAGAAACATTGGCAGCGCCATCTGTACATAGACCTCTGCAAGTTTTGATATCAAGGCGAAATCTTTTAGCACGTCATTGAAAATATCAAATAAAATTTCAGATGTGGTTGACGGCGTTTCATAGAGTCCGAAAAAATGTTTCATGTATATTAAGCTTTGAGTCCACGTACCGAAAGCAGAATGTGACTTGTTCATGATTGGTAATATCACTGGTTTCATCCACCATGACAGAATAATAGATAGCATTTTGTATTAGTTTAATTATTTTACTCAATACTTCGTGACTCAAAATTGTACACAGTTCGTTAGTGACATCGTGTGACAACCATTTATATTTACTGCGCTGGAGCCACGACTTTAACTCGGGAATATCCTCTGATCGCAGCTTCAATAACCGACTATAATTTGAATTTTCATCCTCATGGCCCCTTATGGCAAGGCCTCCGGCCATTAAAAAGCGAAGAGTAGAAATCATTTTCATAAGGGCGGTTCTAGCAGTTTTCATATCTTCAAGTTTACTTTTGATAACATTGAGTGTACATTGACGCCACGGTCTACATTGGCTTTATGTAAAACACAAAAACGGTGAACTTCAGACATTTCGTGCTTTTGAATCTTTCCAAAGCCTTATTCCATGATGAAAAACCAATCTCAGTGAATGCTTTAATGGAGTCATCATCTCGTGATGATTTTTTTGGCGTAGAAATGCCACTAGATATAGTTTTCTCTACAGATTTCGCAAAACACTTTATCGATGTCTCCATCATACAGTAGCCATGGAAAAACTGATTGCCACTTACTTTGATAGCTGCGTCCTTTCTTCTCTGAACATAAATTTTCAGATGTAACGTTTCGGTCTTGACCTATGTTAAGCTGAGAAGAGCCACTATTACTTGTGGAAGGTTCTTCAGGTTTAGGTACCTTACGGTTCCGAATGACAAACTTATCCATCATAACATAACATAACCTAACAGTTCACGTGCTACACAAATACTAGTCTCAGAAGGAATGAATGCGCGCGCGTGAGTGCGTGTGATGCGAGCAGTGCGGGCGGGGGCCAAAGACAGGGCGGGGGCGGGTGTATATTATTTCGGTACCTATATTATTTTGATTTAGTTAAAATATGAGAATTATTTTAGATATTCATAATCGTGGGTGCTCGGCACCCACTATTTACCCTCGTGGGTGCTGGAGCACCCGAGCACCCACGGAGTCGGCGCCCCTGGTTTCTTATATACATTAAAACCCCACCTGTGTGTCTGCTGTTTGAATCACATCTTACACAATGATAATTATTTATATGTAGTTCTAATTCTAAGATATGTTCGGTAACGCGGCTTTCTGACAAACATAACAAACAGGGTTTATCTTCATCTAAAAGGAGTTGAACTTCTGTTTTGTGTGACAAAAAACTTTGAATATTTAGGTGTATACATTTCTGTTAACTGTAAGTTTATAAGCACTTTCGATGTTGTTATTCAAAAAAAATATTTTTTATTGAACTTCTATTATCACTACTATCACTAGAAATTGATAGTGGAACTATTTTAATTAAATTATTGCTATTTATATAGCTACTCGGTTCATAAACATTTTGATAGTATAGTTTTGATTGATTACTTCACATATACAGGGTGTTTCATTAATCAGTACAGAAAATGAAACTGGAGATTCCTTGCAAAATTTAAAGGGGGTTTAACATAAAAAAATTTCCTTAAAGTCTCCCCTGAAGAGTTAGACAATCTGTAGCAATGCTAGGTAGCGTTAACGTAAATTTGTTCAAAAGAATAAGAGCCTGTATTCAAGAAAATGGTGCCCATTTTGAACACTCTCTGAAATAATATTGTTAATTTAAATTAAAAATGATAGTTAATAATAATATTGTTATTTATGTCAAACTTGCATACGCAACTTATTAATTAAAAAATTCTGCAAGTTCGCTTAATTTATTTTTTGGTGAAAAACTATTGAGTTTACGTGAAATTTTTAAGAGACAAAAGTTTTTAATTGAATTGGCCCTCAAAATCTGAATTTTAAAATTGAAAAAAAATTAGTTAAAAAGTTCTGGTAAAAAAACTCTAAGGGTAGTAAGACTCACCCCCTTGCAGAGAACAAGGGTGAATAAAATTATGAAATTATGGAGGCTTCTTGGTAGTAGTATTTGAATGTTTAGATTTCTTTTTTTTATTTCAAGTCATTTCAGAAAAAAATCGATTAATGTGAATTTTTTACACATCTTTAAGGGGCTGTAACTCTACAGGGAGGCTTTAAGGAAATTTTTTTTATGTTAAACCCCCTTTAAATTTTGCAAGGAATCTCCAGTTTCATTTTCTGTACTGATTAATGAAACACCCTGTATACTTACTAACTTTATCTTTTCCGCGTTGATTTAAATAAAGCCCACGTCTAACAAAATCATTATACGAAATTATGGTATTGACATCCAGAAAGACACTATCACATTCGTTACTTTGATTATATAACTTTAGATTTAAGTTGTAAATTAACTGGTTTAACATAGGACTCCCGTGCCACATCGATATTGTCACTAAAATAATGTTGGTAAATTCCGTGCCATAACATTGTCGATTGAATTTTCGTCGATGGTTCTTCCCTTAAGGGTATTATTAGCTCCAGCTATCATTACAATAATAGTGGAATGACACTTTCGTCACTTTTTCGAAACAAGCGTTTGGTTTGAACCAGCATTGTACTTGGAAATTGTTTTCTAAGCCTCATTGAACTTTTTCTGCATAACTACGCCCATTGCCATCAGACAAAATTAAGATCCTGTGTGTTTTATTGCCAATTTTATTGATCGATGGTATTTTGTTTACGTTATTGTTGTTTTTACCTTTCTTTAATAAAGGTCTTTTTCGACAACACATTTTTGAATATTTTCTTGTTTTCCGTTCGATTTCTTTTTGACAGTAGTTCTACTCACAGAGGGATTATTGGACTTTTTGTTTACTATTAACAACTTTTTTATTTTTTTCTCGAGATAAGCTACTTTTTGTTTCAGGTACTTTACTTTTTGATTTACGCTGTCAATATATTTATACTTCTGTTTCCTCGTTGCACTAATTTTTAAATATTTTTCGTTGGTTTTACTTAAAACATTTATATCAATATAAGAAGAATTTAATGCTTCTTCTAGTCTATTCGCTAACTCACTCTTTTTTACCAGTAGACACAATTTGTCGTTTACTTAATTCAGCCTTTAACTCGTTCACTTTTAATTTAGATATTTTTATTTTGGTCATTTTAATAGTTTCATCAAAAATATTAACGGACATACGCACACCACGTCTACTCACTACGACCGTCAAACACGTGTTATGGGTTTGGATTGTGTTTCCTGGTAGGAATTTTATATTGGTACGTAATACGATGTCAATTTAAATTGAATAGGATTGTTTGGTATTTAGTTTACAATATTGATTTTTGGTAAAACATGATATATGTTCAAGGAATTTTACTTGTTTTATTGTTTTTTTTCATCTATTGATTAGTATGTGTACGGAAACGGTCGACTATATCTTAAAGTGAGATAAATATCGAAAAAATTCAATAATGTTAGAGTTTATTAAAATGCATTGTGATAAAAACTAATTGGACTAGGTGCGCCAAGAACTTTAAAAAAGACAGTAATTTTGTAATAGAACACCTTGTGTATTATCAAGATTATATAGAGTTTTTTTAGTAAATTATTGCAAAAATATTTAAAATGTTCTAAATTAAAACAATTTGTGCAAAATCTAAAAGCGTCGACACAAAGGAGGTTAAACTACAAATTGAACCCACATTTCAGATAAATAATTAGCTACCGAAAGAAAACAATATAGTACCTAGTAAGAAAGTATAATGTTCAATATCAATTGAACATAAGAAATGCAGTACCTACAACCATTTTGCCATTGATTGACGTGGATTTTTTAAAATTGAACATATGGATAGGATTATACAATTTGATGAGCAGCATGCAATAACGGATTAAAAGATTGAAAGCTGGAGGTAGTCGCAAAATCTTTTTCTACTCCTATTCTAGAATACTAACATTCTGGATTAATTTTCAACTGCAGAATGGGTAGATTCCAAAACATCGTGCGAGAATATTCTTGCACTTGTTACGGAATGAGCACAAGTACAGCCATCTCGTGGCTGTTAACATAACGTTGCGTTTGTAGACAATTGTTACCAAACATTTCATTAACGATGCTTAATTGTAGTAACATTGGGTATAAATGATTCAATTTAATTTTTAAGTTCTAGTATCACTCATTTTTAAAGGCATATAAACGTAAAATTAACTTCCAAACAATTTAACCTCTAAACTTGAAAGTGTGACTTGTTAGTAGGTACCTATATACAAGAGCAATTCAAATTAATTAAAAAATACAAATTCGTAGTTTATTGTAACCATACAAATACAAAATTTGTTTTAGTTAATGTCTAATGGAAGTACCCTAATCTACATACCATGAACTTTCCTATGTATGACGAAGGTTAAACAAACATCTTTGTTACCATGATTATGAACACTAAAACTATAATATTTAATGTATAAACAGAGTCTTCAACTTAAGAAGTTGGTCTGTTTTTCACTACCATTAGTAAGTTGAAGTTTATCTTTATTACTGATGTTTTGATTAAAAATGAGAAATATTTCTTAAATCATCGGGAACCTAAAATGGCCTTGTTTGTTAAGACAATAAAAAATCCACAAATTGTTCTTTGAGGGGTAGTCTCATAATTTCCTTTAACATGGTAACAACAGATGAAGATATTGATATTGCGATGAAGCATATATGAAATATAAAGAACCCACAATTAGAGGCAATGATGATAATGCTAATACACCACACATTTACAATTATGTCCAATACATACAAACTTTAAACTGATAAAACACAATAGGTATTAAAGAACCTGCAGCATAGGGTAATGTTATACTCCTAGGTTAGTTAGCAAGGTTTTGGACGGAATAACCGATTTCATCAAAACAAGTCTTCAAGAATTGTAAAATCTTCAAAAGGCAGTTTGTCATGAATGAAAGCTTATTGAAATAAACTCAGTGACTTCACATTCATTAGAAAAAGCAACAATTTTACAAGTAATTTTCTCAATCCTATATTCGTCGGAGGACTCTGTTGGAAGAAAGACTCACTTTTTCTTAATTATATTGCCACCTTTTGAAGCTAGACAAATAGAGCCCCCTTACCTCAGGTTGAACATAGGCATCCAAATGAAAAGTTATTACTTTAATTACAGACTTTCAAAACTAAGGAGATGGTTTCCATCGAGAATGCATTATCTTCACCTTACAGAATAGAAGAGGCTTTGAACGTATTTCTTCTTTCAGTGTATTGGCATATTAATGCATAAATTAGATATGTATCATAGAGTTATTTTTTAGAAGAATTCCAGTTTTTGTTAGATATAGATATGGTTATTTTATTTAAAGAAATACACTGACGTTTTGTTTTCAAATTACAAATAAGCTTATTCTTTTCTAAGGGTAATGTGGTTTACATCTTGTTGATGAATATTTCTATCAATGAGTTTTTTTTACTATTCTGTGTAAATTGTTATTCCAGCTTACTTTAGTGCACTTAAAAAAAAATAAAGTAATCGACTTAATGGAAAGCTTATTCTATCGTGCGAGTAACCATCAACATAAAGCAAGCATCTCACATTATGATTAATTGCGCACTACGTTAAGTATTTGCTTAAATAAAAATAAATTATTTAAACACACCATGTATGGGACAATGTTTCAAACCTGTCAAGCATATCGGTAACAATAAATTCTATCAGATGCCGCACCATAAACTTTTGTATCTGACCATGGTACAATGCTTCCTGTGAAACCAATTCAATGATTTACTACCTTATGTATCGCATCAATTCTGGAATTAAAATAAAATTCAATAATAAGCAATAACTTTTTAATCATACACTTACCGAAAGGTGCCAACATTAACTTTGCAACAGTAAGTTTATTTAATAAACGTTCGAAATAAAATAATAACTAAAAAAGTATACTATTAGGTGTGTTAGATGTTGTTAATAAAAATGGCAAAATAAAAGACATTGCTCTTTTCTAACTTAAATTCAAAAGTTAGTATCAACTGATGGCAACTATAAATAAGGTACTAACTTAAAATAGAGAACAAAACTATCATTCGTGTAAATTGTTTAACATTTTTTTATTGATCTTCGTGTGTCAAACATTCCACTCATACGGAATATGCCGCATTCCAAACTTATACCGTAGAATTTTGGTCGAAAAAAACATAGCATTGATGTAGCATTTTTAGTTTTTTACAATTTTGTACTGTTATATTTTGACCCTAAAAGAATTAAAGGAGCAGGAAATTCGTTAGACAAGATTTTACATGTGAAATTTTATTACCGAACGACGGAATCAACACCCGGTATAATGAATTCGTAATTTTTCTGATTGCTATAGTTTGTATTTAAAAATTGTGAATATGTGTTTGTCTTGCCGTTCGAGTTAATGTTCGGTATAAAATTTTTGGAACAGTTTCATGATTTTATGAATCTAAAAAGTATAATATGAAGACAAAAAGATTGATTACATGAAACTTACACCGATACCCTCAAAATTCAAGACAATCAACTCATGCTCCATTCAATAACGATAATAAATCATAGGAAAAAATACTTGGTATTCAGATATAAATACATCATATTTATCAATATGTACTAAACATTCTTGAATTTCAATACTTAATAACTTAATAATAATCGAAACTATTTATGACAGTAAGGGCCACTTGAAAACATCAAAATCAATAAATTGAGCTCATAATCTTAATTTTCGTTCAGATGCTCGTTTCATCATTGCCTGTTTCTCTTTGTTTAACTGTTTCAGTTTCTCATTTTCCATTTTATTGCACCGTGAGTTAGTGTCTTGGGTTTTGTTAATTAATTGTATCACATAGTAAATATCTTAGATGTATCGTATTAATTTACCCATGTTTGTAGATAATTAAAATATAACATAAATTTGTTAATATACTTGAATAAGAATAATACTAATAATAATACAAATGTCAAATTGATTTCACTTGTCCAAGCATAGGTATGTCTTTTTATTATAAAATATATAAATAAATAATTTTTATTATTATTCTTAAAGGGTTTAAAATTCTCTTTACAATGACACCAAAAACCTGTATTATAATGACGATTTCCTAAATACTGTTTTTGTATTTTGATAAATGCGAATAAAACTTACATAAAAATAAGAAAGTAGTTTTAGGAAACAAATGAAAGATAATTATTTGTCATGAACATTTTTGTATCAGGTAAATTAATCATCAATTTTACTGTTAGTCATAATTGAGTAAATAATAATTACACAAATGAAGAAAAATGGAGAAAATACACTACAGGCAAGTAAAAATTAAAAATAATTACGAATAGTTGAAGCACAATTTACCTGGTACAAATAATACTTGTGGCAAACAATTGGCTATTTCTCATTTGTTTCCTAAGAATATTTTTCTATATTGATGTTGATTAAAGTTACAACATATTTTCTTGATTTGTTTAATTTGTCTACTTGATCCATCACATGTTGCAATACATTTACGCCAATATTGATGTTTTTTATTTTCAGAATCGTATGTATGCTTCCCTACATTTGTTATTGTTTTATTCTGTTTATTTTGTATGTATTAATCCTTAGCTATCCTACAGCTTCTAAAACTACTTCTAAACTGTTTGTTATGATTTTTTCTCATTGACCTTCTACTTTTCTTTGTTTTGGAATCTATGTTCTCTAATAATGGCTTATAA
The DNA here is from genome assembly GCA_030710515.1 of Abscondita cerata. Lineage (NCBI taxonomy): Eukaryota > Metazoa > Arthropoda > Insecta > Coleoptera > Lampyridae > Abscondita > Abscondita cerata. The sequence continues at coordinate 165,422 of JALBCR010000672.1, forward strand.
ATAAAACTATACGTCTTCTTATGTTTTTTCGTTTATGTTTATCTTTCATGTCGTGTTCAAAATATATGTTATTTATTGTGAAATATTCTGAACCTTTTTATTTGTCAATGAAAACCCGAATAAGAAACGATCAAATGAGAATAACAAACACAAATTATTATGTTGTTTAAGTGGGTGTTTTAATGAATTCATTTGTAGGAATCCCGACAAAACTCAACTTTTAATAGGATAGTTTATTATTTCAAAATCATTACAAATATAGTATAATTTTAAATGAGAAGATTTACTTTCAAATATTTTTAATTTATATTTACAGCGAGAACTGAAACATTTACATTTCTGGCTTCGTTCAGGATAAAATATTACACTATTACAATGCGTTAATTGCGTTATTGGAGTTAATTTAGTCATTTCGGGAATTACCAAATTTGCAATTAAGGTTTTGAAGTCGACCACAGTTAAGGGTGAATTATATTATATTATCCGTATTGTAATTGGCATTAATTTTAATGTAAAAAATATTAAATATTAACGCTGCTCATGTTTATGAAAAGTATTGTTTAAGTAAACATGATTTTTTTTCATTTTTATGTACATTGCAAGATTATTTTTAATTGATGTTATAACTAACCAAAGTAAGAATTATTTTTACACAGAAAATTAAATTTTCTATAAAACCTTAAAAGTTTATTCTAGGATAGTTACTCTTAGCCCGAAGGGCGATAACAAAATAAAGTTTTTATTTGAAAATTGTTCTTAAACAGATGCGCGGAGTAGTTTCGTAACTTCAACGGTCTCATAAAGAAAGCGGCCGCTTTAAAATAATTTACTAAAAAAAGTTTGAAGTAAAAAATGTTCAATTAAGTTTTTTTTAATTTTAAACGATTGCAAGTTTTATGTGTAACTGGAAAAAAAAAAAAACTGGTTGTAACCTATAAATTGAAACATCAGTCATCTCAAAATATAGTTCGCGCACTTAAAGTGCTGACAATTATAATACTATCATTACATTCTATAGAATTTATTATTACTACTTTTTAACTGTATACTATAAGTTAATGACTTGGAGAATTAAAATATTTAACAAAATTAAGTGGTATACGAAGAATAATACAGAGAAAGATCGTTTCTATCCTTCAACTTCAGCACGGTAAATTATACATATACAGGGTATACATAGAGTTACTGTAGATTTCTGGGACTAAAATATGCCGATTTAGCTCAAATTACCTTAGTCCAAAATTTCCGAAATTTAGAGCGTGAAAGTTTTTATTTTTTATTAAGTAGTTTTTCTTGGATAATTTTCTTAATAGTTGTACTATTTGCACGAAATTCACTACTCGGGGGTTTTTTGTGATGAGAATTCGAAATCCATTTTTTGAGATAAATTATAGGGAGCGCCACTTACAGCACTTTATTTACTTTAAAATGTCCTAATTTTTGGTGCTTTCCTGTATGAAATTTTTATTTGAATATTTTTATACTCGAAAACTTTTTTCTGCCCCAAGAAGGTATACTTAATAAATGTCGCTCCGGCAACAGTTTCTGAGATAATTGAATTTTTGCTTTATCTTTGACATTTTTTACCAATATTAAACATTTGAATGTTTTATTTATGAGAATCAATTTGTACATAAACGAAGGTGGTGTCTATATTTATATTAAATTAATGATTTAATTACGAAGCTACTACACTTGGGTTAGGAACAGAAACAATTTTAAAATACACTTTTTCTAATTTTCGTCTATAATACGTTTATTAATGTTTCTCAGTCCGAGTCGTTTATAGCTATCTATAAGAGTACACTGTACTTTAATAGATTTAGGATAATTTTCATTTGTATGGTTGGTAGTGCTAGTTCGAGATGATGAAGTTGTCATCTGACAAGTCAACATCGGGTAAATTATTTTAAGTAAATAAGTAATTGTAATTGCACGGAAGTAATTGTAATTTTACGTAAGTAATTGTAATTTTATGTTACATACTATAAATAAGACATACACTTAGGTACAGTCGAATTAATCATTGTTTTTATTTCATTTTCTAGTACTCGAAAGACAAGTTCTGTTATTTAAAAGGACGAAATGGTGACAATACCAAATATTGTAGGTGCCTCAAAACGGCAATATGACGCATCCAAGTTCACAAATTTCAAGAAATTGGTAATCCCCATGTGACCACCTACATTATTTATAATTGAAAATGATAATACAGTATTTTTTTTACTTTTGTTATTGAATAGGTAGGTAGGTACTTGTGAACTTATGAATTATTTGAAATAAAATTATAGTAAATATTTGTGGATTTATTACAATTTCTTAATCTACTCATAAGGTATTACCTTTATAATCAATGGTATTAGATATTACAAGGTGTTTTCAACGTACGACCCCAACTACTCAAGTGTTATGAGTGTTGCAGAGAGCTTGAGTCTCAAATTCCCTAAATTTTAAATAGTAGAAGTTCGTTAGTTACCTAGTTTACATCGAGCTGCATACGCATTTCATTATTTTGTGACAAAAAATAACGCAATAGTGTACATACGAACAAACGGTTATAATTTATTATAAAGAAGTGAAAAATTTAATTATTTTTGCTACATGGACATGTGTTGTAAACATTGATGGTCACATTTGCTGTATCGTGTGCTTGAACATTTATGCTTGGAACATTGCTATTATTGTGGACCGTAACAGTTTCATTACTTCCATAATTAAACTGCAGAGATGGATTTTCCTCCCTGGAAGGTCCAGGTAAGGAAACGTCAGTATATTGTGGTCGAAGCATTTGTGATACATCAATTTTGTTCTTTAGGGATGCATCGACGTAACTTTCTGCTACAGCACTCGACTTCCAACCTCCGTGCCTCTTAATAGTCAGCAAATCACCTCCACGGTTAGCCAAATGAGTCACACTAGATCGCCTGAAACAGTGTCCAGTATAAAGCTCTGGATTGGGTAACCGAAGGAAACTGGCAATTTCTTTGCAAATAGCCCCCATCCTATTAATGCCAATAGGACTATTTATGCATTTGCCACTTCTATAGGTCAGGAAAACCGCCGGTGAGTCACTTTTTGTGGTCTTAATTGATAATATTCTTTTATCAGTGCAATCCATGTTCCCTCTGTGATTGCAAACAATCGGGGCTTATTGTTTTTGTTTTAGGCACTGAAATTGTCACCAATTCGGACTTAAATTCAATGTCATCCACACTCATGTTGGCGAGTTCCTCGCGTCTTAAAGCCCCATTGTAGCCAATAATTAAGATCACCTAAAAATATTATGGGATTTATGGATATATCTGGAAGAATTATACCACATACTTTCATTGCAAGGTATTTCTGATTTTCTGCGTCACAAATAAATTTATTTATGTCATACTCTTCCAGGATCTTAGATTTCTTTGGTACATAGCCTTGGGACGTCCTTTTCAGGAGAGCTTGCAATTTTGCATAGTTTGAAATGTCAATGCTCATATTAATTGATAAACACGACCGCAACATTGAGTAAATAGTCCACAGGGTAGATGGTTTATATTTTTGCCGCTGGGACTCGAAGTATGCCAAGAGAACATTTTCTGAGATGGTTTGAATTTTATTTTCCTTTCGCCAATCTTCAAACTTTGCGAATTGTTTTTGTATGTCGCTTCCGACTTGTCGGGTAACAAATTTTGGGTGGTTGCTTCAGCAATTTGCCGAATTTCGGGCGGAGTGCAAACAAAAATCTCTTCACTCATTATTAACAGTAAGTAACAATAATTTATAATAATTTTTGTTTGAAATGACAAAACACGAAATTTAAATTAAATTTTAAAATAAAGTTGGCGGGGAGCATTACCAACCAACACAAAATTCCCTAGATCTAAAAAATTTTTTCAATTAAAATAGGAAAAAAAGGTGCGCAAATTAGAAAAAATAGCATAAACAACTCGTTTTATAAGGGCATTGGCGCACTTGTCCCATAGAAAACTCGCCTTCGGCTCGTTTTCTACACCTGGGACGCGTGCACCAATTCATCCCTTATAAAACTTGTTATTAATATACTATTTAAATGATGAAATGTTAAAGTAGAAATATCTCGTCCAAGGACGAGGTGTAAGGAGAGTTCCAAGTACACTAGCTACGTTCCCCTCTGGATAGCTAGACTTATGCGTTGGATTAGGTAGGATTTAGATTTAGGTTCCCAGTCGCATCCTTTCAGCGTCTACCAAGATCATTAGTAAACTGAATGGCCGCATCTCCAAATGAACCTAAAGTCTCCACAGCAAATGGCAAGAAAAGTAGTCCTCTCTCACAATATCTGAGTATTTCCTTATCTTGATCGCTGCGGCAGCATTTGCTGTGGCTCCCACTGATTTGGCTGAGGTCTGGATATTGGAGGGGCAAGGGTATCTGGGCAAGTGGAATCCCATGCTAAGCATTTTCCATTGGACCATGGAATTAAGGTCACACCATCCGCTCTCTTACCATCTTCAGGACTAAGACCTACCTGCTCCAGAAGAGAGGGTATGTGGGCTGAGCTTAAAGCTTTGGCTACGATAGAGTTGATTTCTTGGTGGCGAGAATGTCGACCTGCACTAAAACGGCATGAGAGACCGTGGATTCCAAATTCACTGACTTTATCACCACATTTACATAGGTGGGGTTGGCAAAACTGATTCCCATACGAAGGGCAACCGAGATTTGAAAGACAATGTCACTCAGTAAAGTTCCAATTGTGCTGATAGGGATGGCGTGTAACCAGGCTCCAGCTTCTGGGGTCATAACTGCATAAAATCTTGCCTTTTCTTGAGTAGATTCAGGTTCGAGGAGGAAATTAGACGGTGGATATTAAGTAAGTCCCAATTTTTTTGTTTAAGGGGGTCAGCGGGTTGAGGAAGTTCTAACTTGGTCCAAGCATCTTTTGCTTCAAGGTATCCATGAAAAACAGTAGTCTTGGAGAGGGAGAGAATAGAGACCATTAATTCCTCGACGGATGAGATTGAAGATAAAAAGGCGGGCAGGTAGAGATCTTCGAGTTTACGAATGCCTAGTCCTCCAAAGTTCACTGGTAAACTAGACAGGTCATGGTGAGCAGCATCGAAATTCAGATTCGTAATTTTAGTCAGAGCTTCTTTAAAGAAATTGTCAAATTCTTTCAGGATTGCGAGATGATTGTGTAAGGGTGTATTGCGGATTAGGTAGGTTAACTTAGGAATCCCAGTGCAAGATTTCAAGAGAAAGTAAGCTGTATGTTTGTTAAGATTCAGAATTCTTGATAAGAGCAGTTGGAGTTCGTCAAGTTTAGCCGCAAAGACGTCACTAGTTGCAGAATCAACGAGAGGGGCTCCAGAAGTGTAAGTTGGCTTGAGGTTATTCTTATGCCGGGAGCAATCGACTGGAAATCTTGGATAACCTTTTCATTTGGTTCAGAGCAAAAGAACAACTCGCATTTTGATGGATTAATTTCTAATCCCAAGTGTTTTCCCGACGAGATAATGTGTTAGAGATCTTTTAGTACCATATCGGGAGATCCTCCTAGAGTACCATCGTCGAGGTACCACACGTTCAATTCTGATGACAGTTCCTGGATAAGATTATTAATGGCGAGGCAGTATAGTAAGGGACCTCCTGAATCGCCCTGCTGGGCTCCGACTTGCGACATTATAATATTATTGCCAAAGAACAAATTAGAGCTTGAACTGTAGCATGAATTGAAAACGGGAACAGCTTGGGACATATTGTTAATACTTGTTGGATCATGTTGTCTCGTTCTATTGAATTAAAAGAATTCTTCTGGTCTATTTTAAGAATAACTTTGTCCGAATTAGCTTTAGAGTTGATGAATGATTTTGTTGAGTGAACGGCTGCTTCACAACCCGCTTTAGTTCCAAATCCTAGCTGTTTCGGTCTGAGAATTGAACCAACTTCCTCTCTAACTGAATGGCAGGCTAATTTGGCAGCTAGACGACGGTATACACATCCAACGGCGATTGGTCGAATACTTCCATCCTTCTTGCTCAGGGCGCAGAGGGATGCTCCAAATAGATAGAGTAATGACTGAATTGACCTCCCCGGATAGCAAAAGATTGACTAGCTTTGTTAACGAACTGACTAATTTGTCTATATTGAACATTTATTATGAAACCAAAACTACTTAAGTTAAGCGATTATCTTTTTTTTTGCAAGAATTGAGACTTCCACGACCGGAGTCATTATTAGAACAAAAATCTCTTCCGGGATTGAACCGTGTCGAAAAGGTAACCGTAGTTGCCAACGTTTCACCACCTATGTACCAGATTTCGATGGGATTGCAGAGTATTTCGGTAACTATTACGGTTAGAGCAAAACTGTTAACGTAGCATTAGGCCAACTTTTTGAGACAAATTAAACATCGAAATCGGTTCAACCCGTACACTAAACCACATGAATAAGGAATACGATATACACCTTGAGAAGAGAGAGTCGGAAACTTATTCTTAGGGGAAGGTAAAACTTGTGAGATTTTGTTAGAAAAGGTAAAAATAGGTTTAATGCCTTTTTCTAAGAAGCTTGCCTATTCGATCAGTAACCTTGTGAATGTAAAGGAGAAAAGATTTTGATAATTCCGCTTTGATTGCCGAATCTTCTTTCTTTTTCAATAAGAAAATCAGGGAGAGTATAGAAATCATTAAGCATCTTAACAATTTCAATCGCGATCGTGGTTTCGAACTTTCACCGTTGTGAATTCCCATCGTTAACTCCACCGCCACCCCTACTTCGAACCAATCAAGCGTGAAGGTTAACGACCCCTAAAGCTTTGTTTTCTTTGTATTCGGAGGTATTTCCCTAGTTACTCAGACATCTTTTAGTCTAGAATCTGGCATGGCCACAAGTTGATTACCTTGAGCTTTTTGTTTGTTTCAAGTTTCTCGCCCTGATGAAGCGCCCTTTTTATCTTTTTATTCTTTATCTTCTTGGCCAGTTTGCTTTTACGTTATTTCTGTTATTGACTATTTGGTTTTTAAATTTATTATTGTGTTTTCCCGTTAGCTTTGAAACATACTCAATTATTAATTTGGACCAGTCCTAAATCTCGATAAAGTGTGAAGGAATTCAATGGCGTATGTGTCTATTTAATTAAAAATAAAGCAAAAATCCCACAAAACTATCCCAGAAACTGTATCTCGGAGCGACATTTATTAAGTATACCTTTTTTGAGCAGAAGAAGTTGTAAAAATATTTAAATAAAAATTTTATACAGGAAGACATAAAAATTAAGGGCACTTTAATTGTAAAAAAAGTGCTGTAAGTGGCGCCCCCTGCAATTTCCACCACAAAATAAGAACAGATTTCAAAATCTCATCTCAAAAAAGTACTCAATTTCGTGCAAATAGTACAGCTATTAATAAAACTATGCAAGAAAATTAATAAAAAATAATAACTTTGACGTTCTGTATTTCGGAAACTATCAACTGTTGGACTAAGGTAATTTGGGTTTAGCTTACCCAGATGATATGGTGGCCTTGTCAAAAACAAAGGGTGAGATGAAGTGAATGATAAAGGTAATGAATAAATATTTAGAAAAAAGAAATTAGAAGTTAATGTAGAAAAAACAAAATTATGGAGTTTAAGAAGAAAAAGGTAGACTAAAGGAAGGGAATGGAAGTGGGGCGAGGAAGAAATAGAAATGGTAGATAATAAGTATAAATACCTTGGATATACGGTGAGATACGATGATAAGCATGAAGAACATATTAAGCAATTAGAGCAGAAAGGAAATAAAATAATAAGGGAGGTGTGGGGTATAGGTGAACGAGTATTTGGAAAAGACTTAAAGAAAATAAGGTGGATGTTTGAGAGAATAGTGGAAAGTGTAATGATGTATAGAGCGGAAGTGTGGGGATGGAGAGAGTGGGAGAAACTGGAGAAGATACAAGAAAAGTATTGGAAGTGGACACTAAAATTGGAGAACGAAACACCAGGTGATATAGTAGATGAGAAACTGAAACTGGAAAAAATAAGAATACATGTAGAAGAAAGGGCAAAAGGTACGAAGAAAAGATTGAAAGCAAAAAGAAAATAAGATATAGTATGAGTGTTGGAAGGATATAGAGGCGCAAAATATCAAATTCGGTGACAATGGGAGAAAAAATATCATGAAAGAGGAGGATATGCAACAAAGGAGATAAAGAAGATAAGAGATAGAAGAAGAAGTAAGGAAGAAGAAATAGTACAGAGAGATATGGACTTGTGTACAGGAAAGAAGAGTAAAAATTAGAAAAGGAAAATATAACACAAAGTATGAAGAGTTAATAGAAGAAAAGCTGAAGTACATAACCGGAAGAATGGATTAGGAGATAAGAGGTTAATCGCAAGATTCAGAGTAGGAAATGAGGAAAACGAAACCAAGTACTGGTGGAAGGACGTAGATATTAGGGGTAGACTGTGTAAGGAGTGAATTAAAAACAGAAGAAGGAAGGAAAAGAGTGTTGTTGTGAGTGAAAGGGCAAGGGTATTGAGTGTATAAAGAATGTGGTAGAAAAAAGGAAAAGGATAGAAGAAAGACAAAGCAAGACAGTAAAAATAGAATAAAGAAAAGAATTAGAAAAACTATTTTTTGTTTTTTTTTGTTTATTAAGATATGTAAGAAAAATCGTATCATTTGTTAATGTATTATAAGACAATTATTTAAAATGTCCAGACAGTGGAGCACGTCTGATGAAGCATCCACTACGGTAGCGAAACGTTGCCCTAACAGGACCTGAGAGTTTTGTTTCGATCTTTTCCTCCAATTAGTAAAGGTCCAGACGTGCTCCACTATCTAGACATTTTAAATAATTATATTAGTGAAAGATACCATCAATTTTATTATTATAAGAGAAATAAATTGAATTGAATTGAATAAAGATAATGACACTGTTGTATCGCTTCCGGATATACCGAAAGTATATGAGGCCATTATTGTTATAATATACAGTACGTCCTATTTAAAATAAGGAATTCAATGAATATTGAAGTTGTTGAAGTGTGACCTCTTTTTTTAATACCCTGTACAATTTTAAACGTCTGTAGTTTATCCACACATAAGTTCCACTTCTTTTAAATGTACCAGAAAGAAATTAGTTATTGGAATTTAACATAGGGGCGTTATTAAGTTTTGAAGTTGAATTAATTTTTGTATAAAATTTTCTTAACATCGAAATAGCTCAAAAAATATTAATTTTATAGTAAATGGTAGTGAAAGTTGCTCTAAAATATCGAGTAGAATTTGAATCTTGCATAACAAACATGAGATTCTATTTAAAATAAAAAAGTTATTGTCAACTACTAGTATATGCGGAAGTGCTACAACAGGGTCACTATTTTAACTAAATTGAGCACTTCTGAAACGACATGTACGCGAATTTTCAGTTTCAATTTCTTTGAAGTTTCACCATAACGTCTACAGACCACTCGCCTTGAAGGACCTTATATGGACATTGGTATAAGGTATGTTATTCATGGAGCATCGTTTGATGTTCTCTTTGTGGGGAAGTGTTGGGTGTGTTCTACTATTTCTGGGATTCAGATCTGATGTTAGGGCTTTGATTACGTGGTAATACGTGGGAATATCAGCAGCTTAGACTTGTCTGGATTTCGTTTGAATCTTAACTTATAGAACCACGATGATGTTTTAAAAACTAAAAACTGAAATTGGTCAATTACTTCAGAGATGTTGTTGACGTGTTAGATAAGGACCGAATCATAAGCAATTTATAGTATATAACAATCCTTTATCATGTAGATTATAATTTTGATCACTTTGCCGTTGACCCGCGATATGTGAGGTTTGATGCCCATTATCTACCCTGGTATAATGGGTAACTTTGTTATTTGTGAAGATACAATTTCGCTTAAATTAGCAAGGTTGGGCAGAATTTCAAGAGCAGTTTGATGACATGAACAAACTTCAAAACCAATCCCCTACTTTCTACGATAATTTGAGAAAACTGAAAATGATTCATTTTTTCATTCTTGAATATCTCCGACACGGTTATTGATAAAAAAGTAAATAACACATCATTTTGTAGGTATTTTTTCGTGGATTATAATTGTGTCATAAAAAAATCCATGCCCCTCTTAGTTTAAAAGATATAACACAAAATTACATTGCATTTTCTTAAAAGCTTATTTTTTCTGATTCCATAGATATAAGCTTCGATAGCAAAAACTATTTTTTTTAAATTATACAGGTTGATTCATAACTATTGGGACATATGGCTAAGGGCGGGTTATTTAGTCCAAAAATATGATCATAGGACCCAATATTCTATAATAAAATATTGCTGTGGAAAAAGAATCAGAGCGTTAAATTAATTTTTTATTAATAATTTTACTGTAAATTTATCAATTCTTATCAAAAGAGACATTATTTTATGTACTATTTTACAATTTGCTGTAGGGGGCGTCACGTGAATGATTCCAAAACTTCTTAGTAATTTTGATTAGAGAATATGACGTAAACATCATTTCTACACAATATTGGTAATTCTGTTTAAATACGATAATTTTCATCTGTTTCCGAGAATAACGCAGTTGAACAATTCAATTTTTTAGAGATTAGGAAAGTTATTAAAAAAAAATTGTTAGTCGGATGACGTCACGCGACTATGTTCCCGCGGATATGGACACAGCAAATCCTAACCACAAAGAAATTCGGTGTTGTCTGACTTTGTAAGTTGCAAGTTAGGGCGCGTTTGTATGAAGGGAATCAATATTAAGAGAGATATACATTAATTAACATTAAAAAAAAAACAAAAGATGAACAGATGATCGTTCAAAAATCGTTTATAATTGCAAACTTCACGTGACGGCAACGCTGTTTTCAACATAACTATTTTCATAAAAAGCGCGCATAGCGTGATTGGTCGCTTAACGGCGGTAGGTTCAAATTGTTACAAAATTAAATATTAAAACAAAAATAGGGATTGAATCAAATCTACAATCAATTTCAGATATTGAGTTACTGTTTATATTACAATTATGTCCAACTAGAAAATAAAGCTCATTGTATCAGCATAGATAGGTTGTTTTTCATTATGTGGTTGAGGTTAAAGTCTCCCGATTATTAATGAATATTCATATAATCTTGCATGTTAAAACCGTTTTCTTCAAACCATGATGTTTTTATATTAAAAAATTTTGTAACTAAGTTTATAAATAAAATTCCGTACAAATGCAATGTATAACCCTTTGAGAAAGGTGTTTGTCTCTTAGGCTTTAGGCTCACAAAAGTGAAGTGCTCTGCACCTAAGCACTTGACCCACCTACAGGTAAGTTCCAGAACCAGCTGTACAACTTTATTTCGGCTTCCGTTTATATCGAAATAAAAATTTTACAAAACTTTATATCTTGGACTATTATTTTTGGACTCCTAAACTGCAAGCATATCAAAAACGCATACTTGGCATAAGCGCTATGTATAATTTCCTTATATGTTGTGTTGAATAACTAAAGTGCAGTAAGGTGACTAATTAACAAAAATATTTGAGTATACATTGGTATATGCAAAACACAGTTTTCGAATTTTACAGTTCAAGAAAGTGTCTAAGAATTAATAAAACTACTGTTTTAGTTGTGTAATCCTTCTGTTATAATAATAATCAACACTTTTGTGAAAGTTTATTACACAAATTATTTTTGGTGTATCAAGCACTATTTTACACTTGGGAGAAAAATATTGAGTAAGCCACTCTAAACAATTTCATTGTAGGAAACATAAATCAACACTAAACTAGTATTTTTTGCGTAACTTTTTACCTGCATCTAATTGGTGGTACCACAACTGCCAAACAATGGTAAGAAATTTTTAAATCATTATCTGCTTTTTTATTTTGAAAATCGCATAAATTTAAAATGAGTTAGTGGTCAATGTACAATAATAAAGGACCACTTTTCAAAATTACATAATAGATTATTAGATTGTGCGACACATAATAGACAAGTATCTTTTTTTAAATTGACCGCAAAAATTAATAATTTACCGTTCGGTTTCTTCAACTAATGTTTCATCTAGAAACAGATTAAACTAATAATATGCAATGTTTTGTTTTTGATTATAATTTTATTTCTACTTTTTTATAAATGAATATATTTGTGTTTTAATCTCGTAATTGTTATATTGTATAACAATTTAAATCGAATGATCATAACTACTTTCATTTGGAGAAAAACAGTGTAGGAAAAAATTGCATCTTCAGTGATTAAATGATGATAGAAAAATTTACTTTAATAAAATTTATTCAGTTTGTCTCGCCTGTCCGTGTAGTACGCGGGACCTTTATTATTGCCTGTAAAAAGTAGATTTTTTCAAAATCGGTTTGTTAATAGTGTTTAGGTTCCTTACAGTGGCTATAATATTTTCAACCACTTTTATGTAACACCTCTCAACTTTGACATTTTAAATAGAAACATACATTATTTTTATTCTGAATCTACGTGAAAACTATGGTATAATTATGTATATGAGTCTTACTCAAAAAATTAATTTTTTGGAGATATTGATTTTAAACATTTAATAGGGTCAATATCGGCCTTCGGATGTTTTTAAGGTTATTACTTAAAATAACAAATTCAAATTTTATTCACACTTAGGGCGGTAACGACCCTAACTGTCTATGATTTAAAAGTTTACATCGATTATACAGGATATGAGAAATAAAATGTCAAACTTTGTACCCAAAATGACAAATAACTTAGTAAATCAAATCTACAATTTTGCTGTACATGCTTGTCTACCAAAAATCCACTGTTATCCGTGAAACCTGCTTTTATCGAAAATTGCCAAAAGTTTATATATTATATATACTAAGTGACATAGAAAGAAGAACACCCAGTAATAATGAATATTTTGTAAATTTTTTTTGGGAATATATTTGTTTATATTAAGATAAAAAACGATCAGTTTTTCAGCCATATTGCCCTAGCGGTTGTTTTGTTAACCTCATTCAAAAACACTTACGATTAAGTAGCCCTAAAACAATGAATTAAGCATTTGTAAGTACAGTTGTCATTTAAGCGATTTAAATTGCATTTCAAAGAGCTTTAATTCAATCACAATGCCTCCAGTGCGAAGACGCCATAATTTTCGGCAATTAAGCGAGTTTGATAGGGGTAGAATTGTGGGATTGCGTGAGGCTGGTTTGTCTATGAGAGATATAGCTGCTAGAACGCAACGGAGTTTAAACACTGTGGCAGTCTGTGTTCGGGCATGGAACCAAGAGGGCCGTACACGAAGAGCGAGAGGTACAGACGTCGTCGAAGAACCACAGAACGCGAAGATCGCCGTCTTAGACTATTGGCTTTACGGGACCGCTTCTCTCTACACGGGCGATTGCGGACCAGTGGTTTGAAGAACATGGAAGACCGATTGGGATGCGAACCGTTTATAGACGGATAAGAACCTTTGGGCTCTTTTCATACCGTCCCTTTTTGTGCTACCACTGACTCCAGAGCATCGACGTTATCGTCTAGCGTGGTGTAGAGAACGGGCAAATTGGGACCAAGAATGGAATTCAATTGTCTTTAGTGATGAATCCAGATTCTGTTTGGGTATGCATGACGGTCGTGCAAGGGTGAGAAGACGGCGCGGTGAAAGACAAGATCCCCAATTTTCTGTGAATAGGCATGTGCACCACACAGTTGGAGTTATGGTATGGGGAGCTATTGCTATTGGAAGTAGGTCACCTTTGGTCTTCATTAGAGGTAACATGACCGCTGCGCGCTACATCCAGGAGGTCGTAGACCCCCATATTGTACCTTATGTTCAGACCATCCCCAACAGCACATTCCAACAAGACAACGCACGACCTCATGTTGCTAGGGTTTCTTTTGGCTCATTTTGAGGCCAATCAAATTGCTTTGTTGCCTTGGCCACCAAGATCTCCCGATCTTTCGCTCATCGAGCACGTCTGGGATATTATGGGAAGAAGATTACTCAATTTACCTCACCCTGCACAAACTCTAGCGGCTTTGCAGCATCAGTTACAGATAGCATGGGATGAGATACCTCAAGAAGAAATCGATCACCTCATTAGAAGTATGCCCAGACGTGTTAATGAGTGCACAAGACATCGTGGTGGAGCAACACATTATTAAGTTTTTGAAGAAGTTAACAGTTTAATTTTTATCAAATTGTGATCGTTTACTAATCTAATTCGTATACACTAGTATACCAAAATTGTTCAAATAAATTCATTATTACTGGGTGTTCTTCTTTCTATGTCACTTAGTATATTTCTCATACCCTCTGTATAACCAATGCAACTTTTAAAGCATGGAAAGTTAAGCTGGTTACCATCCTATGTGAATAAATTTCAGTCTGATATTTCAAATAATAACCTGAAAAAACTTATCGATATCTCAAGAAGTATCACTTTTTGAGTAAGACTCGTATACATAAAGTCTCCATAGTTTTTCACGTAGAATAAAAAATATGTGTTTCCATTTAAAATGTCCAAATTGACAAGTGGTCCATGAAAGTACATAATGAAAATATTTTTGAATTGTAGTCACTAGGAACCTAAAAGAATGGTTAAAACTGATATTGAATAAATATAAGTTTTATAAGCAATATCATTGCTTGAATTAGATAAACAATAAATTAGTTTTAGTTTTAGCAACGAATTGTTTTTAATTATAACATATATAACTTTAATTATTTGTTTTAAAACAGTAAAAATGTAGTTCGATTCTCCAATAGATTAATTCTAAGAAAGTTTTGTGGTTCTACAGCACTTCTTTAAGTTTAGATGAACAAAAATCACTAAACCATTATAGAAACTTTGTCGACGTTCCGCTTTTCAAGTGGGATCTTTACCAAGGCTTAGCGTGATACTGGTATGTGAGTCAATTAAACACAGTTAACAGATAATGACTTAAGCATGATAAAATTCTAAGTCAACAGAATTAATTGTTGAATTATAAAAAACTGAAACCAAAAATTATATACAACTGACAACTAACATAACATTGTTTCAGTTTTCACCTCCACCTAAACAAGTACTGTTGAATGACGAAACTTAGTAGTATTACTATTGAATAAAAAAGTAAAAACGAAAAACAAAAAAATAATACATAAGTAAGTAAAAACTTGTTCTTTTGATATAAACCAATAAATATTAACATATTCAATATTAACGAAGCGCCATGAATAAAATTCTTGAATTATATGTACTTCATATGATGTAAAAGTGTACATTTTGTAATTGATGACGTTATGCCATATCTAACATAAATTATAAAATGAATTGAACCAACCGTAACCTTTAATAGGATTCCAATATGCAAACGCTATTCTGCACTAACACGTAAAAAATAAGATTTCTATTGATTTGTACCTGCATTTCCCTATATACATTTTACAATTTTTCTTGTGTAATGGTATAATCAAACTACTACCAATACTTCGCTACATATATATTTACAATTCATAGTATATTTAGAAACGAAACCTTAATTTTACCTATGAGTGTAATTTTTAATTTGTTTTATTAACCCATTTTTTTCATCCTCTCGCAAGTATGTTCTGATTCAACTTTTTGAAATTTTCTTCTCTACATATTTTCTACAGAACTCACTTTTTACATCTGTTCATTTCTACCCAAATCGTTTCTTTTTATTTTAATTGATGTATCCTAAAAAATAATGTGACTGTGCTTATACCAAATGCTATTTTAACTGAAATTATTCATGGTTATATCATTAGTTATTGATTGGTAATTGGACTTCTTGAAGGGATAGAACCATAAACCATTGAATTGTGAAGTTTGATTAATTTTTTTCAACGTTTCGTGTGAATCCTATTTTAATATAATCTAAATATTAATTGTACTGTTTTGGCAAATACGAAAACAAATAGGAATCAAGCAGTGAAAATGTCACTTTTTGTTGTATATTTAACGAATTAGAATTTTGGAATTAACAGTTTTGAGGATGAAAATCGAATGAGGGTTTTCAACTACTTGAACATCTGAAACTGACACCATTTGAAAATATTTATTGGAAACACTAGTGTGAAACTACTTTCAGTGAAAATAACTGAATTTTATTAATCTACTTATTCACTATCACTACAATTAGTTTGTAAACCGGAAACCTGAACTCATCTCAAACTTAAAAATGTCGAAAATCTAGCACATTTAAATATTCGTATTATATTTAATCGGCGTTTTGTTTCAGAAAAAAACGTTCATAACGTTCTTTATCTGTGCGAGGAGCTGATATATTTTAATTTCTCATCGAAATGAATTCGATTCTGATTGTACATCGAAACTAAACCATCCTCATACAGGAATCTTGTTCGTTTCGGTTAAGTGTACTTCTGAATATTAATAAAAAATAAATAAATAATCAAAGTCGCTAGAGTTTTGTGAAGTTGTAGAATGCAAATTTTCCATTATCAAAAGTATGAGTGATATTTTCATAATCGTAATTTGGAAAATTTAACTGCTGTTATGTATTGCAAAGTTTATTTATGGCTAGTAATTCCCGGTTGTGCGAAACGTAATTACTTATTAACAAGCCGTTAACAATTTGTTGGCCAATCAGTGGACGTCAAGTTAATTTTTTACCAATCAGAGGAACAGTAATCTAACAATAGATTAAACTAGCGTTTGTGCAACTGGGCATAACAGTACAAAACTTGGAAACTCAACAAATATTGAAGGTATATTTTCAGATACACTCTCTACTATACAATAGTCACACTAGCAGTGTGACTTCCCGTGAAACATTATGTACTGTAATTTTGTGCTTGGTTTCATTCAACATTCTAAATTTTAAAATGTAACAATTGTTCTACATACGGTTTTACGGTTTGCGCTTTTAAATTAGATACGAAAATCGCTTAATTTATGTGTAGAATACGAAACTGTTATGTAACAATAACGAAAATTCGGTTTTTATTGGTTACCAAACTTGCTATCGGTTCAATTGAATTGCATGTGCACTGATTAAAACTACGGTTGAACAGTTTCTATAAGAATTTTGTTTTTGTTGATTTGAAAACATGAAAGTTCAAAAGTTTATTGAGAACATTTGCTTGACTTCAATATTAATTAAGCGCAAAATGTTTGTATATATAATGACTGGAACACGTACATTATATCTATTGTTTAGTCGAATAAGTTTTATAACTGTTTGTTTATTTATACGGTTTTGCCAAAGTATTTAACAAAGATTGATAGTATTAATTAATTTTATTTTGCTTCCTTTGTCCGAAAATAGTTGCTACATTATACTTCCATTTTTGTCCGGAAATCGTTGCCACATTTCGTAAGCCATAATAAGTCGGAATACATACAAAAAATCCTTCGTTGATATAACAGCATCTTCAACACTTTTTATAGTAGTCCAACTCATTTTAATTTTATTTTATATATTATGTGTTGCAGTTTGTAGTTGTTTTATATATTGTAGGCAAAAATTCAGAGCCTATAGCTATAATTGCGAAAGCAGAGAAATTTTCAATTTCTATCGTAATTGCTTAATCATTGATGCTAAATTGATCGAATTGAACTAATAAATATATATAAACTATTTACGCTTTAAGCAATCCAATATTATTTATTTATTTATTATTTATAACTAGTTTCAACTTAAAAATTATTGTGAGTCATCTTCAGAAGTCAAACATATTTTTCTACAAACGTTAAATATGACATTTGGTTTACATGGAAATTTAGAAAAACATAAATTGGTTTGTAATAAAAGGTTTTTTAGAAAATATAAACTAGGTATGTAAAATGTTTGAATCTGGAATTAATTAAATATATTAAGGACATAAAAATTCTGTTTGATAATTTAATGTAAGATCGTCAAAATTTGTTTGATCATTGATTATTAAATTTGGATTTGTTGTTTTAATGTATATTATTTCTAATTTATCTAAAATTTGTCTATTATAATTAGTTATTTTAAAAGGATGTATGAGTGAATGATTTAAATGTTTATGTTTGTTGATTTCATTGCATCTAAATTATAAGAATATTTTTGTGGTTGTTTAAGATATCTTAGATGTTCTTTTAATCGAATTGTAAAATTTTTTTTAGTTTTACCAATATATATTTTGTTACAAGAGCATAGTAGTTGGTATATGCCGCTTGATTCAAGACTATTATTTATATTTAATTTTTGTGAAAAAATGTTAGCTAAATTGGTAGGAGCTTTGAAGACAAATTTATAATCAGTTAATTTATTCAGATCTTTAATTATGTTAATAAATTCAGGAATAAAAGAAATTGAAATGTATTTATTTTTTGGTTTTTCATTAATTGGAATTAATGTTGTTAGATTTTTTAATTATGTACATAATTAAATTTATTAAAAATGTTTAAAATAATTTTGAATGGAAATTGGTTTAAATGAGCAATATGAAAAATTGTGTCTAATTCTTTTTAAAATTTGTTTCTGATAGAGGTATGTTGAATAAACGGTTGAAAAGAAAGTAGAACGCTGATAGTTTTTGTGAAAAATGGTGATTTGAAGAAAAAGGAATTGTTTGAACTGTAGTTGTAGGTTTTCTATAAATGTCAAAATTAATAGAATTATTTGAATCGATACAAATATACGTATCTAGAAAAGGAAGACAATTGTTTTGAGAAATTTCTAAAGTGAAATTAATTCTGTGATGTAAATTATTTAAGTAATTTAGAAAAACATGAATTTCTGATGTAGAACCTTCGAAAATGCAAAGAATGTCATCAACGTATCTATTCCAGAATAAAATATTTTTATTAAAAATAGAATTTTTGGAAATAAAATTAACTTCTAAATTATTTATAAACAGTTCAGCTAAAATAGGTGAAAGAGGAGAACCCATTGGTAGTCCTTTTTCTTGTTTAAAAATTGATTGTTGAAAGTGAAAAATTGATTATTTAAACAAAATTTAAGTAATTTATCTATATCTGAAACTATCAAGTTAGGCAATTCACTATCATGTAAATAATTGGATACTAAAGGAATGGTTTCTTCTGGTGGTATTGAAGGATAGAGGTTAACGATGTCAAAAGAATTAAAGTTAAAGATTTTGTTGTTCTAATTTTAATTTAGATAAGTATTCTACTAATTTAATTGTGTTTTTGATAGAATAAGATGGTTTGAAATTAATTTCTTTTGATATAATGTGAGATAGAA
This sequence comes from Abscondita cerata, assembly GCA_030710515.1. Taxonomy (NCBI): domain Eukaryota; kingdom Metazoa; phylum Arthropoda; class Insecta; order Coleoptera; family Lampyridae; genus Abscondita; species Abscondita cerata. The sequence goes on from JALBCR010000672.1 coordinate 184,556, forward strand.
ATTTAAAAATAAAGTATGTTGGTGAAGATTTGTAATTAACTATTGGTCTAATAGGATGGTTGGTTTTATGTATTTTAGGTAAAGTTTAAATTTACATCACAGAATTAATTTCACTTTAGAAATTTCTCAAAACAATTGTCTTCCTTTTCTAGATACGTATATTTGTATCGATTCAAATAATTCTATTAATTTTGACATTTATAGAAAACCTACAACTACAGTTCAAACAATTCCTTTTTCTTCAAATCACCATTTTTCACAAAAACTATCAGCGTTCTACTTTCTTTTCAACCGTTTATTCAACATACCTCTATCAGAAACAAATTTTTAAAAAGAATTAGACACAAATTTTCATATTGCTCATTTAAACCAATTTCCATTCAAAATTATTTTAAACATTTTTAATAAATTTAATTATGTACATAATTAAAAATCTAACAACATTAATTCCAATTAATGAAAAACCAAAAAATAAATACATTTCAATTTCTTTTATTCCTGAATTTATTAACATAATTAAAGATCTGAATAAATTAACTGATTATAAATTTGTCTTCAAAGCTCCTAACAATTTAGCTAAACATTTTTTACAAAAATTAAATATAAATAATAGTCTTGAATCAAGCGACATATACCAACTACTATGCTCTTGTAACAAAATATATATTGGTAAAACTAAAAGAAATTTTACAATTCGATTAAAAGAACATCTAAGATATCTTAAACAACCAGAAAAATATTCTTATAATTTAGATGCAATTAAATCAACTTTCGCTAAACACATTATCCAAAACAAACATAAACATTTAAATCATTCACTCATACATCCTTTTAAAATAACTAATTATAATAGACAAATTTTAGATAAATTAGAAATAATCTACATTAAAACAACAAATCCAAATTTAATAATCAATGCCTTTTCCTTTATCAAACAGAATTTTTATGTCCTTAATATATTTAATTAACTCCAGATTCAAACATTTTACATACCTAGTTTATATTTTTAAAAAAAACCTTTTATTACAAAACCAATTTATGTTTTCCTAAATTTCCATGTAAACCAAATGTCATATTTAACGTTTGTAAAAAAATATTTTTGACTTCTGATGATGACTCACAATTATTTTTGAGTTGAAACTAGTTATAAATAATAAATAAATAAATAATATTGGATTGCTTAAAGCGTAAATAGTTTATATATATAAATAACCAATATTTTAATAATGGATCCTATATTCATACATAAAATGAATTAATAAAACCCAAATGTAATACATTAAAATATTGACAGTTTGGTAACACAGGCATATTTCGTAACAAACGGTGTATCAATTTTCTAAAAAAAAATAAAATATGATGGTGAACCTACAAAATTTTTAATGGAAATCGGCAGCAGCGCGTTAAGTTCTTAAAGTATTAGCCTTATAAAAGCAGTTGATTATATCAAAAATGTAAAGTTAATACTTAACCAGAATTTTTATGTATCAAACACCGTCAACAGTCAACAACTCAGACTTTCTTTAAAACATGAAAAATTTGACAATTAACCTAAAACAATATTCAATTGTTCATTTCAAAAACCAAAGCTAAACTCTCATTTAAACTCTTCCGTGGTACTTATTTGGAACTTCTTGAGTTATGGAGGAATAAAGCAAGTTTGACGCACGCTGTGAAGATTTAGATTAACTGACGGCAAGCTATTTATCTACAATCAATCAAAGTAACGATTGTTTTTAAAGTAAGTTTAGGTTGTGTTGGTGCATACGGCCATAATTAGTGAAAAACTAACTACATATGTTGGGAACATTCACCAAATATATATTTTGTAAATATCTTGTTATTATTTGAATCGGTTATTGCTTAAACAATCTAAGTTGTTTTTTGAAGATTGTGGCAAAATGAAAAAACGTTTTACTAGTTGATTGAAAATTTGATGTAGATTACTAAAGTATAGGGGCAGTCCTGGTTTATCCGCTCGGCGCTTGGGACGGGCGGAAACGGCTCGGGCTCATACAGAATTTAAGTTTCGATAAGTAGTAATACGAAATAAAAATTATTTGGAATTGGAAAATTGTGCATTCACAATCATTATTTTGCGAAAATATCTCTCATCTGCACGCCCATGTTTATCGATATCTATAAAACTGACGCGGAGCCGGTTGGTGGAGTGGGAGTGATGCGACTAACGTGTCTACATCAAGAACACAGTTTTTTTCTCCTCTGTCACGGAGCCGGCAGACTGCAGACGAATTATTAGACCACACAGTACAGTACACAGTAGTACCAAATATGTGAAATATGTAAAACGTATCATAATGTGAATTGTGCAGTGCCCGACGCTCAACAAATAAAACGATAGATTTATGGTTACAGGATAGCAGGAAATAAGGTAAATATTTATTATTAGTATTTAGCATACCTACTGACCTAATAATGCTGACTAGTTCTAGGTTTAAAATGAGTTCCAGTTACAAATACCAATCGAGAGCAGAAAAAAGGAAGAAGGAAAAGGTTCAGGAAGAGGTTAAGAAAAAGTTACCAAAAATCACCACTTTTTTTGCAACAAATACAGATGATAAATACCAAGAAGCAGAATGTTCTTATTCGATGGACGTGGGCAAGAATGCCGAGGATACTTCTGAATTTGTATCTTCAGACTCTCAAGTAGATCAAATTGAAAATAATGTTGAACTGGATCAAGTCAAATCAGAACATGACATATTAATGTCTGATGCAGTATTTCCAAAAGTTAGGGAAATACCTGTGATATCAAAATGGCCTGACGATTTTCTTACAACTGTGATAATTGAGAAACCAAAGGGCGATTCTCTAGAAAATACTATATCATATATTATAGAAGTTTAAATGAGAGCAACTTTTATAGAATGAAATCTAATGGAGGTAAAGAAAAGAGAAATTGAGTGATATACGACGGGATCCACTGAGAATATAACCAGTCGTCATAAAGGAAATTTTCTAAATTGTCTTGCATATTTGGCCTAATTTGATGACTTTTTATCTGAACATTTACAGCGATATGCAAATAAAGGAAAAGGGTCAGTATGCTATCTATCTCATCAAAAATGCAATGGATTCCTGGAAGTGATGAAAACGAATCTTCTAGAAACTTTTATACAAGAAATTAAAGAAGCCAAATACTTCTCCATCATTGTAGACTCTACCCCGGATATAAGCCAATAAGACCAGCTTACGTTGATTCTTAGGTATGTGAATGGCAACACGGTAGTTGAGAGATTCTTCGGATTTATTCAGTTAGAGAGGCACACTGCGGAATATTTAACAGATGCAATTATAAAAAAATTGAATGAGTTGGGGTTAAATATTGAAAATTGTTGAGGACAAACCTATGATAATGCCGCAAATATGTCTGGTCGGTACACAGGAGTACAGGTAAGAATACGAGAATTGTCACCTAAAGCTATTTATGTGCCATGTTCAAATCATTCATTAAATCTTGTAGTCAACTTTGCATGCGAGTCTAGCTTGGATGTAACTGACTATTTCACAACTGTTCAAAGTATTTATACGTTTTTTTCGGCTTACCATCAAAGATGGAACTTACTGCAAAGCTGTAAATGTCCTGTGAAACGATTAGTTGAAACTAGACCACGATCCGAAGCTGTTAATGCTTTGCATAAAAACTATAAGGCAATAAAAAATATATTTTCTCAGCTGAGCAAACGATAAACCGGTAGTTAGAAACGAAGCCAAGGCTTTGCATGATAAAATGGACACCTTCGAAACAGCTCTATTGACATCGATTTGGACAATAATTTTGGAAAGAGTGAATGCAACCAGTAAAACTCTAGAAACAATAGACCAAAACGTATCATTTGGAGTAGGACTGATGTCGTCTCTTTTGACTATTGTTTCAGAAATAAGAAAACAGTTTAACGAAATTGAGTTAGGAACGAAACTTTTTTTTTAAGGCGAGAATACCACAAACTACAAAGATGAACTTAAGAGAACAAAGAGAAGAACAGTATTTTTTAATGAAACAGCTGAAAGCGAAGTAATTTTGAAAGCAAAAGAGAAATTCCGTATTGAAGTATTTAATGTAATATGCGACAATATCACCCATGATAATAAAATAATTAAATGTTACGAAGAAGTAACAATAGCATTCAAATGTTTTCCACTCTAGACAAAGAAGAGATCAAAATATCAATCGGTATTTTATGTGAGATGTATAAGAACGATATTGAGGAAACCAAGGAATATTTACTTAACGAATTGATTCATTTTCAAGACTTGTGCAAAAATTTGAACAAAAACACGATTTATGAGAAGTTTGATGTTGTCCAGAAGGTAAAAGCAACTTTTCCGAACATTTTGACTATATTGCAAATTTATTTAACCATTCCCATATCTAATGCATCGGGCGAACAATCTTTTTCGACCCTTAAGAGAATAAAAACATACTCAAGGTCTAATATGAGTCAAGAAAACTTGGATGCATTATCACTATTATATATAGAAAATGACGCACTTGATAAACTTAGTTGTGATACTATCATACGGCAGTTTGCTAATACTAAGTCACGAAAAAGAATTATATAATTTATGTTATGTTATTTCTTAGAATGTTATTTTTATTTTGACTGTTTTTTTTTCGAAGAATACTGTTTTATTTCTTATTTTTATACATTTTTACATTAAACATAAAACATTGAAATTTTGTATTATTTGTAAAAAGAATGGTCAAAGAGGGCTCCGTAAATCTTCTGCGCCCAGGGCCCAAAATTAGCTTAAACCGGTACTGTATAGGGGTATGCTTTCTTAGGTTGTTTTAACCACAAGCAATGAAGAACGGCTACAAATATAAATATAAATTTCAACGTAAATCATGAAATGGCCGAAAAATGACTGATTCAATTAGGGTTCAATTTAATTTAATCATATATGACTCACTCACATTTGTTAGGTAATTAGGAAACCAATATAATAAATTTGGAACATATTGCAGTAATTTGGCAATTTTTTCTCCAAATTAGGATCCCCAGCATGTCAATTTTTGCCAAAAGTGTTACGGCAATAATTCTCTTGCTTTTGCAACGTACTTCTTTGATACTACGCTATATTTTGGGAATTAATTTTATAAGCACTGTCTAAGTGTAAGTCTTAAAACTGCTGTAGTATATCGTGAAATAGTATACCCATATACCTGCAGGAAACATTGTGGTACGGCAGAATTGATACCATCGATAGGTACACAAAATATTCGTAAATTGTATCAATTTCCCGAAATATCGTAAAATATCAAAGTTGTCCATTTGTGACTATCCCTATTAATCATGTTGTACAATAATATCTTTTTGATTTAGTTATAGAAAACAATTTTTCATTTAGTTTAATTAATACAAATCCTCACATTTTTTAAAAATACTTTATTTTAATAGTCAATAACGGATTTAGAACTTTGCTTAGGATCATCATTACTAACTCTACACTTTTTTGTTTTAGTGAGTATTGTTTTCCAAGTTTTGGTTATTCTGATTGGTACATGGCGTTACATCAAGAAGCGAGTTAATAACGTTTTCGTTAAAAGTTTGGCAATAGCGTTGACGTTCACTATAGAGTTAACTATATAGTAAAATTCACGAAGCAAAATAGTTATTACGTTTTGAACACGCAGTGTGCACATGAATAGCCGTATTAACACAAAGAATTTAACCGCAAAATATTATAATATTTGAAATAAAAGATCTTGACAAACCGGTTATTATTTATTATCTGGTAAGCCATAGAAACAAATGAACTTCAATAATTGTCCAAGTTGTTGTAAAGTAAGAGACTTGTTTAGTTGAAACCAGTATTATTAGTGATTGAACTGAAGAAATTTTCCAATAGCGACCTTTACATAAATGAACAAAATGACCGTTAAAAGTTGCAGGGACGATAAAACAATTGCCCAATATTACACAAAACACATTGAATCCGAAGCGAGTCTAATTTCGACGTGGTAGGACGATATGCAAATTTTCTTGGGCGTAGTGATGTTAATTGTGGCGTTTAAACCAGAAAAATGATCTACTACTATGTAATAGAAAATGCATAATTGAACCCAAATTTAAAAAACGACAGAAATACAAATAGTACTCAATAGTGCCCAGAATCGTGATTTATGACAATTTTTTTTAATTCAAATATCTTCTGTCAGTCTGACAATTTAAAGTAAGGTTATATAGATATGGAAAAGAAATTAACCCATTGAATACTGATTATTGACCAAATTTATTATAGTTAAATTACATAGGGTGAATAATAAGTTCTTAAAAATAAATTTTAAAGTTACAAAACACATATATTTTTGTCGATTGTTCAAAACGAGTTAAGGCTGCTACACACGTACTGATATATCGTAGAGATTTCAAACTGCACAGTTAAAACAAATACAAATACCAATGTGTAATTTATACCTAATGAACCTATGTGGCGCGCATTATCCTGCTGGAAAATGGGATTTTGCAGCTCCTGAAGATATGGAAGGCCAACTGGTTGTAGCACATTAGCAATGTAACCAGCTGCGTTAAGGTTGCCGTCAATAAAGACCAAGGGTGATCTGCTACCATAACATATTGCACCCCATATCATAACTCCTTGAGTGAGGGCTGTGTTGCGTTCCACAAAAAATGTTGAATTTTACGTTCTCCACGCATCCGTCTGACCCTCCTACGACCATCGGGCCCACAAGCAAAATCGGGACTCGTCACTAAACACAATTTGATGCCATTCTTGCGCCCAATTAACCCTTTTGTTGCTCCACTCTAGTCTGCGTAGACGGTGAAGTGGTGTAAGAGGAAGACATAAAAATGGACGATATGAACGCAACCCATAGGATCTTATCCGGCGATAAACAGATGACATTGACATCCTAAGTCCTGTACCTCTCATCCAATCATTTGCAATTGATCGAGTTGTTGAAAATCTATCTCTTGTGGCCAAAACTCTTAAGCGACGTTCTTCGCGATCTGTAGTCTTTCGAGGACGTCCAGATCCACGGTGACGAGGTTGAACCCCTTCTTCGGACCATTTGGACCAACATCTCAATACCTATGAAACAATTTCTCTTAGCGAAAGTCCGGCCTCTCTCATACCAATAAAACGGCCACGTTCAAAATCACTTAATTGGACAAAATGTTGATGTTGACGTACTCTCGGCATTGTTCTCAAGTTCAGAATAAAATTGTGAAGAAACAACAACAATTTGCAAACTTGACAGTTACTAAATGGTCTAATACTTCAAATTTATTGTTACTATGTGCTATGGAAACAACAGGCAAAAAACAAAAATACTTGCTAGATTTTATTAAAATTTTAATCATCACTTTGTTTAATAAAAATAGAAGTTTTCTGAAAATTTCATTAAAATCGTTCGACAACTTCTAGGTGTTGCAATTTTTCTGGAAGTCAGTATAGTATACAGGGTGATTCAGCTAACCCGTTCATTAGTAGTTTATGGACTTCCCGTTGAAATATTTGTTTAAAAATTTGGAATAGGGGATTGCTCGAAAAGTTCTATTTAATTAAAATATTTCAGTTCTTCTAGCACTTCCGGTTACACCGGAAGTGGGTCACAACTTTCTTATTTTAAATGGAATGATATATATATATATTTATATATTTGGATTCTACGCTAAAATCTGAGTTACTTTCATGTAGCACAACCTATATGAAAAAATCAATAGTTTTTGAGATATTCTCATTTTTTGAGAAAAATTGGTTTTGTAGTATTGTTTTCAAACGCTTGTCAAAGATTGAAAAAGAAAGTTATAGTAACCAAATTTGGGCTATACTTAGGAAGACTGTTAAGTTTTTAAATGATGTGTAATTTGACATCTCATTATTTACAGAGTGTTCAAAATATTTGGCTAAATCTGACTAACTTCAACTGCCCAAAAGTCAATTTTTTTAAATCGAACACTCTGTATTTTGTTGCTCTATGTGATGGAGAATAAAGTAGTCTTTCAATCTTCATAAGGGTTCCCTATACCTATCTGTTACCATTTTCCTTTCTATCAGAAACTCTTGAATGCTGTAATAACATTTAGTCACTAATAACTATTTGATGCAAGTTTTAAATTTTGGGTAATTTATAATTTTTATGTTAACAGGAAATTTGTTAAATAGTCGTTTATCTGCATAAGTTGGAATTTTTTTCATATTTACTTGTCCTATGTTTCTCCATGACAAGCTGATTTAAGTTTCTGGTTTGATAATTGTAAAGATGCACAATATGTTTACAGGCTGTTTTTTTAATCAGTAGTAATAAGCGATATATCCAGGGTGATTCATAACTATTGAGACATAGGCTAAGGGCGGGTTGTTTAGACCAAAATATGACCATAAGACACAATATGCCTTAATAAAATATTGCTGTGGAAAAATATACAACATACAAACGATACGATAATAATATTTCTTATCACTAACCTTTATCTTGGCTGACTCATAATCTAATTGATGTATTAAAGCTAGGTGATCGCCAATGTTAGGTTGCAATACACAGGTGGAATCCAGGGTACTTCCTTTACTAACAATAATGTAGTCCATTTTCGAGGTGGCTACCTTTTCATTTTTATTTTTACAAATGCTTGTCGGCTCTGTCGAAGAGCAATGCATATTAAAGCTTAGTAGAAGGTCTCTTAACATGCGTTTATCTAGATTATCTTTTAAATAATTTATGTTCATATCTGCACAGAAGTAAACATTAGTAGACAACAGATAACACTGTGCTAGTAAATCATTCATCTTTTCGAACAGTCGCTTTAAATCCCGAGAATGTGTTAGGAGGCGAGGACAATATGCACTTATTACACAAAATGTAATTTTTTAACCGAATAAGAACTGCACAACACTCAAACAAGAGTTCTTCAGTAAAATTGTCACAATTAATAACAGTTAGGTTAAATTTATTTCGCTTGGCAAAGATAAGAAATCCACCATGAATAAAAGATCTACGACAGTAGCTAGATCATATCCATGCAGAGTCATTGACGCTATATTATGCTGCGTCCTCACTGAGTCGACTCGGTGTGTACGTGGCAAACGACCTTGACAATCGACAAAATAAGTCGATCGACGTGTCGATTTGTTTTCCATCGCCTGTCGGTAAACATCAAAGAGCAGTCGATCGACATTAGTGTGTTGACGTGTTTTCGACGTTTGACATTCGACAAACTGTTTTAACCATCTTGTTGACATCGTAGTATTCGTGTTTTGTGGTATTCGTTAGTAGAAAAGGAATGGGAGCAAGATAAAGTCATAGCCTTTATTGAGGCATATAAACTGAAAAAGAATCTATGGGATTCCAAAATGAAAAACTATAAGAACAGAAACTTGAGGCACGATGCCCTGATGGAAATTTCTAATCAATTTAACATGGAGAAGCAAGCTGTAGAACAAAAATTAAAAATCTTCAGAGTCAATTTTCAAGAGAATTGAAAAAATAAAGGATAGCAAGAAATCTGGCACTGGTACCGAGGATGTGTATACAAGTAAATGGTTTGCTTTTGAAAGTTTGAAATTCTTACTGGACAAAAATAAGCCCAGGGAGATGTTGGATTCAGAGCTACAGGTATGTAGATTTTGAGAACTAAAAACTTTATTTTTATTTTTAAATTTATGTTGTCAAACAATACATTTTAACATATTTCGTATTGCCACGGAACTTCTCCTTCGGGTGTCATAAAATAGTCTTTTAAGGTGTTTCTCACTTGCTGGGCATGCAGTGCACTTCGTCTGGGTATTCTGGGTAAATCTGCTAAGCCAGGGTGATTATCATTTCTCCAAGCTCCTGGAATAACGTCTCTTGAATCAGAGCAATCAGAATCGAATGTTCCAGGAGGGTTGTAAATGCTTTTAGATGCACTTTTCTAAGAAAATTGTGCAAGTAACATCCTGCTAACGTCACCTTGCAAGCGGTTTGGGGTTCCAATAGCAATGGTTTACGAAATATTCTAAATACGTTAGATATTAAGCCAAACACATTTTCTGATATTCTTCGAGCCCTGCTGAGGCGATAATTAAATACTCTTTCGCTAGAACCTTTAGTGTGATTTCCTGCATATGGTTTCATTATATTTTTGACAAAGGAAATGCATCGTCTCCAACAAAAACATATGGGCTTTTAGTTCACTATTTGGGAGTTGATTTTCTTCAGGTAAATGCATTGTATTGTCCTCTAGAAGCTTATTAAATGTGGTACTACTAAACACGCCACCATCTGAAATGCGCCCTTGGCATCCCACATTAACGTAAATGAAGTTGTAATTTGCGTCAACTACGGCAAACAATACAATACTAAAAATCCTTGTAATTGAAAAATTCACTGCCACTGTTTATTGGAGCCTGCAACGATATGTGTTTTCCGTCCATAGCTCCGACGCAGTTCGGAAAATTCCAACGATTGTGATAGTCTTCGGCAACGGCTTTCCATTCTGCTTCGTTTTTAGGCATCTGAAATAAAAAAAGTAATTTTAATATTTTTAATTTTATTTTTCAATCTTTAAACTGAAAACAGTTACAACAGTAGTAAAATAAAAAATATTTATATTACAGATTTCATCGGTAATGGATGCCGTGGACGATGCCAACGATGTGGATACCACTGATGACCTTGAGAACACGCAACATTGCATTTTAAATGATGAAAACAACAGCTCACAAGACTCTACGATGAGTAACTCACAGGCCAATAATGTTGAAAAAGCAAAGGACAATGTTACTCCAAAAACAGTTCAAGTCTCCAACTCTTGCTCATGTACCATCAAGGAAAAGAAGATTCGATGACTCAATGGTCAATGAAGCATACGAAGCAATGAAGCAAACATTAGCTGCAAAAACCAAGGATGTGTTCACCATATGTGGCGAAGAAGTGGCTGTGACATTAAGAAACTTGCCTACTACTTATGCTCAAGCTATAGTGCAACACAAAATAAGTACACTTTGTTTGAAGCAAAATTGGGAAATTATAATTATCCCGTAGCACAACAACCACAGCAGCAGGCTCCTCAGGCTCAGCATCAGCACTATTATCCTCGGTCTCAGCAACAGCACTATTATCCTCTGTCTCAGCAATATATTTTGCCTCCAGCTAATTCCGGTGGCTTACTAACGATTTTACCGCCGCAACAGTCGCCGGAATCATATTCCTCATGCTCTTCTGGTAATCCCCAACTCCTGCACTGTCAACTTCTACAATGACTACTGATGAAGATGAAGCTGTGGATAATTTCCTCACCCAGCTGCAAACTCCACGACATCATACGTCACAATAAACATAGATATGCGCGGTACTATTTTCATTTAGGATTTACTTTAAATATTTAGTTTTAGCTTATTTGTACTACTGTTATTTGTTCTTATTTGCTCTTTGTAGTCGTTAAAATTTGATTAAAAAGTAGCTATACTAGGTATTTCTTTTTATATGTATCTCGTAAATAATAATAAATATTAAGTACTTACCTTTATATATTCTTGTAATACATCAATAAGGGCTTCGCACACCTCCAGAACAATTTTGGAAATCACCTGTTTTGAAATTTTGAAAAGATACATTAGTGAATGGTACGAATCTCCAGTTGATAAAAATCGCAACGTTACAGCAAGACGCTCCGTTATGGATTCTTTACAAATTTTTGGGCCGATTTTTGTAATAAATATTCAAATTCACTTTCCGACATTCGAAAAAAATTCTAAATCCACCATTACACCTGTATTCAAGGTGCAATATGTTGGCATCATCTTTCCTTAAATCCTCTATCAAATCGCTAGCATTGTATCTAACTCTACTTCGCAGGCTTGGTCGAACCCAAAATCTTCTTTTACGGGAAGTTTTCTCTTTTGGCGATAATAATATATGCGGCACAAGCAACTAATGCGTCATCTTCGTCTGACATGTTGATTTCGACTGATCGACAAACATTTCTGTCGATCTGGTGTGGACAGATGCAGTTTTGTCGACTTGCTAATCAACAACGTCGATCGACAGAGTCAATCGACAGTGTCGACTCAGTGAGGACGCAGCTTTAGATTCACTGCACCAGTGTTGGCCAATACATATAATATCTTGTTCATATTGTGTAGCGAAACTTGTAATTCATTTATTTTATTTGTTAAGCACTGCACCTTGATATACGCTATTTTTAAAGTAGGAGTGCTAGGATTTCGTTGTAGGTGGTAGTCTTCGCTGAAAAACCTAGAAACATATACACCAGATTGCCGATTACAGAGGGATCCAAAGCTTTATTAATATTGTTAACGTCAATTGTAACTTTAAAAGAAGAATATTCCTCTGGGTATTTGGATGTTAATTCGTTACATTGAGCTTCTGGTAGCTCAGATCGTAGTAGTGTAAGAATTGATTCTGAGTTTGTATTTGGTGCAAATCTGGATACGAATAGGCGAGCTTTTTCAGAGCCACCTTCACGTCTACGTTTTCTTTAATGTCTTTGCTACCGATAATTCCTTTAGATTTACTATTACGGCGTTTTTTCTCAAAACTGTCTTCCAGTCATTATGAATAATTTCATTCATCTTTTGTTCCTGACATGCTTGAATCACAGCAGCGTTTACTTCTTTATTAGTGATAACAGGAAAGTTATTGTGTCTTTTGTGGCAATCCCAACCGTTTGGCAATTTTATTGCTATCTATTATTTTGTGGTCTAAATGTAAATTTACAGGTAAAATTTTTTAGTAATTCGATTGCCACTTGTTGGTTTTCTATAACTATATCTTTCTGAGACAACAAATCTTTAAGATATTTTTTTTCAATTTGGTACACGTATAATAAATTAAGACTTTCACTTACGTTAGCGTTCTCGTTATTATCTAAACAACAGTTTAGTTGCTTATCGTCGATAATATTAATATTTTTCACGTACTTTACACAACCTGGATGAAAAACCGCGTTACAGTTTACACATTTTAAGCTAACTTGAGCTAATTTATTGCACCTTTTACAAAGTTTGTTAGGAGGTACACCGTCACTTGCCATAACACTCGAACAGTTCACTCGAACCGGTTTGTCAAAAATTTTTATTTCAAACATATTATGTGCCATATCCTTGAAATAGAAAGCAGAAAAATAGTAGAAATTATTTATAAAAAATCAGATATGGCGCCCATTTAAAATAAGAAAGTTGCTATAAAGATCTCCTAAACCACGTTTGCGATAATCTTTTTGAAAATGGATTACAGTTTGCCTTCATTAGTGAACAAACTTTCAAACAAACTTTTTTTTAGTAGTAGTCCTAATAAGTGAAATAATTGATATTTTCGGTTTTTCCGGATATCTTCGAACGAATCGGAATTTGTGATCCTAGTTAACAACATCTCAATCAGCATGAAAATCAGTACAACATTGCCCATTTAACCGAATCTCTATCTTTATTAATAATAAAGATACCTATACAATACTACTAAGATTGTGACACACTCCAGTGTCGGCACATAAAGATTTTAGCAGCCATATAATTTATGATAATGTGAATAAGTTCGTTATCTAAACGATCAACAACAAGAAGACAATTTTAAATATTTATAAAAATGAGGTTCAGCAAATGTTGAATTATCACTAGTAATACAACAAAAGAAAGAAAACGGCATCACAAAGGTGACTATGACCAGTATGTGTTTATTGTTTGAACTTTTTACTGATAAATGACACTACATAAATCTAATCTAGATGCGATAACACACTAGCGATAACACACCAGTGATAAACTATCGTACAATCAGATGCAGATTGGCTTATTTTATACTATTAAAAAAAAATTCAATTGGTCTTCAAGTATCATGTGAAATTCAAATGTAATAATCGCGATAAACACTAGTGCATTTGATGCTGTAAAGGTTGCAGGTAATTCTTGCCGTTGTCAAAGTGACAATTACACAGCATGTAATTTTTTATACATGAATTAAATTGCCATTAAAAAAATATTTTATTTCAATATTTTTTTTCAATGTAGAACCAAAGCGGCTGTGTAAACATAGATTTAGAAATAAAAAAAAACATTAAATTAAGTAATAATTAAAAACAGTTCCAATAATTATTAGACGTACTTAGATAGCATTTTTATCAAGCAATTCTGATCCCGATTTAAAAAAAAAATATATCGCGCTTGATCTTACGCTTAACAATTTGAGGTTAAAATTAGGAAATACGTTATAAAATTAGGTTACCAACCAAATTAGACTTTTTTGTATATATAATGTAATCAATCTTAATATTTGATTTAATCAATACATGATGACACTCGTAACCTAACTTAATTCTATTTGTAAGAGTGGCATTTTTGAAATTATAGTTTGAAGTACATATATGAATAACAAAAATGTTCACCTCGACACATAACACCAATAGAATTAAATAACAAAGGTTTGAAAGTTCCGTTTTCACAAAACTAAAACTTTATAGACGTCTTGGAAGTAATTTCAATGAAATCGACGCCTGTCATATTGATTTTTATGTTTCTGTTCGTTTATTTCTCAACAAATTCATGCACGGTAAAATATTTATTAACAGAAGATCTGTTCAATTTACTAACTTAGGTTAAACTCATGGTATAATTATTATACCACCACGGGTTAAACTGACTCACGAAAAGTTAGCAATAAAATCGGATATTTTAATTTGTAGACTTATTAGTAATTGAATAGTACATTATTATACATAACTTGAAAGCTTACAGTTCAGGCTATAAAACGATGTATTACAATAACAACTTTTCAATAAACACTACTATTTATGCAATATTAAATAAAATATCTTGTAAATCGAATATTTTATATCAAACGCTTATTAGTTAATTGATGATAACAAATTATACATCATCTGATTCATTTAGAATTTTGATCAAAGTTATAAATAATGGTTTATTAGAAAATTAATGATAATTTATTTCTGGATCGGATATTTTATATTAAACTTATACTAGTTAATTGTTGATAACAAATTATACATCCACTGATAGTACTCATCAAGTAAGTATCAAAAATGCATTTAGAGTTTTGATGGACATTATGGATTATGGTTTATTAACAAATTAATAAAAAATTATTGCTGGATCGGATATTTTATATCAAACTAATACTAGTTAATTGTTGATAACAAACTATACATCAGCTGATAGAACTCTTCTAGTGTAGTCAAATTAAACTTTTTAGAAGAAAAAATGTATAAAGTTTAGAAATTTTGGTTGTGAACTCCCAGTAAGAACCCAAATACAGATCACAATAGTCTTTGCGTTTTGTGTGTAAACTGTAACTGTCACGAGAAAAAGTTATAGGACTTTTTAGATTCAACATTAAATTCTCCACAAAAATTGTCCCATAATTTTTTTGCGCATCTCCCACCCAACACTCATAAATAATCTTGGAAAATAAGAATAGTTTTCATCGCGAAAGCAAAATTGTAGAGCAGTTCTTTTTCTACAAGATTCATATTGGATAAAATATTCAACCCCATGTAAACATACTTGAGAAATATGAAGCAGGATATCGATTTGCTTACTGTTCTTATCGTTCTTTGTCCGCCAGAGAAAGACATTCGCTTTTCAAGAGACACTCGAGAAAATATTATGGAAAGAGTGTATAGTTCCCAAAACTTACAAAACTCCACAGTTTTAAATGATTACAAAGATAATATTTTATTTGCTCATGCGTTTAATGGTTGCGACAACCACTTCTGCCTTTTTGGGCAAAGGAAAATCACAGACCGTAAACTTAATAAATATAAGAAATGATTTACAAGAAGTGGTTTCCGTATTCAATAATCCTTCATCAGTAAAAGATGACATTGCATGAGCTGGGGAAAAATTTACGCTTGCTCTATATAAGGCACCCCGAAAACAAACATCTTTAAACCATTATCGATTCATTTTATTTAATAAGCTATTTGGTCAGTTGAATAACGCAGTCATTTTGTCCGGACTACCACCTACATCTGCTGCAGTAACACAACATTCATATACAGTTTTTTATTAAATTCATTTGTGGAAAGGAAGAAATTTGGAAGCAACTGAATGGGGTTGGAGAAAAACTAACAACATTCTAATGCCAGTGCTCACGACTTAAGCGCCAGCTCCAGCCTCAATTCCGCAGCTCATATCTTGCGGCTGTAAAAAGAGCTGTGGAAAGCGATGTAGCTGTGTAAAGGTTGCCCTGCGCAGCTCTAATTTGTGTTACAATTGTCATGGGTAGAGTTGTGTAATTTCCATCGAAGAGGAACATTTTGCAGAGGCAATTGATTAAATATTTCATTAGTGGAATAGACGTCCAGAAGGAAACCACTTAAAAAAAACTCACTCAGAGCTTTACCTCAAGGGTGGTGTGGAAATGCGCTCAAAGTGCTGAATGCACATGTATAAAAATCATCACATTACCACTAATACATTCTCAAAATATTGTATTTAATATGGATTTTGTAGAGAAAGAACTGCTCTACAATTTTTCTTCTATACATTTTTTGCTGACGCAAATACTTTTCTTCAAAGGTCATTTATGAGCGTTGGGTGGGAAATACGCAAAAAATATATTACAATTTTTGTGGAAAATTTAATGGAGAATATAAAAGTCCTATAACTTCTTCTCGTCTGAGATACGGTTTACGTGCAAAACGCAAAAAATCGCCGCGAGGTTACATTTGGGGGTCGTTTTTTGAGCTCCCCGTGGGGGTAGAAACTAGTTCATTGTTGTTAATAATAATAATACTAAATATGCATATAGAATTTTGATAGAAGGTATAGATTATGATTTATTAGCAAATTAATAAAATTTATTAGTTCATTGTTGATAACAAACTATACATCAAGAGATAGCACTCATCAAGTACTTCTTAAATATGCCCTTAGAATTGGAATCGAAGTTATAGATTGTGATTCATTAGCAAATTAATAACAATTTATTGCTGGATCGCATAATTTATATCAAACTTATACTAGTTAATTGTTGATAACAAACTATACATCTACTGGTAGCACTTATCAAATACTTTTCAAATATACAGTTAAAAATTGTACATTTTCGATTATTAACAGTGAAGGTTTTATATCCAAACTTATAGAGTTATATCAAAGAGAATTGACTTTCAATACATGTATTTATTTTTTTGTTTGTTTTAACGAAATCTTTACATTGAGATAAAAATTTAATTATAAATAATATATTCGTGTAATATATTCATTGGTGTTATGTTATTTGCTTAATAATAGGGCGATCCAGAAAGCTGTATTGAAAATAGTTTTAATTTGGTGCAACTTAATTTCTCCATAAGTGCAAAATAGTGAAGATATTTTTGGTAATTGTTAGTAATGAATGAAATCCATTATTTCTAATTATTTTATCACGTGCACATACGGTGGTTCATCAAAGCAATATGTACCTCTCCTTTTAATTTTATTCAAGTCTTGTCGATTTAGTAAGAGCAAACGGGAAAGGTATAAGAAAAAAAGTAAACGCACATAAAGTTTGTAATCGTTTATAATTTGTACAATAAAATAACATAGATTATATCACATTTTATAAATATTTATCAAATGGCAATAAACTTTATAGTATTGGCTTATTACATAGATCACAAACATTATTTGTAAATAAAGTTAAAGTAAAATGTTAAAGGATCTAAAACATACATAAAGGTATTAAAGTATTTTTTTATACATCAAGCTTATATTAAGTTTCTATTGTTTGACTCATTTGGATTACAATGTCATTAGTATTGTTAATAAATTCTAAATAAAAGTCTATTAAAAAATTGTCCAACCACATTACGTCTGAAGTATTATTCTTCACTAATAATCAGAATAATTTAAATATTGCTTCTTAGTTTTGCAAATGATGTAATCCCTTAAATATATCTTGGAATAATCATAGCAGTATGTAGAAGTATCTCTTGTGTTTAAACTACTGTTATTAGAATTTACCTTGTCCGATTTATATTTTTCAAACATTCTTTGTTGCTTTAAAAAAACCAGTCCAAACCAATTTTCCACTGAGGCATTTGATTTGCGATTGTAAACTATTGCTGTCCACATAAGCAAAAAAGGTGAACCTTTTTTTTACAAAAGCTCAATAAAATTCTTATTGTAAGATAATTTTTTTCAGAAGTCTGGTTATAATAATTTTTGTCGGTTCGACTAGGGGGGTTGTTGAAAAATATTTTTTTTTTAATTATTTTTTTTATTAAAATAATATTTTTTTTTTTTTTTTAAAAATTTTTATATAAAATTTTAAAAATTTTTTTTTTTTATTTTTAAATAAATTTTAATATTTTTTATTTTTTTTTTAATTTTTTTTTTTTTTTTTTTTTAATTTTTTAATTTTTTTTTTATTATTTTTTTTTTTTATATTTTTTTTTTTTTATTTTTTTTTTTTTTTAATTTAACTTTTTTAATATTTTTTTAATAATTTTTTATTTATATTTTTAATTTAATATTTAAAAACCAACAAAAAAAAAAAAAGGAAAAAAAAAAAAAAAAACACCCTCTAAAAAAAAAAAACCACAAAAAAAAAAAAAAAAAATGTCCTTTTTTGCAAAATTACAAAAAAAAAATAAAAAACCGGAAAAAAAAAGGACCCCCTAAAAAAACCCACCCCTGCCTGCTCCCCCCCAAAAACAAAGGAAAAAAAAAAAAAAATCCCACTCCCGTGAAAAAAAAAAAAAAAAACCCGAAACGCCCCCCACCAAAAACAACCAAAAACCAAAAGCCCCACCCACAAAACCCACCAAACCCACACCCCCCCCACCCCCCCACCAAAAACACCCCCACCAAAACAACCAAACCCAAACCCCAAAACCCAACACACCCACCCCCCACCCCCCCAAAAAAAACCCCCACCCCACCCCCCCCAAACCCCCCCCCACCAAAAACACCCCGCCAACCCCCCCAAAACCCCCCAACAAAACCAAAAGGGCCCGCAAAACCAAAACCCCCCCCAAAAAAACCCCCCCCCCAAAATCTTTGTAAAATTATTTTTTTAAAACTAAAATAAAAAAAAAAAATTTTTTTGAAATTCCTGGTTTTTTTGGAAAATATTTTTTTTAAAAAAAAAAATTAAAAAAAAAAGATTGAATTAAAAAAAAAAAAAAAATCAAAATTAAAAAGAAAAAATTTAAAAAAATATTTAAAATAAAAAAGACTTTAAATTTTTTAAAAATAAAAAAAAATAATAAAATTTTTTTTTTTTTTTTTTTTTTTAAAATTTAAAAAAAAAAAAAAAAGATAAAAATAAAAAAAAAAAACCCAATAAAAAAAAAAAAAAACCCAAGAGAGAAAAAAAAATAATTTTAATTAAATTAAAAACTTTTTTAAAAAAAAAAAAAAAAAAAAAAACTTAAAAAAAAAAAAAAAAAAAAAATTTAAAAAAAAAAAAAAAAAAAAAAAAAAAAAAAAAAAAAAAAAAAAAAAAAAAAAAAAAAGAAGAAAAGTTTAAAAAAAAAAAAAAAAAAAAAAAAAAAAAAAAGAAATGAGGGGAAAAAAAAAAAGAAAAAAAAAAAAAAAAAAAAAAAAAAAAAAAAGGAAAAAGGAAAAAAAAGGAAAAAGAAAAAGGATTGGGGGAAAAAAAAGAAAGAGGAAACCAAAAAAAAAAAACTAATTTAGAAAAAAAAAAAAAAAAAAAAAAGAGTTGCTAAAAAAAAGAGAAAAAAAAAAAAGAGGAACAAAAAAAATTAAAAAAAAGAAAAAGATTTTTTTTAGTTTTAATAAAAAAAAGAGAAAAAAAAAACAAAAAAAAGAAAAAAAGCCAAAAAAAATAACACTTTATATTTTTATATACCAAAATTAATATTTGTTTATTTTTTTGTTAAAAAAAAAAAAAGGAAAGATCTATTTAGGGGGAAGGAGCCTTTTCTTAACCCATTAGTGCATAAAGTTTATCTGTGCTAATTTTAAAATAAAAAACAAATAAATCTTTTATTTTTAATCAAAATCAAAAGATAATTTAACAAAAAAATCTTTTTTTTGACATTTCTCCAGAAAAAAATGTGCCCGTTTTAACGGACACTATGCATACAGTTCCGATAATAAAGTTTATTTAAAGAAAACTAAAAACTATTTTGTATGATATATTTTAAAACACTGCTTTGGATGGAGTGCACAGTTGCATTTCTCACATATGAAATGTGCTTTTTACCACAAAGTTTGCATCTGCGTTCGGTTTCGTTGTACACTATCAGATGGTTCCGTTCATCGTAACGTATATTCTCGCTAGGTGGTCGGACCAACTTTCCTCTTGATGATGGTGTCCCGTATGTTGTTAGTAAATCCAAGGCACTAGACCTTCTGAAGATCAAAAGACTTGACGCTAAATTATCATTTTGTCGAATCTTTCTCATAAGAAGCCAAGCGTTTGAAATACAAACATCTAACAAATAGACAAAAATAGGCCACCACCATTTTCTCTGTCTCATTCGGGTGCGATAAGTTGCTACTGCTTGGTCCATTTTGTCTACTCCTCCCATTCCCCTGTTGTAATGGGCTATCGGTTTTGGTTGGACAACAGCAATCTTAGCCCTACTGTCGCGCGAATATCTGTTACAGGTTCCTTCTTCAACTGGATCATAATTAGTTATGCATGTAACTGTTTTATTATCTTTCCACCTCATTAGTGATATTTTATTATCAGTATCTGTTCGATAATCATAGCTACCCCGTGGCTTTTTATCCATTGTTTTGACATCAGTTAGAGGACATTTGCTAGTTCGTGAATCTTGAATGGTTCCTGTTGCACAATACCCTTTTTCTGAAAGATGTTTGAAAAGATCACTCGATGAAAAATAATTATCAAAAAAATCTTGAATCCTTTATGAGGAGGAATTTTGCTGCACTGATAAGTGAAACCACCGTATCACCTCCTATGCCAAAAACTTTGTTGTCATTATTACCTTTTCCAGTGTATATATCAAAAGCTAGCAAGTACCCAAAACTCGTGCAACAAGCCCAATTTTGAAACCGAACCTTATCGGCTTTCCTCTAATATACTGCTTAGCATAATGCTTTCCATAATAGGGTATCATGCTTTCATCTATAGATATATTTTCGTCACATCCACCGTGGAGTTTAAATTTTTCATTTAGGTGTGTTATCAGTGGCCTTAGCTTGAATAAGCGATCTGTATTATCATGCTTACTATTATCATTTAGGTGAAAGTTTCGTAGAATTTCTTCAATCCTGTTTAGCCGAATACTGTTTTGTAATACAACAGGTATATCTGGAGAATTCGACCAAAAAGTCTTTTATTTGGATATTTGGAATATCCAGAAAACAATAGAGCTCCAATAAAAACGTTCATTTCGTCCAGTGTCACATTCAAAATTTTATTTTTCTGTCCGGCATATAAATTGGTTTGCTCTATGAAGTGTTGTAGCGTAGTATCAGTGAAAAATAATTTTAAAAAAATCAAGAGGTGTTTTTACATGCCTTTGCTGCCTCTGATGGAGGAACTTCTTCGCAGTTTACATTCATACTGAATGATGGTTTGCTGTGTGACCAGGTATAATTTGTTTTACTCTTCTTTTGATTTACCTTTTTTTGGGGTTGACTCTTGCTTGTTTCGATAGGGGCTCTTCGTCACTGGAATCCCAATGGGAACAAGAGGGTGTAGGTTCTTCAGCCGTAGCTTTAGCAGTCTTTCTTGTTTCGACTTCACAAGTAGTTTTAAGCATTTTCGGACCGAGGCAATTGAGATCTGCAACATGTTCGTCGTCACTCAAATCCTCGTCCATATCGGTATCATTGCCATCTTCTGGAGGAATGGCATATATATCAAGTGGAGCATCAATATCATTTTCGTCTAACGCTTGTAGAAGTTCTTCAAGAGACAATCTGCAAGAGCATTACGTAGTTACTAAAACACATCTAACCGCACCGCATAGTGGCCGTTATAACGGACGTCACATATAAACAAGTATAAACAAATTAATTGTTATTATTAGACAAATTAATCAGCACAGTTAATTGCGTAAACCATAAACTTTTTAAAATATGATATTTATAATATTGCAAAAATATTTTAGACAGAAAAATTTATTTATAACTTCACCCGTTACCCCTGCGGGTGTAAAGTATGGGTCCATTTTGACGAAAATCGTTCTCTAATTACACATAAATCGTAATAAAGGCATACACTATTTTTTTTTGTATTCAAACACATATCAGAGTAAACACTCGTGCAACTGTATATTTGTAGGTTAAGTTTATAGGTTAAAAATAAGGTTTTTTAGATATTTTTTATTTTTTTTTAATTTTTTTTTTTTTTTTTTATTAAAATTTATTTTTTTTTTCTTAAAAATTTTTTTTTTTTTTTTTTTTTTTATTTTTTTAAATTAATTATTTTTTTTTTTAAAAATTTTTTTTTTTTTTTTTTTATTTTTTTTTATTTAATTTTTTTTTTTTTTAATTTTTTTTTTTTTTAATTTTTTTTTTTTTTTTTTTTTTTTTATTTTTTTTAAATTTTTTTTATTTTTTTATTATTTTTTTTTTTTTTTTTTTTTTTTTTTTTTTAAAATTTATTTTTTTTTTTTAAAGCGCACGCTACCGTAAATGCGTCAGTTTAAACGACCATACGCACTAATGGGTTAACTTGTTGTGTTAACGTTTTCCCAGGGGAAAAAGAAAAGAAAAAAAATACACTTTGCCTTCAGAAAAAGGAAAAATTTTTAAATGTGTGCATATTAATTTTAAAAAATTTAAAAAATGAATAATTAAATAAAAAAAATTTTAATTTTTTTTTGGAATAGTTCATTATTTTTTATATTAATAAATAATTTATTTTTTACTGTTTTTTTTTTTTTTAAAAAAAAAAAAAAAAAACATTTTTAGATATCCATAAAAAAATATTCTTTTTTTATTATTTTAATATAATATAAATAAAAATAAATTAATAATATAATAAAAATTTTTTTAAATCACATCTATTAAATTAATTTTCTACAAAAAAAATTAAAAAAAAACAAAATTCAATAAATTTTTTAATTTTTTTTTACTTAATTGTTCATTTGCAGTAACAAATGTTTTCTAAAAAAGCAAAAAACAAACTAATAGTGCTGTGTACGACGAAGAAATCACAAAGAATTTTAAAAACGGGCGTCACCATATTTCCTAGGATATTCTCAAAAAATGATTTTTCTAAGTAGTGGATTAACAACGAACCTAATTTTTTCTTTTTAAGCATGTCATAAATATTCTAAACTAATCTTACATTTTTAATTACCTCCTTTTTCCAAAATATAGATTTTAAAAGAAATAACTCCATCATTAAAGGAAGTACAATTGTTGTATAATTAGAGAAAAAAAAGAGCAAAACAAAAAAACTAATAATATACTAATACAACCCCAAATTCAAATTTTAAATAAAAAAGAAAATAAAAAAAACAATAAAAAGAAAATTAAAAAAAAAAATTGTTTAAAAAAATTCGAAAAAAAAACCCATCCCAATAACAAAATATAATAATAAATTTACCAAAAACAAAAAAACCTTACCTTCGAATAAAATTCTAAATGCATGTTTGAAAAGTACTTGATGAGTTCTATCAGTAAATGTATAGTTTGTTATCAACAATTAACTAGTATAAGTTTGATATAAAATATCCAATCCAGCAATAAATTGTTATTAATTTGCTAATAAACCATAGTCTGTAACTTTGATTAATAAAACTCTAAATGCAGATTTGATGAGTGCTATCAGTCGATGTATAGTTTTTAATTAACAATGAACTAATAAGAGTTTGATATAAAATTTTCGATCCAGCAATAAATTTTTACTAATTTGCTAATGGACCATAATCTAAAATTTCGATCAAAATTCTAAATGCATATTTGATACATACTTGATGAGGCTATAAGTGGATGTATAGTTTGTTATCAACAATTAACTAGTATAAGTTAGATATAAAATATCCGATCCAGCAATAAATTTTTATCAATTTGCTAATAAACCATAATCTATACCTTCTATCAAAATTTTAAATTTGAAAAGTTCTTGATGAGTGCTATCAGTTAATATATAGTTTGTAATCAACAATTAACTGGTATAAGTTTGATATAAAATATCCGATAGAATAATGTACTATTCAATTAATAATAAGTCTTCGAATTAAAATATCCGATGTTATTGTTAACTTTTATTGCTAACGTCTCAGTGGGTGTTAAACTGCCCTTACATAACGATGGGGAACGATATGTGAGATATTTTGCAGATACTTACTGGTTATATGTAAAGCACGAGTATGCATTAATAATATAATTAAAACAATTCACTTAGATTTATAACTGTTGCAAGAAATTGTAATTTAATAAAATAACAAAACTTACTCTACTAATGTTTAGTGTTTGCGTTTAGAGACCTTGTTAGCTTGATGTTTACAATAAAAGCAGAAAAATAACAAAAAATCAAAACAAATTGATGAATCAAAAGAAAATGAAAATGAATGAGATGGAAGTCCAAATGGTTAAACAAAAATAACTAAAAATAAATTCGTTTTCAATTTAAACTTTGAATCTAATAAACGATAAGAAAATAACATAACATGCAATTGTTGAATAATTTAAACAAACACATTTTAACGTTGTAAAAACTGGAACATCGGTTAAAATCAAAACTACATGCAGTATGTGCAAAGTTCAAACAGGAGAACGTGACAATACGCTATTTCGTTATTTTTTTTGAAACGTTATATTTTTTTTAAGTAAAAAATGGAGTAATTTTTGAAATTTCAAACTGAACAATTTTAAAACTACTAATCGTTTTTTTATTTAACGGATAGACTGGCGGGCTACTTGTGACAAATTTCGCTTAAGTGACTTAAATGCCTGTTTACACTACTAGCAATATTTCTCGCAATTATCTGTCAGGCAAGCCCAGTGACTTCTATTTTTCGCAATTCTCACATTGCGTTTACATTATCGGCAATTTACTCGGGCCACCGTCCTTTGGTGAGGCCACAGAACGTTTTGTAAATTGTATTGCGGAAAATAAAGCTAGTTGGATACGTAGACTTCACTTGATCAATTTTTTTCAACTTATTTTTTTAATTTCTTGCACAAAATTGGCTTCTGGAAAGCATAACACGCAACGAAAGAACACCTGATGCCGCATTTCGCTCTTATTATGAGCTCATCAGAGGTGTATACTTAAGTGCGGTAGATACAACTGTACAAGACTTTGGCGGTTGGTCTTTTAAACTCTCGAGCATGAACATAAGCAAATGTTCTTTTATCTGTTAAACATTGACACGTATGAATAGTATAAACCAAGAAAAATGCCATGTTATGCTTCTGTACAAGTTTTACTTGGCTTTATCGACACACGTGTGTTTCAACCATTAAAGCTGTCGCTTAGATAGCGCTATGCATTTTAAACGCACACATGTCGTTACAATTAACTGTTGGCATTTTTCTTAGTTTATACTTTTCTATACGTGTCAATGTTTTACACGAGATGTCGTAAGACACACATTTTGGCTTATAATATACTTAGTAAAACATTAAATTGTTAGAGTGTTATGACAAAGAAAATCAAAAGTAACATTAAAGATATGAATAATAATTGTTAACAACAAAATAGATAACTAGATCATTTTTCCATTGCCATGGAACGGCTTCTGTGGCAACAAATTTGTCAGCATAGAAATCACGTTTGTTCGCGCATTTCGGCTGTAATTATTACTGCCCACATTTCCTAACGGTAGTATTCCATCAGACTTGTGTTTACGCCATTCACCTGGGATGATAGTACCATTTTCTATATCTTCAACATCGACACATCCTGTGGGAAAATATGTACGACTGGCGGTCTTACGGAGCCAGCTGTGTAGAGCAATACACGTTGCTTGATAATGCATTCTGTTGTTTCGACTTTTACTGATATTGGTTTTTCGAATATCCGGAAATCTTTCTACCAAAATACCGCCAAAACGCATTTTCTGAAATTCTACGGGCTCGTGAAAGCCTATAATTGAAAACACGTTGTTGCAAAGAGAGAGGGCACTTCTAGGATATGGTTGATGAAGATTTGTTTGCAATGGGAATGCATCATCACCCCACAAAAACGCTGTTAGACGGAATATTGAGTAAGGTCTGTTCTATAGCTTCATGTAAAGATGATTTCGAAAATAAATACCGTGGCATCATTTACTCTACCATTAGTGCCTACATCAATATATGCGAAGCAGTAATTTGCATCAACTAAAGCAAATCAAATAATGCTAAAAGTATGTTTATAATTGTAAGTAATCCGACCCTGTGTGTGCTGGTTTACGAATTGGCACAGTGTTTACCATCCATCGCTCCACAGTAAGCTGGAAAGTTCCATTTTTTGTTAAAATCATTTTCAATGTCATGCCACTCTTTCTGGGTAGAAGGAACCTGTAATATTAAAAGAAATTATGTTATCGAAAGTTTTATAACTTAATGGATTAAATTATCTTTCAGGTTTTCACACAGACCCAAGATGAAGACCATATCGAATCCGGCCCCTAAATCCTGACTCAGAATCCTTCAAACCCTTCTGACGACCGATGAACCCAACTTACAAGAACCATCAACACCAGTAACTTCCCAAAGGCAAGACAGCAACTAACACGAAGGACGCTCTCTCGTTAACTCCAACAATCCTTACCCAAAAGAAAACGAAAAGCTGCAAACCCAATTGAGCACGCTATTGAAAAATTGCAAAACATATCAGATCAGTGCAAAGAACCTGAGGATGTGATGAATTGGATCGTTTTGAAAAGGCTGCTGGCAAACTAAAAAAAAATGCCGCTTGAAAGAGCACTTGTTAGTGTCAGGAAAAATTGCAATCGGTAATGACCCAAGAAAAACTTCATCAAATTACCCACGCATCATCTCCACAATATAGTGATGGTTCAGGTTCCCAGCAACAGCATCATCCTTCATATTCCAATTCATCCCAATTTCAGCAGTACGTTCTTCCAAAACTCAAGAACAGACTTTTAATAGCACAGAGTACGCTACAGAAATACTATCGTATCCAAAATTCACCAGCATTCCAGCCTCAGCCAAGACATTATGAGCGAAGCTTTCTATGAACCTCTGAACCCTACTTATTGTTAAACTATTCTTACCATTTACTTTTGTTAGTTGTAAAGATATTAAATTTTAAACTTACCTTAATAAAGTTCTAAGTTCATTGTATATTACTTTTACAAAGATCTGCAGAAATTGTGAAATACTGTTTTTGGGCACCCTGGCAGTGAAACGAATTCCTGTTCTAAACATCGTTGGCAACTAATTGGTAACTTTACTTTTGTCTGGAAGAGCGTCCCTTAATAACGTATTTTTTTCCTTTTGCATGTTAAACTTCAGTAGAAGTTCTTAAAATTTTCTTCAGTTTTTATATGTATCCACATCTCTAGCCAATTCCACTTTGAGTTTTGCTAAAGCACTTTCACATATCTGCGTCTTAGGATCTATGGTCCCACCTACCAACAACGGGGTTTTCTTTTTCCTGTTTCTGACACACGTTTTTGAAACATTCACATTCAATACGAACGCCAGCACGCACACTTTTCCTTTTAGCAGCCATTTTTGGTAAAAAACCAACCTTCTAGATTGCCTATTCAATGTAATTGAAAAATGTGAACGAATTTCTTACATCTTAATTCTATGTTCATTTAGCGAGATTCAACAATATTGATCAATGAAATTGACTAATAAGAACCCGCCATTAATAGCAATTGACTGTAAAATAGCTTGTTTCTATTTCATAATTTATTGACGAACCCTAACCCTGGAGTTTTTACTACGGTGCCACACTCTGCACTATTGTTGTCGAAATATCGAACAAACTGGAAGTAAAGTAATAAATCGCAAATTCACAATTATGCGCGTTTAGACTAGCAAGTAAATGTGTGGCGTAAAATGATCCAGAAGTTAGAGCGGGAGTCGACATTAGCGACACCACTGTCAGACAGTAACTCGCTCAAGTTTTCTTGCATATCTAGTAATGTGCCTTTAATACCGCGTGATTCAGTTTGGTGTTCGGCGGTTTTTAATCTTTTTATGCTTTAAAGTAATAAGTTGTAAACTATACAAGGTGGTCCAACTAAACTTTTACACCTGATTTTAGGGTTTAAATGAAACCCGGAACGTCTATTTCCTTATTTGGAGGGGGTCCAACTTCGTCTGATTTATTCATCAATATCGATTTAATCCCTATAGGGGAGAAGCACAACCCCTGATTTTGAAATTGGGATGGGGGAAGGAATGTAGTAAATCCTTTTGAAGATCTCACCATAATGGTACTGTGCCTGACCCCATTCTAATTTAGAGGAGAGAACAGAACATGGAAACAATAGTGGAAGAGAGCAATGTGAAAAAAATAACCAATATTAATACGAATCATCAAAGTGTACCCGAAATGTTGCGTAATGTAAGGAAACGTTTCCAACAAAACTATTAAGCATGGAAATTAAATGGTAGCTATTTCCAGCATTTACTAAACTAATCACAACAGTTAGTCGTCTTTTTTCTTATTGGTTACGTTTTCCAAATCTTGCCAGTTAATTTTTTCACTTGGAAATTTTGTACCATTAAGAAATGATGTTTTTATGGTTGGTTAAATATTTTTTGACCCATTGCAACTATAAGAGCTAATACACTTTTAGACACATTAGAACAATCTATAGTCCATTCGTTTGACTTATCCCGATAACGTCATGTAAGCACTAAATCACGAAATACCGTCGTCTGTAATTTGCAGCGTAAATATTGGCACTTGGATACCAACCATTCGTTTGTTAATGAGGTTACGTACGTTTATTTTGGTCTTTTTTTTACAAATGACATTGGACATAAACGTCATTTGACATTTACGTTAAGTTGGTTTCAAAACTGATCATACAAGGAAACGAAATTTGTTGTTGATGTTATCCTTTATGCTATTTGAAAATGTATTGGTTGAGTCTACCATTGACCTCCTCGCTAACAGCTTTCACGTCCTCGTAGTAGGTTGCGTTTTTTTCTATTTTGTCTTATGCTACTAGTGACTTCTTTTGGTGTCCTAGTTTTGCATCTTTCTGGTTATTGCATCTTGCATTGTATGATTCTCCTTGATTGGATACTTCTCGTGGTCTTGTATTTACAGGTACACGTTGAACGTTGCTGTGGTGTAGATGAAGGTGTTATAAAAAATACTTAAAGGTGTCAATCTTGTGAGCCCATATCATAAATGTATTGTCTACATAGCGGATTTCAGCAAGTTGGTGTCTTTCTGTTTGCTATAAATCGTCTTCAAAAGCTTTCATAAATATGTTGGAAATCACTGGTGATCCATGGCTGCATCGTTCTTCACTTCAATCACTAGCTTACATAAAAAAATTAGACAAATAATCAGATATATCTATCCACAAATCCTCAAAATTAATCTGCAGAATATTAATAATTTAGTGTTGGTACTGTAAAGTATGGGTGATTAATAATTTTGTCATACCGTCTCATATCTGGCAATACCAGAGGATCTTGATGACCAGGTTCAGAAAGTAAAATGTTTTTGTTAATGACTATTTACACTACTTTTATTTTAGGTAAAAACTACGAAACTCGCAAAAAACACTGAAACGACGTGTACAGAGTGTTCCATTTTCGTTGTAATTGCAGGGATCTCCGTTTTTAGTGAAGGTAGAAGGTTGTGGTTTTTGCAAAACCTGTGCCTCACTTTTTTGAGAATTAAAAGATTGCACCAACAAAATTTTCTATAATCATCTTCGTTTAAAAGATACAGGGTCATATTGAAAATTTCAACTTTTCTACTATATCCTGCATCTCTGAAATACTTGAATACATCGAAAAGATAAAAAATACGTTTTATAAAATTTTTTACGTAGAATTCGGTCGTCTCGTTAGATTATTTATATACAGTGATATGGAGAGATAGTCAAAGTTAAAAGGTTTATCGAAAACCGCAACCTTCTATCTTCACTAACAAGAGATATACGAGGATATATTGAAAAATTCTTAGCCTACTATAGAACCAAACAAAATTTCAATGTCAAAATATTTTATTACTCAACATATTCTCCTCTTAATTGGATACATTTATTACAGCGAACCTGCAACGTCTCTAGACCTTTAAAAAAAATGTTTTTCTTGCTCTGCAAACCAGACCTCCACAGCTTCTATTACCTCCTTGTTGGAAGAAAATGTACGACCTTTTAAACTTTTTTCAGTTGAGGAAAGAGGTGATAGTCGGACGGAGCCAAATCGGGTGAATAAGGGGTGTTCTAGTAATTCAAACCCTAAATCACGAATTTTTTGCATGGCAACATGAGATTTGTGTGCAGGGCGTTGTCCTGCAAAAACAAAACACCTTTGGATAGCTTTCCGCGTCTTTTCTCTTTAATATTTTCCCGTAGAGTGGTCAGTAATGTCGAATAGTAATCTCCAGTTATTGTTCTACCCTTATCCAAAAATCAATCATGATTACTCCATGGCAATCCCAAAAACTGAAGCAAGAACTTTTCCAGCAGATTTTTGGACACGAAACTTCTTAGGTCTTGGAGAACCAGAGTGTCGCCATTCCATCGATTGTTGCTTTGTTTCTGGATCGTAGAAATGTACCCAAGTCTCATCCATAGTAACAATTCGGTTTAAGAAGTCTACATCGTTTTCAAATCGAGCACAGATCGAACGCGATGCTTCTACCCTTGCACGCTTTTGGTCAACATTCAAACATTTGGGGATCCATTTTGCAGCAATTTTCTCATGTCCAAATTGACGTGAACCATATGATGAACGCGTTCGTATGAAATATTCAGTGCTTCAGATATCCGTTTTAGCCCAATTCGACGGTCTGATAAAATCATGTCATGAACTGCATCGATATTTTCGGGGACTGACACAGAAACTGGCCTTCCCGATCGGTCATCATCTTCAATGGAAAATTTACCTCTTTTGAAGCTTGCATTCCAATTTTTGACGGTCGCATACGAAGGACATTGATCACCAAGGGTATTAAGCATATCTTCGTAAATCTGCTTACCTCTTAACCCTTTTAAATACAGGTACTTGATGATGGCTCGATACTCCAATTTTTCGATTTTCACAATTTCGGTGGACATCTTTTTCATTTAATTTATTGCGTGACTCTGGTTTACTTTTTTGACGTCAAACTTTACACTGACACTTCTAATAAGTTATTGTTCGTTGCTATGGTAACGCAATATTTCGTTTATGTAAGGAACTGGTCTAGGCTAACTAGATATCAATACATCCTCGTATATTGCAATTACAACGAAAATGGGACACACTGAAGATGGGAGTAATTTCAAAGTATCCAAAACCAAAACAAAAAATATCCCAATAATGAATACTTTTAAATTTAGTTCAAGATAAAATCTGTGATATTAATTTTAATTATCGAATACTAAATTTGAAAACTGTTGGATATACAAAAAGTATAACGAATACTGCATCCGAGTATAATATCTTGATATAAATCTCTCCAACACAATTAATGCATTAATTACTTCGTACAAAACATTGTGATTTTTATTTTTAATAAACTCTTGTATTTTTAGAAAATATCAAATGAATACCATACCAATTATGTTTATTTTGTGACTTACATACCTATGTGATATACAAAGTTCCTGAAAATATTTAAAATTTGAACAGTTTTGTTAGAAGCTGAGGTCTGAAGTTTTTATAGTTAAAAACAGAATAATATTTTTTCCTGATTTGGTAGACTGTTTTGATTTTCAGCATTGCTGCAGCATGTCAGCCTCACTTGTGAATCATATCTTAGAGATTGGAGAAGATCTTATTGTACCATTTTGAGATACCAAAAGGGTATTTAAATAGAAAATTCACTATTATTGGAGAAGGCTCATTGGTTAACCATCTTACAATATACTTAAATTATATATCACTGCTTCCGAAGAAGCGAGTTTGCTATCAGAATTAGGTGGAGATGCGTCGTTTCACTAAAACGACATGGCGATTGTCGTTTTTCTACCGTCGCAGAAAAACACATTAAAATTGCCAAATAGGTGTTTGAGGGTACCACAACTACAACGTTTACGTGTTCTTGATACGCGAGAAGACGTTAAGACATATATTTCACGTAGTTAATAAACCATTGTTGCTATTATTTTTTCTTGTTTTAAATTTTTAAACACATTGTTATTAAATTTATAATAGAAAAAAGGTTTAATTAGTTGATTAACTATCCACACACAATGGACACCGCTCTCAGTCACTGCAAATAATTGTCTAATATTTAAGCAAATATTTCTAAATGTATCACTCATTCTGTTTGAGATTGACAACGAAATCTTTGTGTAATTGTTTGCATAATAATCCGTCGTTTTTTAAATTTTAATTAAGATTAATTGTAATTAAAAAATTTGTTGTATAGGTTGCTCAATAACAACTTTACTAATTGTTCCTAAATTAAATTCTGAATGGTTAAGAAATCAGCCACTTTCAAATAATCGTTTGTATTTCGTGTTTTAAACTACGTTTATAATATATAATACTTGGTGTAAGAAAGATTTTTAATTGGTTTTAATTCATTAAGCGAACTTTTAAATAAACTTAAGAAAATAATTGCCATTGCAAAAAATACACTACAATCAGGTCACTTACTTTACAAAATATATTGAAATTTTGCCTCAGTTTAGCAATTTATTTTTTAAGTTGTTATAATAAGAAACATCTTATACAGGGTTTTCAAACTTAAGACGGCACTATTGCTAACTTTGTTATTATTAGAGCTACAGGGTCGGTTGAATAGACAAACTAGTAGGATTTGTTTCTCTCATCATTGTGGTGAAACAATAAAAAAATGTCAAATTGTTCCATTTTTTCAAATGGGACACTCTGTATACAATATTCTCAATCGATAGGAAATTGAATACTGAACAAAAAGTGTCCTATTATTTTTTACCCTAAAGTTACAAAATGACAGAGTTAAAGTCAAAAATGACAGAGCTATTGATAATTTTTCAAATTGGTTAAGGTGGCTGTGTTAGTTATAATTTTGCCTTACCATAAAGTAGAAAGTAGGAGGAATATCAGACCCGCGGGTGGTCGAGTAGTAATGCCAAGGACGTAGTCAAATTTACTAGTCGGAAGACAGTTAAAAATTATTTCGCGATTGGGATAGATCAACAAACAATTATTCACGATGGCTATATCCAGCAAAAGTGGTAAATGAAATGAAGAAAGAGGAATATCCATGAAGCGAAAGGATATGGTTTACTTTAATTTATTCTGTGAACATTAAAAGAAAAATTCAAATTAGATGCTCAAAAACGTCACCTTCATAACATTTCATCATATCACATTTTTCTGTATGCGTGAAAGGCATTTTTTCTCAAAAAACACAAACTGTAAACTGTTTACCAGTGAATCTTCAATTTGAAATTTTAATTCTGATGACATTTATACAACAAACGATTGTAGTTTATAAAATCACAGCCACTTTAAACTTATTTGAAAAAGCATCAATAGCTCTGTCATTTTTGACTTTAAGATAAAAAATAATGGAACACTTTTTGTTCAGTGTTCAATTTCCTATCGATTGAGAATATTGTATACAGGGTGTCCCATTTGAAAAAATTGAACAATTTGACACAACTTTGATAAGAAACAAATCCACTAGTTTGCCTATTCAACCACCCATAATCTAATAATAACAAAGTTAATACTTAATTTAAAAACTAAGTCTGTAATTCTTTACCTACTTTTAAAAAATTTTAATGATATCCAAAAAGTTACTTACTAAAGATTTTTGGTAAGAATTATAAAAATAGTATATTATACACCAAGGTTGTGATCTTCATTATTGCTTGGCAATAATAGACTTCACAACCATGGTGTATATACTATTTTTTCTACTACTAGCCAAATTTAAGCCAAAAATAAAAAATAAAAATTTTTCTTGTAAAAATCAAGTAGCACAGGAATGCAAATAAATCAAAAAGCATTAAAAGCTACATACGTTGATAAACCAACTGCAACTGATTCACTAAACACTTGTGTGGTATATTTCACCTTCATTTTCTGAAAATTATTCGGAGTAATATGTAAATTAGTTGATTTGGGAGCCAATCGCAGCGGTTTAGATTTGTCTGACATGTAGAAATTTTTAATGTCTTTCCAAGATGCTTTTTGTTATTAAAGATTATATCGTATTTAATCAAGTTATTTTGCACCGACTTCAATAAATAGGAGACATCGTAGAAATAATAGATTTTCTTATCGTTTACGAGAAGGTTTGGTTTTTCAGGTGATACATCTATTCTTTTAATTAGGTTTAGAAAATTTTACTACTGCCCTAACATTCGCACCGCATTGTAATTGTAGCTTTTCTATGCAGTTCTAATACTATCGACTTCAATTTGTCACCTTTACATATCGTATTTGTAAAGATGTAGCACAAGGGTTGTTTAACTTTTTATATATAACTCTAACCATGATCACGTAGCAGTTTGAGCTGGCAAAAATTTAAAACCTACTTTAAAATTAACATTTTGGGGCTCGTAAAATATAATTTTAGTGAAAATTGTTTGTATTCCTCTATTTATCTCCTGCTTCTTAGTGGTTTATTTTTAAGTCCACTTGGGCTGTCACAATTTGTGCTCTGCTTTCGGGAAGTAATCGTTGGGAGATGTTAACTTCAATTGAAGTGCTTTCTTTTCACGTTGCAATTTAAGAATGTTCCTCCGTAATTTTCTTTACCTAAGAGTATTTGAGCTGCAAGCTTGAGTAGTTTTGGTATAGCTAGAGATGTTAACGGGCATTTATTGCTTCGCCAATATACCTTGCATCATTTGAATATTGGGTTTCAGAAATTGACACTTGTAATTCATTTAGGAATGGCAAGTGTTCACCACATACTCGTTAAGTTTTTAGAGTCGACATTTTTATGCAACAGATCGGACCTTCCAGATTCTGTTAACCATTCAAAATACCTACAACAAAATGTTTGTAATTTACTTAAAATTCTTGATGTAACTTAACTCGCCTGGTTAAATCTCCTTTGGGAAACCTGAAAAAACTGATTCTACCATCATATTTAATAAATAAATAAATTCAGGTTATGTATTTGCGGTTATGGGATGGGGGCGCGAATTTTAAACTAATGGCATTTTTATTCAAATAATTTTATCGTGTTAGGTAATTTTAAGCAGCAAATAAGTTAAAGATAATCACCTGGATATACAAAATTATGTTTCACTCGTTTTTGTTAAACAACTATTCTTAGATTCTCAAAAAATTTGAAATTGTCCATTATTAACCTAGGTCAACAATAGAAAAAATTATTAACCACTAATAGAGAAATTCAACTTCTCAGTTGGCTAGGAGACGCAATAATTGTCCACTTCACAGCTAGTAGTGGAAAAAGTATATTTACAAGTCACTTACTAAAGATTAAATGTTGATAATTGTAAAATGTGATACGAGTACTTATTAATTAGTTAATTAATTTTGTACACATTTAGGGATAAGGCAATTTCATTTAAACCATTTTGATTTTTCCGAAATTCAACGAAAGCTATCTGATGATTTGCATACGTATTATGGAAAATTATTTCAAAAATGGCGATTATTCGCCAATTTTAAAAAGACAGAAGTTTCTTGTTTTCATTTAAGTAATAAAGAAGAAAGCAAAAAACTTAATGTTATCATTAATAATTCAAAATTAAACCATAATTTTAACCTCGTTTATCTAGGAGTAACTTTTAGATATGTTTTTAATTCACAAAGATCAAAGTCACACAAAAAATGAAAACAAGAAATAATGTTATTCAAAAATTAGCCAGAACAACTTGGGGAGCAGCTATGGAAAGACAGTTCGCACAGCTTCGTTACCATTACTTTATTCTACAGCAGAATATTGTGCTCATGTCTGGTTGAATAGATAACATAAAAAAACAAAAATAGATGCAAAGTTAAATTGCTCTATGCACTAACTATTGAATCTACTTCTCTTGGTTGCGGCTTCCTGTTCTTTGTAACATTACTCTACCGATAAATTCGATGAAAAGCTGCGTTAAAACGAGAATGGGATAAATGCCAACTTAACAAAAACATATCAATTTGGAAAGATATTGAGAAACCTCCAACTAAAAGCCTTAAATCTCGAAGTCCTGTATGGTTGCATTTTTCCTGAAGTTAATGAGTGGAAAAAATTGTGGTCTGGAGTTGATGTTTTCAATAAAAATCTTATTGACGACACAACGATAAAAGCCCCGGTTTGATCAAAAAAGAAAAACTACGTCAAACGTAAATCGCATAAAAACAGGCCATTCAAAATGCAACTCTATGTTGTTTAAATGGGGTACCGATTTCTAATCCAAATTGTGACTGGGGGAAATGAAACCTGTGAACAGTTACGGCCGAATTGACCAAGTTGCGCGTTGCAACACGAATCAAATTTACTACAGCTTTGAACCGAATTCTTCCGATTGGCGAATCGTAATTTTGGGGATTTCTACCAAAGCTGCGGGGCCGACATCTGAAAACGTTCTTCGTTACTGGGCGGATAGCCGTGCTGTACGAAGCTAAAAAAATTAAACATAAAACTGCTATGTGGTTTCGATAATTTTACAATAATTAGAGCGTTGAAAATATATACCGACTATTTACGCCGTAAGGGGTTTCTTTGTTATTATTTTGGTGGATTTAGCGGTTTTATTAATTGCTAATACGACATATAATTTAGCACGTGTCTGACCTCAACCTTCCATTGACGTCGAAATCCTGGGACGCTGAACGAGCAATTACAATCCGTTCGTGACACAAAACGTGCCTGAGTTTGTATTGTCGCCGATCTCAGATCACACCTGGCCGAATCTCCTTCAACGGTCTCAGGTATCGCACGCCGGGCGCCCGCCGTTCACAACGACAACTTCGACTCCTAGGTTGGGTCTTCTATTATTTTCTAGCGAACTCATTCTGATCTTCAGCTAGCTGTGCGTTAGCAAGGACCGTCGTTATCAGCATTACGTACAACCATAAACAGATAAGTTATCGTTTTAGGAAACCTATTCTATATTTTGCATGCGTTCGAAACCCAAGTACACGCGACATCAAGCGGTCATACCTTTAGTAGTTACCTTTAGTATTTAAGACAATTTGTGATTCGGGGTAGTCTCCATACCTCACGCTAGTGTTGTAGGCACGAACTCCTTCAGTGTTTCGAGGGCACGCTGAATCAAAAGGCCTTTGGATTGGCGGAAGCTACATCCTATAATTAAAACGGTTATTAGTTTTGTAAGCCACCGCGTGTTCGTGACGAGTACGGCAAGTTTCTTATTCACCAATCTTGGGAACATTGGTACGGTGTCTAGATTTGGGGTTAAGAACGAGAAACTTAACTGCATTAATACAAATTTGATCGCGTATGCAAGTAATTGGTTATTGCTAATGCATGAAGTTCTATGCGACAGACTTCATCGTTCCTCCCAAATAATCCTAATATTTTAAATTGTGTTATATTTAGTGTGTCTCTTTTGTCTCTCTTAAATTTGCATTTGTTGTAGCGTGTTAGAATTTAAGTAAAACCAGTTGAATTCCTGCTGATCGTTTTATTTCTCTCCGTTACCCAACAGGTGGCGCCACGTTATTCAGCAGATATTTCTTTTAGCCTCCTAAGGACCTTCCACTTCACCGACTGTAGCCGGACAACAGCTGTACTAACGTTTTGATAAATTCGGGATCCTCCAAGCATTTAGTAAGCTACTTCGTGCCCAATATTCTTGTGTTCCTTCTTTTCTAGGTTGCATCGCTAGAGCCGTCACCTTTAAATTTTATCTATCAGATATTTGTGAACTGCATCGTTACATACCATTCCACATATTGTATAGGATTGTCAATGAACAAAGTTTAAAGGAGGGTTTGTAAACATTTATAACTTAACGGGCGAAGCTGTATTGCGGCTTATTAATTTGCAAGACATCTGAAGTTAAGCAATACTATGTATTTTCTGTCCTGATCATCCGTTTTTTCCATTATTTTGTTTGCTATTTCTTTATCTTACTATAATGTACCATACGAATAAATAAATAATCCTACTATTTTTTTTTCGTCATTGTCGTGACTACCGCCTTAACAGGTCCATTATAAGTACTCATGCAACGGCTGTGGTGTTATATTTTATGTTCTTATTATTTACCTTTTATAATGTTTACACACTTAATCAATATGATTACATATGAATACTAAGATGGTTTAAGAATGGCATGTTTAGGTTGCAAGTAATTAAGAACAAGTAATTCGGTTGTTCGCAATTTATGTTTATGTGGAAAAAATCACCATTCTGGTAAGATTAAGACTCAATAGTTAATTAATAGTAATCGCATATCCTTTGTAGTGGTTTTAATTTCCGTATTTTTGGAAGCCGACTTATCTTCTTTTTGTTTTGCAATTCCTACTGGATTCAGTTAAGTGGTCCCTTGGTGTTTGGTTGATGGGTGCCGCGGAAGTGTACAATGGCTGTCTAATTAAATAAAATTATCAGCTGGGGAGCAGTACCATTAGTCGGAAAAGAACAATCACATTCTTCAAACGAATTGCGTGCACAATTTTTGGATCAAAAGTCAGGCAACACAAATATATTTTCTATCCTGTGATATCTGTACTACAATGCGCGAAGTTTTCGTACATAAACATAATTTCCGTAATTTTAATTTCTAAAGTTGCCAATAATCAAATGATTAACGGTTCCAATTGATTATAATTACTTTTGGCTCAACTATAAATTTAATCATTTTCTAACTAAAAATATTAATGATTGTACACCTAAGTCGGCGATTAACTTTAGAAGATAAACTTATCTACCAATAAATTGCTATTGTAAATTAATTTTATATGCAATCGAGTTTTCTAAACTCAATTCTTTTATTTTTTAAATAGTTAATGTGTTTTAGTCAATCAATTCTCTAGTTTCCTTCATCATTCTACGTTTTAATTTGTTAGTGTTTACGACAAAATATATTAGAAAATTTGTTGAATATAATTTTGTCTGTTTATGAATTAGTTTCAATGCGCCGCAGATTTGCAGTAGTTAAACAATATTTGCGATACTCCAAAATCATTACAATTTGATTTTTGGTTTCCAATACACAATGCTGCTCATATTGGTGTTATTTATCTGTACCGTTTTATATAATCTCCAGTTAAGAAAATAATAATTTTTGATAATTTTCTTGAATAAGTATTCAAGTGAATACAAAATACATGTTCACTATTTCTGTTTACCTGACTCATTGGCGTTTATTTTACCCAAACCTTAGTTTCATTTAGGAAGCGCAACGCAAGTTGGCTGTCTTGCGTTCTTCTTCTGCTAGAACTACAGCCTGGCGCCCATTATTATTATCAGAACTACTTAAGTACACACATACCTCTCCGACTGTGGGCACATTACTCATTTACCTTCTCGAACGTAACAAATGTATTCGGAAATTGAATGTATACATTACATTGCCCGGGTTACGTAGTCCCATGTCCACTTTTCTCCTCAGAGAGGCCAGGAAGGGATGGGAATGTTCAATCAAGAAGTTTGTATTCCCAGTAATTTTGGTGACATCATTAGCCTATGTTAGTCCCCGTAAAATTTTGGTAATTTAAGTCAATTTTAAGCCCTAGCAAACAAACAAGCAGACACACAATCGTGAAGACGTAATATCAACTTACAAAAATTTAACCTGCAAAGATTTAGTTGTCTAAAACTAACCTAAAATAGACTTTGAAGTCAAAGCTAATAACACAGAGGTAAGGTAATTTTTAACCATCAACAAGACTTTAAACTCCAGAGGACTTTTACGCCATATGTAAGTCGCCAAAATTACCAAACAGTTTATGTTCACAGACTTTGAAGCCGAGTTTACCAATATTTTTATCCCTATAGGTCGAAACGCCTTATCATTAAGACTTTTTGACTTCAAAAATAAACTTTGACGGAAATTTGTCCTGTTTTAACTTACAAGTTAAAACTGCCTGTTTCTATCTCGTGAGTTTGGTGTCGTGTCAAGTGCCTTGTTGTGAAATATAAATATACAGGGTGATTCACGACCGACGCTACGCCACGGAGTTTTACGGAAAAAACGGCATACATTCGTTAACTATTATTAGAGTTATATTATATAAGTCAACAAGGACTAAATTTAAAAATATTTTCTCCAAAACTAAGTGGTTTACCAAAGTTTGTTTTTTTAATGGAACACCCTGTATATGATTGTATTTTTGAATTTTACTCAAATTTTATATGGGTTCCGTATACCTAAATAGAGAGTGTAGTAAGCTCTAACCATTTTTCTTAAAATTCAAATACTCATTAGGGAGTTTTTAAATGATTGTATTTGACAAAGATGAAAATACAATCAACTCCATTGTTATTGTTTCTGTTAGACGCGAAATAGAAATAAAAAACTCACTAAATTTTTATTAAATACATTAAAGAAAATGAAACGACAAGAAATAAGGAAGCACTTCAAGATTCGAAT
Source organism: Abscondita cerata (assembly GCA_030710515.1). Classification (NCBI taxonomy): domain Eukaryota; kingdom Metazoa; phylum Arthropoda; class Insecta; order Coleoptera; family Lampyridae; genus Abscondita; species Abscondita cerata. Next base: position 225,049 of record JALBCR010000672.1, read on the forward strand.
ACATTGCTTAGAACCGTGAATTTTATTGATTAGATTTTATTAATAACTTAACCGTGAAACATTATTTAAAAATTAAAGAAAATTGTATTTACTTCAAAAGATGATTTTAATGTTTCACGTTAAGATAAATTTGTATACCTACATATTTAAACCCTGATGTCTTCACCTTGAATCAAAACTTTAGCATTTCTCTCACATGGTTGATATTTAATGTTATTACAATTTACTTACTGTAAGCTCCAAAGTTGAATACCTATTATCAAAACGTTGGCTTTGTGAAATTAATGTATGGAAGGTACATTCAGTTTCTCAAAATGAGGAGTTGAATCTGCTTGTTACGTCAAGTCTGTGGTTCTTAATTTTTTGTTATTGTGTACATATATTTATGTCTACTTCATAATCCTGTGTATTTAATTATTATTCATTTAATTTTAGTATGAGTTGCATTTTTGGAAATTCAAGCGTTATTAAAATTAATGTTAGAAGTTCCGGTCTAATGTACGTTTTTAATTTGAAGAAAAATAATAAAATTCAATGTTTCATGATATACTACAAAACGTCTACTCTTGTTATTGAAGCGAATAAAAACATTATTGTCAACAAATTACCAATTGTAAATATAAATAAAATAATATCTGTTAATTTTGCTGTTAAAAGTACAACACCATACTGATAACGGAGTCAGCACCAACTCAAAACAATGTTTATTCCCAAATACATCAATCAAACCTCAAAAATACTACATATTTAATTTTTAAAACTTTTATTTTTATTAAATCGTACTTAATATGTCAAAAACATTATCCTTTTCTGGATTTTTAAAACCACAGTGTGTGCTTCGACGATAGCATGTTAGACGAATAATGAGAACGAAAAAACCGATTCAGCTGAAAACTTGTAACCTTATACAAATGGAAATGGTCTACTTACTGAAAGTATTTTTATTCCGGTTATAGCCCAATTTTTATTTTATGGTAGTGTTTGACATTTCATAATGGAAAGAAGCGCCTATACAACTTGTGGAAAAATCGGTCCATATTTCTTCAAAACAGAGGCGACCGGAATATTACTGTGAATGGTGATCGTTATTGCGCCATGATAACAGCCTATTTGATACCTAAAATTGAAGTCCATGATCTCGACGGAATTTGGTTCATGCAGCTCGTGAAACCATGGCTTTATTGCGAGAACGATTCGGTGAGCAGATCATTTCACGCTTTGGACTAGTGAATTGGCCGGTTAGATCATGTGACATAAACCTATAAACTCGAAGTATACATGGATAAGTCGGCTACGATTGAGAATTAGGGTAATATTACTCGAGTCATTGGCCAAATACCACTCCGAAATACTCAAACACGTCATTGAAACTTGGAACTTCAGAAGGACCATGTTAACCGTAGTTACGGCCAACATTTGAAAGCAATTATCTTTAAGAAATAATTGTAAAGAATGGTTGTTTTGCATGAAAATAAAGATTATAAAATAAAATAATTTTTATTCATTTTTTTTAATTTAAAAAATATTTCTAAATGAATCACCTATTATTATTTGTTTGTATAGATCTTCGAGTCAAAATGACTACCAAGTATTTTTGCACAGCTAACTTCATTGTTAAACAGCCTAAGTCAAAAATTATAGTGGTGATCTGAATATAGATTAATCACAAGAAAAGTTTAACTAAACAGGTTATTTTATGTTCTTCCTTTTTTAATTTGGTTTCTATTCCCAAAAACTATACAAGAATAGTAATTACTGTTGTTTGTACACCTCGGTCTTCTATTGATTATATCATAAGAAAATTCAAAACGAAATTCAGTTATATCATTTCAAAATACAAATTTAGGGGTATCTGAACATTTCGCACAGCTTATTAACTTTAAATGCTACTCAAAAAACAGACAAAAGAAACTCTAACAAGTATTCCATATTTACGACGTGGAATTACGCCCGATGTAAATTAGATACATTTAAAACTGATCTTAAAAACTACGCACTTTATATTTCATAATGAGGATGAGGTGAACAACATCTTTGAACATTTTTGGGGATTTTTATGTCACTTCAACAATGGATTTCGAAGCAAAAATTAAAAAGGAGTCTTATGGGACGAATCAAAAATTCGGTTTAGTAAAGAACTACAAATAGGTTATAACAAATTACAGCACCGGTTAAAAAGTTATACACCTATGCAATAGTAATTTATAAGAATCATTTAATCACTTAAAATGTAACGTTAATTTTGAGATAAAAAAAGGAAAAATGACAAACATTTTTCGGAATCAATCACCAAAAAAGTTGAAAGTTTTCTACCAAGCAACATTACAGCTACGAGTGAATACAGCATAGTGCACACCTTAATTATAGTTCAAAAAACAATTTCTTTTATTTCGGTCTCTAAAAATTAAATTTCTAAAATCGTTATGTCGTTTCAAAATAAAAAATCTACTGGCATTGATTAAGTGCTGATCTCAGTTTTAAAACATTGTTCAATAGAAATTACAGACATATTGCTAATATTTTAAACCGTTCTGTTTCTGCAGGAATTTGCCCGAAGCCTTTAAAATATTGCGTTATTGTACCGATTCACAAGAAAGGGTCGGTAGACGACATTTGTAACTGCAGGCCAATTTCATCACTTTCTAGATTCTCAAAATTTTTTTGAAAAAACTTTTTGTATTCAATGCTAAATTTCCCAGACAGTAATAAAACAATCAGTAAAAACCAGTTCGGCTATAGAGAAGGAATATCAATAGAAACTGCCACAACTTCTTTTATTTGAAAAATTAACAACTTTTTAGAAAATATAATTTTGTAGTTTCATTGACTTATTGATTTTACTAGTGCATTTTGATACTGTAGGAACCTGTAATGTAGTTAGTAGAGCTGAGTAGAGAGGGCGTTCAGAAGGGTTATAAAAAAAAAAAAAGCGAAGTTCCGGAAGAACTTCTCCTACTCCTGCGAACGCGGCTTCCTTAATAGTACCGAAACGTGCGTTAATAAACCTTAAGAATTATAGTATTCATTTATTAGTCTGTTATAAAATATACCAAACGAAGACTAAATTCGGTGACCCCTGAGTAAGTACCTTCACTTATTTAAAGTTTGAACGACAAAAAAGAGCACGTGGTAATGGCGGAAGAGAATCAGACAGCAAGCAGCAACATACCTGCATCTCCAGCAGTGGTTACATCGGCATTCCTTACCACCCTTCTGGCCAAATCGCACGGAATTATGGTTCGCAACAGCCGAAGCAAGATTCAACTTAGCGCACCCAAAAATCACCCAGGAAGCGACCAAATTCAGCCACGTGCTGACGGTGCTTTCACCGGAAATCGCAGATGAGGTAGCCGACCTGATAACGAAGCCAGATCCGGTAGAACCCTACACCAAATTGAAGTTGGCAGTAATAAATAGAACAGCCCTATCAGAGACCCAGAAACTAAGGCAACTATTATCGGGAGAAGAATTAGGGTCCAGGAAACCAACACAATTGCTGAGACACATGCGGTTGTTAGTGAACGACACAGGTTATGTCAACGATGAAGTGCTGAAAGAGCTCTTCCCGCAACAAATGCCAGTTAATATTAAACCAATATTACTATCATTGTCTGGCGTAGGGTTGGAACAAATGGCGGAAGTGAAGCTGACAGAATAATAGAGCATAATTCCTGTGATCGCAGCTGTGAGCGCTAAAGAAACTTAAAGCGCCGGAAAGAGAGGAAGTGCTGACGGAAAAATCCAATCACTGCACTATAATGCCAAACCAGATAGTGTCCTAATAAGATTGGATAACTTAGAGAGAGGGGCAGTAGCAGGCAACGTCAGGCAAGTAGAGCCAGGTGCCGGTCAACGGTCAAAAACGCCAGTTCCGGGGGAGAACAAGGTGTGCTGGTATCATCGAAGGTTTGGCGACCGTTCCACAAGATGCACCAACTCCTTCCAGGGTTTCAAGCGGATACAAAAACGAGCGAAGTACGCAGTAGATTCGGCAACTGCTGCAGAAACCACAAGTCTCGCCGCCTTTTGTAGTAGATCAAACCACTAAGCACCATTTCCTAATCGACACAGGAGCCGACATCAGCATTTTACCTGCTCGATTTAAACACCAAGGATTGGACCCTGCTACTTCAACATTCAGCTATGCGAGCAGCAGACAACACCAAACATCACAGTGTACGGGCATAAGACAATCTGCATAAATATCGGACTCCGCAAAGCATTTCAGTGGACTTTTGTGGTAGCCAATGTGACTGATGCTATTCCTCGGTGCAGACTTTACATAATTTCAATTTAAGTGTAGATATTAGAAATAAGAAATTAGTAGACAATCAGACGAGAGAGAGTCTTGTAGTCAGTTGTCAGTGCAAACAACCTAGTACAATAAGTGTGCAAGCAGTATTCGGTGTGAATGACTCTAAATACAATGACATTGATTCGAAGTACTCCTGAGCATTATTCGACCTACGTTAAAAGTCCCGCAACGAGCAAAAACCTCGACATCTTACATTACATCGAGACTAAAGGACCCCTGAAGTATAGTAAAACCACGTAGGTTAGCCCCAGACAAATACAAGGTGGACAAGGAAGAGTTCCGACAAATGTTGGAAGCTGGCATAATCCGTCCGTCTTGTTCCGAATGGGCTACACCCCTGCACCTGGTTAAAAAGGCAGATGGCAGTTGGAGACCATGTGGCGATTACAGGAACCTGAATGCGATAACTGTAGCAGATCGGCAACCCTATTCCATTACATACATGATTTCTCCCAAAATTTATCGAGCAAGGAGATATTTCAACAATAGATTTGATGAAAGCTTATTTTCAAATTCCGATTAACCCAGATGATCGTAAGAAGACAAAGCGATAACGACACCTTTTGGATTACATGAGTTCGTGAGGATGCCATTTAGTTTAAAGAATGCCGCACAAACCTTCCAGAGGTATTTGGATCTAAATATTTAAAGATATGGATTTTGTATACGTTTATATAGATGATTTATTAATAGCCTCTACGTCGGAGGAAGAGCATGTACAACACATTCAAATGGTACTTAAAAACTAAATTCGAACATCACATAATAATAAACCCCAAAAGTGTGTGTTCGAGCAACTTTACAGTTAATTTCCTGGGAGTTAGACTTCAGTAAGCCGGTTTAACACCAATCCCTGAAAAGCTCGATAGCGTCAGCAATTTCCCACTGCGGAAACAGTAAAACAGTTGCAAAGCTCCTTGGCATGGCTCAATCACTACCGCAGGTGGATACCGAATGCAGCACAAATACAACAACCCTTAACAGAACTATTGAAAGGTAGCAAACACAAGAACTCGGTGTGATAACATGGAACAGCATGACAACACGAGCATTTGCAGAGTGCAAAGAAAAACTGTCCGACACCGCAATTTTGACATTTCCTCACCCTACGGCAAACCCCAGTTTAGTGGTCGACGCATCTGATGTGGCAGTTGGCGGAGAGGATACAGCAAGGCAGTAAAATGGCAAACCAATTTCTCTGTTTTTCTTCTCTGTCAAACTCACGCAAGCTGAGAAGAAGAGATAGCACATATGATCGTGAACTGCTAGCAACAACAGCCAAAAGCATCCGATGACTTCATGGATACCTCGAGGGTTTAGGAATTCACAATATTTACAGCATCCATCGCCCGCTTACATTTGGTTCCTTCGTTCAGAAGCTGGAAAAATGCAGCCCACGACAATGTCGTCTGCTCTGATTATATATCTCAGTTTTCGACAGATATACAGTATATTAAAGGAAGTGAAAATTCTCCTGCAGATGCCCTTTCACGAGTAAAGGAGCAGTAGCTAAAGTAGTAGCAGAGCAATTTGATAGCAAAGCCTTGCATGAAGCTCAAGAAAAGACGAGGAACTGTTGGAATTAAAAACAAATGAGAAATACTCATTCCAGAAAATTCCAACCTTTACTTCCAGATGTCGAACTGTGGTGCGAGATGGAACAGGAGCAGATCTGAAGAATTTATATTCCTAAGTCGCTCAGGAAGTCAATCTTTGACCTAGTGCATAAACTTCTGGCATCCAGGGGTTAGAAGTTCAGTGAAGCAAGTGACCAAGCGCTACTTTTGGCCAAACATGAGGTGAAGGATACGACCAGTCTGGGCTCGATCTTGCATTCCGTGTCAAAGAGCTAAAGTTAGGTCGTCACATTAAAGCGCCAGTCGGAACATTCGGCACACCAGATGCTAGGTTTTCCCATGTGTACATCGACATCGTCGGCCCCCTTGCGAATTCCGACGCTAAGCAATATCTTTGTTACGATGATTGATCGCTTTAGTAGATGGCCCGAAGCTATACCTGTAGCGGATATTAGTGCTGAAACAGAAAGCAAAAAGCATTTTTTAATTGTGGGCTGCACGATTTGGTAGCCCAACAATAATAACGACCGACCGAGGAAGACAGTTTGAGTCACTGGTTTTTCTCAAAATCTGGCTAAGCTTAACTGGTATTAAAAGAAACCGAACCACTGCATACCATCCACAGTGTAACGGATTAGTGGAACGCTTCATCGCCACCTTAAAGCTGCTCTGAAGTGCCATGACTTGAAAATGGACTGAAGCCCTTCCCTCAGTACTTTTGGGATAAGGAGCACAGTTAAAGAAGACATAGGTGCCACACCAGCCGAATTGGTTTATGGAACCACATTGAGACTTCCAGCAGACTTAGCCGATCTTCAAGCACCGAGCACAGCCATACCATTCGTAGAAACTGAATATGTAACAAATTTAAAGCAGCATATGAAAAGAATTCGTTACACTCAAACGGTAGCACATGGTCAAACAACAAGTTATGTTCGAAAGACCTAAACACTGCAGAATATGTGTTCGTAAGGGCAGACAGCGTAAAGAAACCTTTACAATACCCATATGATGGCCCATATAAAGTGCTCCGCAGAAATGAAAAGTTTTACGAGTTGGACGTGTTAGGGAACGTAAAAGTAATATCAATTGATAGGTTAAAGCCAGCAACAGTTGACCCAGTCAAGTTTAAGGATGAATCGCCCAAAGCCCCGAGCAGTAAAGTCATGGTGAACGAACCAGCCACATCTTATCCGCCAAAACCATAGTGACGACTAGAACAGGGAGAACGGTTAAATTTCCCAAAAAGTATGCGGACATGGTTACTGTTCAACCAATTTAAATGTACATAATTGTCATAATGTTGTTATCAGTTATTATGTTATAGGTTATGTATATTATGATTAATGTAATGTAACGTATACACCAGAAGGGGGTAAACTGTAGGAACCTGTAATGTAGTTAGTAGAGCTGAGTAGAGAGGGCGTTCAGAAGGGTTATAAAAGCGAAGTTCCGGAAGAACTTCTCCTACTCCTGCGAACGCGGCTTCCTTAATAGTACCGAAACGTGCGTTAATAAACCTTAAGAATTATAGTATTCATTTATTAGTCTGTTATAAAATATACCAAACGAAGACTAAAATACTATTAATATTAAGTTTGTAGCGCAAAAACTACAATTTGATGTACGATAACTACACTACTATAGTTATAGCAGCAGCTAAATAAATTGAATTAAACGACAAAGTTAACACAGTTCTGGCCAAATTCTATTCGTGGTGTATAAAAAATTCATTAAACATGAATTTTTCAAAATCTGAATGTATTCAACTATCGCACGAAAATTTTTGGAATCAAATTTCAACCAAATTCAGCTCCCTAAAAAATGAAAACAACTATGACAAGTATTGTCAATTTTTTGAGTACTCAAATTGATTACAGTTTGCAATGGGATGCACAAGTTAGCTCTTTTTGTAAAAATTAATAGAAACCATTACTTGTTCTGCAATGTAGCACGGTCGTTAAATATAGAACATTTGTTAAATGTTTATTATAGTATCGTTTACCGTACATTAGCATGTAACATAATTGTTTGGGGACAAGTAGTCGATGCACAAAGAGTTTTTATAAATAAAAAATAATTATAAGGCGAATTTTTAATTTACAACAGTCGTGTAGAGAATACTTCATCAACTATAACATACATTCATACAGATATAAACACTTTAACGACATCTAACAACCTTCATCAATATAGTACAAGAAATGAACAAATTATATTAACGAAACCCAAGTATTCATTTTACGAAAAGTCACCACTTTACGCTGGCTCAAGTTGTGTTTTATTTTTTTTGATTATTTAAGGAAGCATCAACTACTAGGTTATTAGCTCCCATCTATAGGTATCAAGGTAGTATTATAATTTAGGGTAGTATACTATACTTATTTTTGAAATGTCATTGAACTGGGGACAATCATCAAAGTATTGCGTACAAGATCTCTCACGTCTGGTTATATCGTCTGTGAGTTGTAGGTTAGTTCTGAACCTCGTTCTTGCCTAATTATCTATAATGTTGTGCCTGATATATGTTTCAGGTCTTTTCGTTTCATAAATTTTACATCTATACTTGTCAGTTGTGTCGTTGCACTGCAGGCAGCTTTATCGGCCTCTTCATTAACCTTATTACACCTATGTGACTTGCAGTCCATATAAACGTTATTTGGCATGTCTTTTGTACAAGTTTAATTAGTGCCTGTATCCCTTTGAGTTATAGGATCCATGTATAAATATCTCTCAATCCTATGAGAACACTAATCGAGTCTGTGACCACGAACATCTCCCTGCATTTACATCGTATTAAAACAGTAGAGGAGAGTCAAAGTTGTGATGGCATACTATTCCGCCGTATTTTCAAAGAAGGTACAACTCTTCAGTTTTGGAACCATCTGTATACATGAAAGTTAGCTTCCCGATATCGTAGCAGAATTCATTAAAAGTCTGGGGGCATGATCGTTTCTGGCAAGATGTTGTGTTAAGCATTGATATGTATAGCGGGCATTGACCACGGCGGTATTTCAGTTCGAACCCTTCATTAATTAATTCTAGACATGTGTAAATCTAGCGAGTTCATACATTCCTGAAAAACGTTCACCACAAGGTCGTGTTAAAGTCGGCCTCACGCGAATAGCCCGTCTCGACCCTTGAAGTTAAATATAGTTTGAATGATCGGGGTAAGCTGTACCCTGACATGTAATCCGCAGTTAAGGTGTCCCTTCTCTGGTTCAACGACATTAATCCTGCTTCGCAATATGCTCCTTTAAAAAAGCTCTTATACAATTGTGCAGTCCCAGGTAGTAATAAGCTGCTACGCGTGCTAACGAGTATACTACTCATCCATAGTGCAATCATGATAATACGATAGCCCTATAGAGTGTGTATCACTCACTTTGGTTCTGCTCCCCATTTTGTATGACCTAAAATTTTGATTACGTTCATCGCTCAACAACATTTCTCATTCAACAAGGATATGTGCGAAGTCCACGTTAGTTTGTCATCAAACGTCATACCCAAACATTTTGCATGACGCAGACATCCAATGACACAGTCTTTATAAACAGTACTGATTCTTCAGAAAATATAAAGCTATTGGTTTTCTCCATTTTTAATTATCTTATTTACAGACTCCTGCAGTTTGCATGTTATTTCTCCTACAATCTTTTTCCCGAATACATGATCGCCAGGTCATCTACATATAGACATTTATGAACACACGGGTCTACATCTAACAGCAATATCAAACAACGTACAGCTTAGGATGGAACACTGCGGTGCGTAAGAAACGATTTAATGAAATTCAGCATGTAACCTCTGATTCCGTAGCTGTAAAGTTTTTGCAATATTCTGTATCTCCACGTCATATCATACGCTCCTATTATATCCAAGAACACCGTGACCAAGTTTTTCCGATTTTTAAACGTATCCCGGATATGATTTTCCATTAATACGAGATGGTCTAAGGTCGATCTGTTCTTACGAAAACCTACCATGCAGCAGGTAAGGCTATTAGGACGATAGCTGGCTGTTAGAGTCCTTGAGTAACGGTATTACAAAGTTTACTATAATGTTTCTTCTGTTATTACAGTTACATAATCGTTAATAATAAATTATTACTTAATCAAGTATTATTTTCCAAGAGATATGGGATTATGGTCCAGGGATATGCAATTAAGCTGATTTTATTTTTTTCCTAAATAACGATGTATCTAACGAAAAACTGGAAAGTTTTTTGTTTTAGAATTAAAAGAGGAAAGGTTATTAAATATAGATTTTTTTAAAAACTTAACACCTGTATTTCAGAAAAGAAGGAAAAAAAATCGTCTGTTTAATTTAAGGTACATACTTAATTAACACCATGTATATCTTACCGCTTTAAAGATGCTGCCAGTGAGCAGGATGTCATGGTAAGGTCAATGGCAGAGAAGTCGTTTGATTTCTCATTAAAGTGTGTCGGAGAGCAGCTATTAACTAGCATTACTTCATCCCTTTCTAGACAATCTTGCAAGATACGACCCTTATCATCGGTTCTTGAAGAACCCCACAACGTGTTATGAGCGTTAAAGTCACCCAGTTCTATGAAAGGGAGGAAGTTGTCCAACAACTCGCTGTTTTATCATTGCCCATTGCTTATTGGAAAATATTTGCACTATCACAGTCACCCAGTGTATTAAAGTAATGTGAAAGTAAGTAACTACAATTTTAAATTTTGAAAACAAATTTCAATTTTGAAAAAAAATGGTAATCTACGTACAAACTTTGTTTGAAATTCAAATAGCTATTTTCGTCTTAAGTCGACTGACATGGAGGTGTTCATTGTTCTTAAACATCCCGTATTAAAGTTCAGTATTTTAAATGTATCTAATCACATATTAATCAAATTAATATGTAACTAAATTCTCAATTGAGAGAGCTCAAAATTAATTATTTATTAATAATAATTAGGTTGTTTGTAAATCCTACGTACTCCATATAAATTGAATCGACTGAGGTATGTTTCGCAGTTTTGAATTGTAATTTTTTTCACACTTACATTCTATATCTACAAATCTTAAGAGATCTTTTTAAAATTAACACTAAAATTTACTGTAATGGTTGCAATTTTGTCTTGAAAATTTCCCGAAAAACCGTCCGAGAGAAACTTCCGGTCTTTCAAGATTTCCTTTTTCTTTGTTGCGGTATAGTGAAACAACGATATCATTTTAACACTAAATAAAATATTCTGTAAGAATATATTTCTTTGTCGCCATTTTGAATACATTGCTCAAACCTAAAACTCCAAAGTTTTGCGTTTGCCAACATAATAATAATTATAATATATGAGCAACGACATTTGAGAAAATCGGTTTTGCAACATAGTGGTTCTAACCAGGTTTTAATTTTTGCATGGCTGAGAAACTTTTCGCAACTTACTGAACTAACAGGGAAGTGCTAGTGTGCTTGGAGTAGTTTGGTATAGAATCGGACAATACTCTTTTCTAATATGTTCTTTTAAGTTTTGTATATTTATTTCATGATTTTTAACTGAATCATATTTTTCATTATAACAATTTTCGCATTTAGTAATTCAGGAGTAAATATTTAAAATGTCTTTATAATTATTTATAAAATCATCTGCATTCCTCTCTGTCTAACTTAAAGAATGCGTCCACTGTTTTGCCAATGGGATGTTCTCAAAACGCAGTTTCAAGTTGGCACTTATATTGTCTACCACCTGGTTGTAAATATTTATTTTCCAGTAGTCCTTGGTTGATGTCTCAGATGGTAAATCCAGTATTGCTTTTACCAAGAGTTGTCTCAGTATAAAAGTCCTTGGCAAGGTTTACAGTCGAGTTCTTGCGATTTTCAGCTTTCAGCTCGACATCTTCCAAATATGAAACTCGTTTCTAGATGCATTAAAATTATGTATTGTGGTTGCTATAAGATCACCAGCTTTGGCCTATAGTTGCGCCTTTGCTTGGAAAAATTTGCCCAGTACATTTACTGTACTCAGTACGGAATGAAATGAATGCAGTGCTATGATAAACTCTGGTTTTGTCATAACCGTTAGCAGCCCGAGAGCTTCAACGGCGCTTTTATCACGGTTCTGCGTAACTTCTCTCTCCAAAGCCAATTTAATTGCTTCGTAATTGATCAATACTGCTTTGCAGTTTTCGAACCGACAACTCCATCTCGTAGTGCTTTGGAAACTTCCCATTTCGCGATTGGTTTTAATCCCTGAGATACTTTTGTATTGTTTTAAGACTACCTTGATGACCGGGTAATGAAAAATAACCATACAGCGATTCGATCCCGTTAAAAAAAGTCTTAGCTAAGGGAATGTTTGCGCATGAATCAACTACGACTAGATTTAGTTTGTGTGCTAAACAATGAATGTATATGGCGTGAGGGTAAGATTCTTTTATAATTGCTTGCAAACCTCGATTTTTTCCAGCCATGACACTAGCGCCGTCATACGACTGAGCAAGAATTGGAACCTCACTCAACTGGGTTTTTTCAGTGCCTCCAAAACTAGCATAGCCAATCCTTGGGCATCTTTGACGTCGAACAATCGATAAAACCAATAAATCTTTCTACCACGTTTAAGTCGACCGCGTATCTAATAGTGATTGACAATTGTTCATCTTTGTAGCATCTCGCTTCATCTACACTTAAAGAAAAAACACATTCTTTCACTTCTTTCACAATCTCTCCAAGGTTAGACATGCTATTATTTCAATTAGTTTATTTTGAATATCTGGGCTGCAATAATTTAAATGTTTTTCAAAATGCACAGTAAAATTTTTGTCGTACTTTGCGAAAAGTTGCGAAATTTCCAATAAATTGCCCCTATTCTTAGATGATGCGTTCTCTTCATGGCCCCTTAATAGCAAACCTTGACGGACAAGAGTCAGTATTATGTCAATCAGTTTCAATAAATATTCTATTTTGAATAACTTCTTGTTCTTGTTGTTTTAGAATCTGCTGGTAGACATCTCCATCTTTAAGAGATTTTTGATAAGACACATATTTTTGAGTACATTCGATATGAAGCGAAGACTCAGTTTTTTCCAATTGTTGTAACCGTTTTTCACAAACTTTTCATGTTGGTCACGTATGCCTGGCTTAACAAAATGCCTGCATACAAAACAGTATACCCTGTCTTCATCTATGCTGTATTCCACCCAGCTATACAATTGATAGTATTTTGATGTAAAGCATCTTAAATTTGGGCCTTGTTTTGTTTTCGGGAACTTTATGCAGGGTTGTAAAGGGCCAGTTTGCAGGGTGCCCAAGTTGCTCTGTTCTTCACCATTATTAATAGGCTCAGGATATTCTAGTGTATCTAATACTGGTTGTACATCTGAATCATATGTTACTGGCACTTCCATCTCTATTTTGTTTTCTTGGAGAGTTTCTTTAGATGTGCTTGGTGCTTCAATATGTACATACAGCTGTGCTTGGGCTAGAATTGTCTGCATTTGGTCCGTTTTTACCATCGGGTGTTTCAGTTTTTTTAAAAAATGTTCTAATATCTTTAAATTTTTTGTTCATTTTCATCTAAAAAAATAAGTGTGTATAAGGATTTTATGATATATTGTAATAGTATTCGCGGGGTAATGTTAGGGGTTATAAGACCGTTTAAAAATAAAAAAAATGTACTTAAATTACATTAAATATAGAAATAAATTATTTTACGTACTAGGAAATTTACAATCAATTATTAATAATATCACTTTTGATAACGAGTACAATCGTGCAATAATTAATTTACTTTACTTGTTTTTCAGGTTGATTTTCTTCTCGTTTCCTTTTAATAACAAAATTATCCATTTTTACTGATAAAGGTACAACACTCACTGTTACTTATCACAAATTATAGCCACTACTAAATGAATAAACTGTTTCGTCTTTAGTTGACGAGTTAACAATAACAATGCTAAGTAGCAAATACTATACTGGACATGTGTTAACTAAATAAGCTGAAAAAACTACGGTAAGCACAATCTCTTTTCCAGGAAGGTCAATCGTTAAGGTTGTACCGTTCCACATGTTGATAGAAAACATCTCTTTTATTCTTTGTATTTGTCATCCTAATCTAATTACATAATTTTTAACTTTGATGACACTTTGAAGTTTTGTTTTGCATTTGAATTTTAACCGAAAAGTAGGTATAGATAGGTATATCCTAAACATTGTATATTCTTGATGAAATTTTAAGGGGTGCTGCCCAACACACAGAATCGTTTTCATTTCATTTACAAGACAAACTAAACAAAAGTATACGGATAATTTTATCTGTTCGATGGAGAATAAAATTCGCTTTTGATTATGAGCCACAAAATACAACTCTACTAACCGCACCAACTTGGTAACATCAAGATTGTTTAACGTTGGTGATGTAAATGTTTAATTTTCATTTTAAGACTAATTCTAATGTGACGATAAATCACACAAATTGTAGTTCTGCAGATTTTTCCAGGTGGGGCAAGGGTTTTCCAGGGTGGGCACTGCCCACCCTTGCCCCCTTAGCTACGCCGATGAGTAAATGTATAAGTGAGTATATTGAATGTGACAGTAGATTGAATGCTATATAAAGAATTATTTAAATATTGTTTCAACCAAATTAAACATTTTTTGATGTTTTTCTTTATCATATTTATTCACTGCATTCTAATTATGAATCTACTACAGTTAATTTAGTATTACGTTTTGTTAAAGTTGTGCGTTAATGATGAATGATTTAACGTTTTGATTGAATTTTATGTCAAATGCTAGTTACAGGTGGAATGGGAACTTTTAAAATGTAAAATACATAAATGATCTACAAGCATAAGCTCTTTGAAATAAATATGTAATTAGTCATGAAACTATGACGACGTTGCAGTTTCGGAGTAAACTAAAGTTTGGTACATTACATTACATTTAATGCTGTAACTGGTTCATTTATAAAATTAATTTGTTGGATTGAATATAAATTATTCAAGTTTTAAGAAGTGTCATACACTTTATAATTATTATGTAGGTACCTCTTATTTTAGAATTCAAACCTAAGGAAAACCTGGAATCATTTAAACATTAGGTTTTAAACCCTACGGGTTAATAGAAATTACAAAATTAATAGGAATGTTACAAACACACTGTAATTAATTATTTGCAAGTATGTATGAATATATTCAATAAAACTCGAAGTACCTACTCTTGAATTGCAGTTTTATCAAAATGCAACCCTTTAATTAATAATTAATTTTCAATATTCCACTGTAATTTGTAATTTGCCTTTAATTAAGTAAATGATACAACGAGTACTAAAAGAAAAATCTCTTTATTTAATTTTTGATTGCAAATTACAGATCAATGGTGTAAGTGTATAAACATAATTACAAGAAGAAAGGTACAAATAAATATAAGAAGCCGTTATTTTACTTATTAACAGAAATGTAGTAGTTATAAATTTGAAAATCCTACATTAATACCAATGTAATTCACAAAATTGTTTTATCAGTGATATTCAGAAAAAAGGAAAGCTTAACATCTTTTTTTATCTTGCAATATTTAGAAGAAAATGTTTAAATAGTTTTTAAATTGTGATCATCTCTACTATTTGACGACACTTTCAAATATTTTTTTAATTTTAGGTTAAACCGGAAACGCACACAACTTTGGTTTTATAAACGACATCCTATTCAATTCTTGACATTTGTTTACTCATTTTTTCTTACTAGTTCTCGTTCCGTATTTAATATAAAGTTTTACATATGATAGTTTTGCCGTAAACCCCACAGAAAGATCTGCAAGTGTTCAGGTTTCATCTCTTTCTAACAGAAAACTATGTTATACCATATACTCAGTTTTTTAATACGAGATGGTCTAAGGTCGATCTGTTCTTACGAAAACTTACCATGCAGCAGGTAAGGCTAATAGGCCGATAGCTCGCTGTTAGAGTCCTTGAGTACGGTATTACAGAGGCTTCTTTCCATTCCTTGAGGTCCAATCCAGAGTCTGTTATAAAGTTCTAACAGCCTTTCTTTCATTTCAGTGTCAGGACCCGGAAAAGACAACTTCAAGTCGTTTAAAACCACATCGACTTCTTCAATAGATAAAGGTAGGTTGTAATCATATAATTTGTTTGGATAGGCATCTAGTTCAGTTTCTCTTTCCAGCTTAGTGTCCAGGAATGTTGGATGGTAGTTTGCCGACAAGCTGGCACCTTCAAATTGCGTGGCTAAAGCTTCTGCAATTTCTTCGACATCTTCCACCCGTTGACGATCGTTTATCTCTATAGTAGTAGTATGTATTTATTTGCTTTTTTATATTACAAATGATTCGTATTTACACCTTAACCCCACTTTACATAATAAAAACAAAAAATAAAAATAAAACCAACTTTGTTTTTTCTTCTTTTTTTCACTCTCCTTTCACCTTCCTTCTTCTTTGCATCTGTTCTATCCATTTCTTTTCCTTCTCCTTTTTCTGACAATATCACCCTTCCTTCTCATCTCTTCTCTCAATTCAGAGCACCTCAAGCTCATGTGTTCCATATTTTCCCACTCCTCTCCACATAGCATACACGTTATTCTACTGTCCTCCCACCAGTATCTGTTTTCCCACTCTTCTTTCCCACATCTAAATCTTGCTATCATCTTTTTTTCTTTCAACTTCCTGTCTTCCTTTAAATATTTGGGCATCCCTTCTGTCATAATTTCCATGTATTTAGTGTTGTATCTTCCTCCCTTATCTCTATATTTCTTTATGGCTTACTTATCACAGCCTTCACCTTTCTCTATACATCGCTCAAATTTGCATCTGGCATAATTGACGACGTGTATGCGTTCCCTTTTACATTGTAAGACGACTTTTCTCGATTCCGCCCGGGCTTTTTAAAAGTAATTAGATTGGAAATAGTGGGCTCTCTTCCAAATCGGTTCAAAGCTCCTTTTTCGCAGAAATTGCGACCTTAACCTACGGACACCAGCAGGGTAAGCTCGTTAAACTAGACCACCTGCAGTTTTTGCTATGCTTTTATCTGCAGTTTTTATAATTGCCTGAGTTATATGTAAGAAACTTGCAGATTCTGGAGCGAACAACTGTTTTCGAAAACTGTTCCAGTCCGCCTTCTCAATTTTCCATCTTGCATTGACATATACAGGGTGTTAATTTAGTATGTACCTTAAATTGAACAGGCGATTTTTTGAGTAATTTTAAAATAAAAAGTTTATATAAACTTAGGTCCGTTTGCGATTCCTTTCTGAAATACAGGGTGTTAAAGTTTTTTTAGAAAATCGATATTTAATAATATTTCAAAACGGCTTGGAATATTTTATTAAAATTTTGCATTTGTAATAGTTAATAACAATGAACATTTTGCTATAAGTTTTAACTTTTTTGTTTAATCAGTGGCGTCCACACAGTAATCTAGATGTGTATTTTAAGGAAAACTATTGGTACGCCACTGCTTTTTCTCAAAGTAAAAATTAATATTAGATTCCTCTTTCAATTCTAAAACAAAAAGGTCTTTTCAGTTTATTTCGTTAGATGCATCGTTATTGAGGAAAAAAATAAAATCAGTTTAATTGCATATCCCTGACCATAATCTCATATCCCTTGGAAAATAATACTTGATTAAGTAATAATTTATTATATTATAATGTTTCTTCGTTATTGTTACATAATTGTTATGTACCTAAGGAAAACCTGGACATTCAAGAATCATTTAAACATTAGGTTGTAAACCCTACGGGTTAATAGAAATTACAAAATTAATAGGAATGTTACAAACACAATTTAATTAATTATTTGCAAGTATGTATAAATATATTCAATAAAACTCAAAGTATATACTCTTGAATTGCAGTTTTATCAAAATGCAACCCTTTAATTAATAATTAATTTTCAATATTCCACTGTAATTTGTAATTTGCCCTTGATTAAGTAAATGATACAACGAGTACTAAAAGAAAAATCTGTTTATTAAATTTTTGTTTGAAAATGTTTAAATAGTTTTTAAATTGTGATCATCTCTACTATTTGACGACACTTTCAAATATTTTTTTAATTTTAGGTTAAACCGGAAACGCACACACTTTGGTTTTATAAACGACACCCTATACAATTGTTGACATTTTTTTACTCATTTTTCATTAGTTCTCTTCCGTATTTAATATAAAGTTTTACATATGATAGTTATGCCGTAAACCCCACAGAAGGATCTGCAAGTGTTCAGGTTTCATCTCTTTCTAACAGAAAACTATGCTATACCATATTCTCAGTTTTTTTAAGGATACTTCAAGTATGCACTCCAAGATAGGGAGTGCTATTTAAAAAAATGCAAGTTTAGTTTATAACTTTTATCTTGATCGCCCGGTATAACCAAAAATATTTTTAGAAGATGCAGAAGTTTAAGGTATCCTTGTATGATTTTGCAAAACCGCATTAAACTAGGTCAAGCGACAAAGATATAAGAGAAGAAATACGGAGCTATGAAAACCTTGCAGATAAAGCATAATTAAGCAATATTGCATTCTAATAAACTTTATCAACTGAATAAAGAAAGCGTATTATACAAAATCAACAAGGAATCTATAAATTAAGAACAATTATTAGTAGTTTCTGTGAACGACAAACGAAGATAATTTTAATGTGAACTACAAACAAGTACCATTCAGAAATGAGCTTCTACGGATTTAATTGTGAGAAAAACTAAGAAATGATATTAAAATAGTGAGTGGATTGAACTATGGTATAAAGTAGCACAGAATCGTGAAAATGACATAAGGGAGGCGTATATCAGGTGGATAGAGAAGAGAAACTATGACCAAATTAAAAATAACTACGGTAACCTTGATTGAGTTTTTAAGAAAATCTTAATAAGCTTAACATATTCAAGACACGCGCTAATAAATAACATTTGAACAACTTTATGTATAGAATGAAAAAAAATCCTTTACAGTAAACCCATAGAAAAATAAATCTATCCAAGACGAAGGTAACAATCTTTAGATCTAGAAAAGTGATTACCTCCACAAGTCACAAGTGTAATGGGAAGTGCCATGGTTTGTTTTTGAACAGGGTTTTGTTACAAATATACTGACTATATTTCAACAACATAATGGCAAAGATATTTACATTTTAATTTCGTGGTTATAAAAGTTACTTAAATACATTTTTGAGTTTTAGGTTATTAACTGTGAGTATTCCTAATATTTTTCTTTTTTCCATAATTCCTTTTGGGCCTCAATTTCATTTAAGTGTCTTCAAGGAAAGAATGGAAAAGATAAAGCGGTTACTTGAGAGTGGTGTTCCTTGAATATCAAAACCATGGAACTTTGTACATTGTAAACGTGCATTTAGAATAAAACGTAATCATTTTATACTATAAATTAATATTCCCCATAAGATAACTACTTCCACCAATCAATAGAGGATGAAAAGTGGCAAAGACAAAGTGCAATTTATTTTATTTGTCTGTTCAAATATAAGAAAAAAGTAATTAAAAGTAAAATTGATATAGGCGCTTTTCTGTTTTTCAAATTTTTGAAAGTATTTGTGATTTCAGAAAGGCAATTTCTCTTATAGATTTTGATATAGCAATACTATCATGACTTAAAATATATATAATTTTTGGGAAATACCTATAAAGGGTGCTTCACGGTATGTGGACAGTTAGATGTTATGGTGAAACTACAAATAAATTGAAACTGAAAATTTTCTTTGTTTAATGAAAATAATGACACTATTGCAGGAGTTCTGAATATACAGAATGTTGATCCCAAATTCCTTATTTTAAATGGGATGTCATGTTTTTTATGCAAGTTTCAAATTCTACTCGATATTTTAGAGCAATTTTCAATACCACTACGATGTTAAGAACATCTTATACAAAAAGTAACCGAGATTTGAAAATTAATAACTCCCTAAAAGTAACTAATTATCATACGTTTAAGAGAGGTAGAACTTATTTGTGAATAAACTACCGGCGTTTAAAATTGTACAAGGTGGTCAAAAAAGGAGGTCATACTTTGTTAACTTTAATTTTCATTAAATTGCTTATTTTGAATAGTGCTACAACAGCGCTTAAACCGTGTTACTATTATCATTAAATCTAGCACATTTTAAACGCCCTATACGCAAATTTTCAGTTTCAATGTATTTGTGGTTTTCCCATAACATCTAATAGGCCACTCACCATGAAGTAACCAGTATTTGTGATCTCGAGATTTAATTTAAATTAAATTAAATGTAGTCCTTAAAGACGAGCGCCTCAGAGGTTCAGCTTAATTCGGGCAAATTAAGCTTAAGTAGAATTTTTTAAAGTAGCGTTTAAAAAAAAATTATTGAGTTTATTTAACCGATTGCCTTCAACTTAATAGTGTGTGTGTTTTTTTTAAATAACAGTTCGTAAATAAGTAGGATAACAGTTTAGTAGATCGTAGGCACCCATCAGGAAAAGATTGTAACTAATTTTACTTTTCTATTATTTGCATCCAAAATTTTCAAGGTTTTATAACATTCATAACATTTAAATTTACCACACAAAATTAAAATTTGACACGGCATGGCAGTGTAAACGAGCCTTTCATGACATTACGTGAACATAAATAAATTAACGTTAATATAAGATATATCTACTTAACATTGACACTCACTGAAAGATTACACTAAATACGTAAAAATTAAAAGTTTGTATAGTTACTGATTGACATACCTTGTGTATTGTGTGTAAACTGGATGTCGAATACTCAACTTAAAGAGACGGCAATATAATTTAAAATTGTATGTTATTGCAATCTTCAGAGTATTTAATTTCTGTCAACTAAAATATAATTAAAAAAATTTTCTGATGAAAAAATGAATTCAATTAAAAAAAAAGACGATAATTTATTGTTAATATGCTAGATACTTTATTGTATAATTGTTTGTTTGATGTGATTTTAACGAATTATTGGCAATTTCGCTTGAAGCTTATAAAAATTTTGACATTTTAATTGATGAAATTGTTAACATGATCATCTTAATTAAAAATTGTAATTAAAATTAGTTATTTCCTTCAAACGATTTTTTCAGTTTAATTAAAAGAAAAACTATTTAAATTATTTAAATTTATTTAGTTCGCAATAATAAAAATAACGAAATTAGAATTATATAGACATTTATAGGGAATTTGTTATAGTAAACGAAAATGCAAAAAGCAAAAATTTGTTCCTACATTTAAAAAAAATTTATTTAAAAAATACTTAATTAAGTTTTTATATTATTATTAGTCGGGTATCATAGGATAGTTGGTGGTAACTGCATAATAACTTAAGGATCGGATATTTTTTTTTGGCCCAATCCCATTTGGTGTGTGGTAGGGGTCCAGAGCCATTGTTGTATCTGTAAGACAGTTTTAAGAATAGGGTTAACAGAAATTGATGTAATTTAAAAAAATTAATATTATCAGTATATGTGAATGGTTTTACCTATAAATATATTTCTCGCCAGCCTGTTAAAAATTATTCGGTGATATTGAGGTAGGTATCTGTGAAAATTATTGAGATGTCATGAGCAGGACTAGTACTCTTTCCGTGTATCTCTGAAGTGGTGTCCCATCCGGAGATGATTTGAAGAAGGAAGATCGTCTTCACAAATGGAACCCGTTAAAGTTGTCGCAACGAAAACAATTCTTACGGCATGAAATATATGCTGACAGAGGATGGTGCTAATCATATAAGGAGGCCCATCAAACCCACATCCTCCTCAACTATTGCTACAGTTGGATGTACTTCAGCTTTATCCAACTTACATCTCATACTAGTATCATTGTAACAGTTGTTTCAACCTCTGTTGTAGTTATTATTTTTTTGTTTTGATGAGCAACTGGATCATTATTGTATCATTCCTTTCATTAGCAAGAAAGTGGTGAAATTTAATAGTAATATAGTCAAGTTTTATTAAATTTTATGTTAATGGAAGTTTTGTGATCTTCTTCGTTTCTGCCCTGTTTGCTTTGTACTATTGACATCATCATACTTACCCAAACCGAAATACAATGTCAAAATGTTTGAGTAGTCTTTCCACTTCATGGAAGTGATGTTTTTGGTGAGATCGAGAATTGCGTTGTCCGTCACTGACAAAATGTTGTAGAGGGATGACTTTATTCCATCTAGCATTCCTTCCTCTGCGAGAGTGGGATTAACTCATACTTTAAAAGCTCTACAAGATCTTCATCGCTCTTTTTTGATATTACAGTTCTTTGGAAATATGTCATAGAGTTAATATAATACAGTCTGTATTATAGTTGATTTTCACGCTTGTGCTAGCTAATGAGAAAAATACATTCTTCTTAGGCTGTTTCATGCCACCTGATTTATTTTACTGTTTTGGTATTAACGCGCAATCTGGATGTTCATTAAACAATTCGTGAAT
This sequence comes from Abscondita cerata, assembly GCA_030710515.1. Lineage (NCBI taxonomy): Eukaryota > Metazoa > Arthropoda > Insecta > Coleoptera > Lampyridae > Abscondita > Abscondita cerata. The sequence goes on from JALBCR010000672.1 coordinate 247,318, forward strand.
TGTAATTAGGTCTCATAAATCATTCTTTTGTCGTGATACCCGAAAATATACATGTCGCTCACCACTTTCAAAAAACACTTCAGCGAACTACTACAATGACGGGTAGAGGGAAGTGCCTCCCGCAAATTCACAAACCCACTTGGCGAGTAGAGAATCAGTGATTCCCCTTTCTCAGTCAGGTCAGAATAAAGAATCATTCTATTCATCTTTTAGTCCTTTGATATGTTGGCTCCTTCCACAACAATTCGGCACAAAACAAGCTGAATGAGTAAATGTCTTGGAACAGGTCGGCCGTATTCGTGACCTGTTAACATCTTTCCAATTGAATTAGCAGCGAAAACTATAGACATAGTACATCTTTTAGTCCAGGCCTAGCCATTGTATCACCAATTCACCCCATTAAGGTCTCACAGAGATGGTATCAAACATGATTTCTCTAGCCTTTAAGTAAGTCTGGTCGAACGTTACGAATCAAATTGTGTTTTTTTGTTTTGAAAGCATAGTGTAAGGCGGTGTATATTGTGCTGGTGAATGGGGAAAAATTATCAAATTAAATATAGTTATTGTAAGTTCCTTTTATAATACTGTGATCAAAAGGTAAGGTTAAATTGTTTATATACTGCAAATTCTTTATTTATTCTTACAAATCAATTTCATCCCCTTCACAGTAATCCCCGTCCGATAAACGCACTTTTCCAACGCTTTTACCAATCCTCGAAACAATCGGAAAAGTCTTTTCCGGTATAACCTTCAAGACATTCTTTAATTCGGTTTTTATCTCCTCAATCGTGTCAAAACGACGTCCTCGTTGCGGAACGATATTGATCGAATTTTTGACAAAAACGTCGCGAAGAACCAAAGCAGTATGACATGGTGCATTATCGTGATGAAGGACGCCTGACGCATAACGCTCAAATAATATTCTTTGTTAACAGTTTGAACCAAATCTTTGATTTTTTGGACGTGTCCCTCATCGGTAGACGTTGATGGTCGTCCAGAGCGAGGTTCGTCTTCAACGCGTTCTCGGCCCTCTTTGAACTCGTTGTACCACTTATAATTTTTTTTTGTGCCATAGTTTGATCACCAAAGGCCTTCCGTAACATTTTCAACGTATCCGCACAAGAATATTCGTTCCGCAAACAAAATTTGATGCAAGTTCTTTGCTCAACAAAATCACCCATTGTAGAAATCGAAAAATTTACTTTTGGTTGTTTACAAATACACGTGTAAATCGGAGATAATTAAACCAAACAGATGCTTGGCAATTGTTATAGACAGTCCTACCTACCTAGAAAAAAAAAATTACCTGTCTTCCTAATGCGCGGGAGTTTTAAATGACCATTTCATCTTACTTTTTGATCACAGTTAAGTATAAGTACTGGACTCCGTTCAGATTTCAACTCTTTTAACGTCAAAACAAACAATCTTTTTTTACATTTATGTTTTTGGTAGGATATCATTACTTCTTGCAAAGGTTAATCTATTTACCAACAAATTATATTGCTAATAAATAATTATTTTTTCTACTCGCTGCATTGAAATTTCAACCTTGCTCTTTTTAGCGCGTCGGACCTTAATATTTGTGCGGCGACGTAAAACAATTTGATCGAAAAATAAAATAAACGTCTAACGGCGTCGCAACTTAATAATTTTGATAGAAAAAGTGAAAAAACCGATACGTTGTAGAAAAAAATCAACGTTTAAGAAAGAAGGAAATGTGCATCGTGAAGCAACTTGTAAAATCGAATTATAGATTTCAGTAACAGCCAACAATTGTTAAATGGTAAGTCATTAGTATGAACGCTACCTGCAAGCTTCGACCGTTCCTACGTCGGGTCAAAACGAGGTACCGCGAAGCACGTTCTTTTTAAGATTTAGAAAAAAATAGTTAATAGTTTTTCATAACTTTTTTTGTATAATTGATACTAGTCTTTAAGCGCGTCCTATGAACGCATGAATTTTGACCTATAACTTTTTGACCTTAAAGTCATATGCAAAGTTATATTAATGAATATATTAAAAAACTGTAACAAGTAAGGATTATAACAAACATTCGAAATATCTTCCATTTTTATTCAAGCGCCAATTGATTAGTTGCTGAAAAGACGTGTTTACTTTCTTCAACATTTGAAGTGAAATGTTTGAAAACCCGTCCATTACTCTTTGCTGCATATTTATTTGTATTGTTGATGGATCATATTTCGTTTACATATCCCTACAAAATGGTTTTGTCAGATCAAGTGATCTAGCCAGCCACCTGGTGGGTCTATTTGTGCCATCCAGTGGTTCGAACAAATTTCATTGAGATGTGCTCTTGCGAAGAATGTAGAGGCTCCATCGCTTTCTATGTTTTTTGTGGGCGTCGGTATGTGGCATATACTGCTACGGAATTTATTTTCCACCAGCGGCCTTTTTCGTGTTTTTTTAACTATTAAGTATCTCAAAAACTACGTAGTTTAGGCATAGGATACCTTTACTACAAATTAAAGAGGAGAAAAGATGCTATCTTTTGGCGAAATTAAACAAGTGTCATTCTATCTGAAGAAAATGAGTCGTAGCCCTTTGAGTTTAAAAAAGTTCGCATTTTTTGTGAATACCCCGTAACACAAAATGTAAATTGCTAACTATTTAAATGTTGCTAACGTCGTTGCTAAAATTTGTTTATTAAATTTACAAAACATAGTTATAGGTTGATTGATTTCCTCCTCGATTAGTAGACTAATTGAAAATTTAAGCCTTCTTATAGGAAGGACAAATCGAACACACACTTTACGGTGTAATTCTGGCGACGTTTCGTGCTGCGAGGGTGAACCCGTGTGTCTAACTGAGATCAGGTTTGCCGTTTTTGGCTTTGTATACTAAGTACATTTCTGGTAACTTACCATGTTGTTATAAAAGCTTATATTTGATTTGCCCCTGCTATAAGAAGGCTTTAATTTTCAATTACAAAACAAAGTCACACAAAGTAAATCCTATTTAACGAAAATGTTTCAGAAAAACAAGAGTGACAGTGAATTAAAAAATAATTAGATGGGTATGAAGAGGTTGAAAAACTACGACAGAACATCGTAAAATAAATTGTACCGTTAAAAATAAATGTACGAATTAGATCTTTTCAAACCAATGGTGTTTTTGTATAAACTGAGAAAGAAGATAGCACTAATGTAGGACCCTGTATATAGTATACGAAACACCTAAGAAACGCAAAATAATTAAAATAAAACAAATAAACAATTAATTTCGTATTTATTTAATCCTATAACGTTTATTTTATTTTTAACCAAAACTATATTTGCTTTGAAAGAGAATGTTTATCTCCCACACAATGTTTTATTTCGAAGACAGTGTTATTATTACAAAGCATTAAATACATACAAGTAGGGTCTTTGTTTTATTTTCTGTTTGTAAAAATTAGGATATTCTTTTTACATTTTTCTTTATTTACTTTTATCTGAGTAACAGTATACTTAACATTTTTACAGATCGTACTAGGTAAACATATCTGATAAATAATTTACTATTAGAAGTTTAACTGAAAACTGAATTAAAGAAAGTCTTAGAGTCACATTAATAACGTCAGTTTGGGGTATGAATAAGGGGGTGATGTCAAAGGATTAATTGAAGCGCACAACGCTACTTTAACAGATGTTACTAAGCTACTAATTAAATCTTCAGCTCAATAATATATACGAAGTACTCCAAGTAAATGTGATATTTAATTACCAAAATTATAGTTTTTACAATTTTCTACAATTACCTACTTACTTTTTTATAATTAACGTCACAATATCTAACAGTTTCATACCTGTAATCGTATAAAGTTTATAAAGTTAATGCAATAAAAAATTAGTACAAGTAATATAAAATTTTATACATAACTAATTTTGAATCCTGAATTGAAACTGCAATTATCCAATGTATTGAAATAAAGTTGCAATGAAACTTAAGCACAAAATTCGCAGTCTGTTTATTAATAATAATCAGTTTAATAAAGTTAGTTCAGTTTCTAAAGGTTTTACAAATTATGACAAGTTACCACAGTTACCGGGGGTAAACTATCTAATATTAATAGTAACTTAATTTTACCCGTAATTAACTAGCTTAGAGGTGTTAGCTACAGCACGTCAATTAGTATTATCTTTTACAAATTTTCATTACTTAATCGTCACTTAAGGTGACAAGGAGGAGATTAATGTGCGGTAATGTGTAGTTGTTAAGAACAACGTACCCTTAGAATTCTTATAAAAGACATACATTTATATAAACGTTAATGTCATTTTAAAATATTTCTATGCGTTTATTAAAACTATTACTATCTACAAACCCAAATTATATGTTAATGTGATATCATCATCATCTAACGCTAAAATCATTATTAATGCTAAAATTAAGTTTGTTTTTTTAGTTTATAAAACCATTTAAATTATTTTCTTGAACTTGGAAAGTGACGTAAAGTAATTTCTTATAACGAAATTTGATATTTAAGAAAAACAACTGAATTCAGTCAAACCTTTCTAATTTTATTAGTAATAAATAAAGAATAAACTATCATTAACTTGTATTTGTCTAGGAAATTCGATTGGTAATAATTACTTTTCTGTTGACAATTCATTCAGAGCTTTTGACTATCATATACATGGTGGAGCACTACTAACGAATTATTCTGTAGCATCAAATACCGCCAGAAAACGTAAATCATACATTTTAAAAATATTTTGGATCCTACAGGTTGCTCAGAAATGCGTACAATATCAAGATTGAGTTATTTTAAATAGAAGGCTCTGTATATTTTTTTCTATTTTTAAATTATACTTTAAAAAATAATGTACGTCCTTTAAGATTTCCCCATACTTACTTATTTCTGTTTTTTAACTCTCAATGTCTTTTTCAATATTTACTACTATGTGCTGATGTACAGGGTGTTGTTAATACTACCACATAACAGTAACTACATTCAACAACAATAAAGACAAAACATGCGCTTGTGTGTTAGGGTATTAATTGAATAATAAAGTGATAGTCTTCATGGTTTTTATTTAATTAAATAATTTTCATTATAATGCACTGTATTTGTAATATCATCTACTTTTCCTGATAGTTAATGTATCATTACGTACCACTTCAATGTTACAAGAAATGCAGTATCTAACATCATCAAATGTGGTGACAAGGGCTGTATCACTATTTAAGTTTTTGAGTATGGCTTGCAGGTAAAGTATTAGTTCTCATTGTATTCTTCTCCTTTTCAAAATCTAATCAATCTTAAAAAGTATAAACTATAAACAAAATAGGTAGTAGACTCATGATGAGATTTTAACATCCCTAATAAGTATATGCTTAGATAATAAAAAGTAAATACATAGAACACGAAAATATACATGTTCTGAAGGATTTATTTTGTTAAGTAGAATTAGTGCAATACCTTCTAAGTAAACAGTCACATACCATTGGAAATACAGAAGCTAATTTTCAGAATCACCAAAATATTTCTACTTTTAGTTACTGTCAATGACTTTAAAATAAATCATCAACTTATATAATTATACACAGGGTTGTGTTTAACAGTATTCAAAACACATAAAATTGTTTCATGACATAACTTTAATCTAGTTGTTATTGTTTCTCATTTTCGAATGAATTACTATTTTGATTCATCTCTTCTTCTTCTTTATTTCGCCAATTTCTATCTGCTGGATATAGGCGTGCCTCACGTTTCTTCATTTCTCTCAATTTTGTGTGACGTCATACTAATATAGTCCTGCTATTTTCTTTATGTCGTCAGTCCAACTCGTGTGCAGTCTTTCTACTTTTCCCTTTCTCCCCATGGTTTTCATCTGATTAACTTTCTACTTCACGTCCTCTGCTTTTCCTTTTTGTTTTACCCATATGTTTGTCTTAAGGTCTCATAATTTTATTCCTATTATCTTTTCCTCTATTGCTCTTTAGTGGACTTCTACTTAGGATCCAGGTCTGGGCTCCATACGTTATCACTGGCAGTATACATTGATTTTACCTACCGCTCCGATTGAGAGTAATCGGCATTATTTCGGTAATTATCTATCATACATTTCTCAGCTTCCTTATTTAGTTACCTTGCACTTGTCAAGTACCTTCGCTATGATTGCGATGTCGTCGACGAATCTTAGGTGATGTACAGGTTCTTCTTTAATGTTTACCCCTTTGCCTTTCCTGTGTATTTATTTAAAACATTTTAACACTAGTGTAAACAACTTGGCGACATATTATCGCTTTGTTTCACTCACTCACTTTGTATTTAATGTTATCTGTGTGAGCTATGTACAGGGTGAACAAATAAGAATGCAAAGTGTTATACCTCAGGAACTACTCATCGTAAAGATTTGCGGTAAAATATTTCATTACAAAAGTGGCCATAAGAAAAGCTGGAAATTATTTTCAAATTATTAAGATGCCCGCTAGGGGGTGTAACCGCCATCTTGAATTAAAAATTTGGATTTAGTTGGGTTTTCGCTATATTAATACATCAAATAAATAAATGCTTTTTATAGTTGAGGAAAATCTTCATCTTTTTCATTTAATACTTTTTTTCCTATCTCTTAAAATAAAGTGAAGAGGGGTCTTTGAAAATGCTTGTAAACAAATGCCAACAATTTCAAAATGGCCGAACATAATTTAATGAGCTTGGTGTCGTTGAAAAGAGCTTTCCTTAGGTTACAATTCTGACCGTATTTATGGTGATCGTAATTTGGCATGTCGCCGCTAGAGGGCATTTCCGAAATTATCACGGAAATTGCGATGTAAAAAAATAGTAAAATTAAGCCCAAATAAGCTGATGAAAACCGCACCGCGATATCTCATTCCTAACCTAAAATATCTATATTTCGGTCAGATTTTAAATATTTTTCTTAAAAATTTTGGATAAAAATACTATATTCTGAAATAATAAATAATAACAACGGACAAGGGTTGTTTTTACGAGTAACTTTATTTTCTCTATCAAACTCAAAATCCGTAAAAAACATAAATAACTTCGATAGCCATCAATTTAGTAATTTTATTGAGTAATTTTCAGTATAATTTAAAGGGCATAATTTATGCTTGGCAACATATTAAAATTAAACTAGATAGGTAGGAAAAGGTAAATAATAAGTAGTAGGTCATAAAAAGAAAAACAAAAGATGGCAATATTTCAAAGAACATAATAGTAAATAGTAAGAGACGTTGAAGGCTTTTAGTAAGGTGGTGTAAACTAAAGTTGCTTGTTCTTATTTATCTTGAAGTTATTGCATTTTTTGGAGAGTCTGCAAATCAGATAAAATCGATTTATCTCAGAAACGGAAGTAAGTAGGTATAGGGACATGTTAAAGAACATACATTATTTTTTATCATAAAATTCAAAAATAGAAAAAAATACAGGGTGATCTATTTAGAATAACCCAACTTTGATATGGTACGTGTTTCTAGAGCACCCTGTACAATTCAAAATATTTTTAAAATGTGGTTTCGAATAATCTTGACATATGTATGCCTTAAAATTTTTAACATTATTTGTAGTTTTAATGCTATAGAATAATTCGTTGGTAGTGCCCTACCCTGTATGTAGTACATTATTATTCAATGTAATTAATACCGTTCTTATAACCTCTATCTTATATTTGTGTGTATTTGAAGTTAAGATTTATGTATCGCCTATTTGGTTATCAGATTAAATTCAAATAAAAAAATAAGATCCCATTTTCTCAAAAGTTTTTCTATTGCTAACATTATTTAAATTAAAAGTAAATATATTTTAATATTTTTTCTGGCCATATTATTATTAGTTATTCGATTTTATTAATGGAACATACCAAGTGCCTTCATTGAAATTGTTCTTTCTGATAATATTAATAAGTAACACAACAAGTTGGTATAATTTTGCCGGATATTTTCCATCTTAAATACGAGTGATTTGAGGAGAAAATTTCCTGCAATTTCATACCATCGAATTGTATTTGTCATAAAAATTCCACGAACAAACTGGAAATTTTTGGTGGAAATTTTGACCCGTGAAAAAATCTGATTGATCGAGAAATGTGAATGAAAATTTTATACAAATACCACTGAAAAAAAAAATTAAAAAATGCAAATTCTAAGAATATTTGCACGCGTTTTGAAGGATACCAAAAGTTACTTTATTAATGTTCAAAGTCACGCAAACATGTTTTTAAATGTTTAAATCTTCTACTTTTCAAGTAATTTATTTATATTAAAAATCTTCTTTCTTGCACAATACATTATGAAATTAGAACAAGTAATAATAATTGAAAGAGAACTAATAAATCCAAAATTCAAACACAAGAAAGATAAATAATAATAATAATAATAATAATACAATTAAAATAATAATTTGAATTTAAGTTACAAATTTGTTACAATGAAATTAATTTCAAAATAAATCTAATCGAATCAACAAATATACAAATAAAATTTGCCCATCTAATTTTGTACTAAAAATATTTCATCTATGCCTGTAGATATAAATTGCATGCATGTATTCATTTTAATAACGAATACAACTTTTATTTCTGAATGATAGTACAAAGCTGTTTCATTATCATGGATAAAATTAACGAAAAACTATTCGCACAATTGCTGTTAATTGAATCTTAGCTGGTAATTAAATTTATCTAAGTTTTATTTAATAATTTAATTACTTACATTTGCCTAAAATACGCAGGTTTAGATTATTAAATGATGTAAATATAATACAAAAAAATAAAATAAAAATAGAACAAACGATTTTTAAAAAATATGCTTTCTAAAAAATAAATTCTACTAAAAATAAAAAATAGTTTTTATCACTTTCTAAATGACAAGTTTGTGCTGTTGGCATTCATTAAAAGTAAGTTAGAGATGTATGAAGTTAAAAACCACTAACCTGTTGGTTTGAATTTGCCTACGTTTCGCTCGCCTAGATGCTGTGCGAGCTTTATCAAGGGTTCTTAAAATTAGGCAGCGAAAGTCACATCTAGAAACATGAGTCTATAAACTGGTTGAAAAATCATCAATGGCAATCACTAATTATGAATTGTATAATAAATATTAATATGACATACTTGCACAACGAACGGATGAACAATATTCAAATTTAAGCCGATCTATTTAGAAGAATATTGTCAAAATGCATAGTTTTCTGGTTAAATATTTACACATACCTATATACACTCTGCTTATATACAATGTTCAATACTATGTAACTAACAATATAATATGTAAATACAATGCGAACGTTTAGTCTGGAATAATAAATATATATCTTAAGTTCCAGATCGTTTACGACAAAAACCCTCGGACACGTCAATTTTGTTTTTTAAAGCGCATAATTTCTGAAATTCAAATAATTGTTTTACCTCCTCTACTTTTTCTAATGACGTCATCGATAATTTTTTGCAGTTTTGGGCAGATTTAAGCATTCTGATTTCAGACATGGTCACTTCTGACATTAACATTGACTGTTTCTAAGATGTTAAGTTTCAAACTAACTAAAACAAAAACTTGAGATATATTACAAGTATTTTTGAAACAAGTGACAAACATTATTGGCATGTCACTTTGACAGTTGGTAACGATCATTCATTTATTTTTACCTTGAAGAAAATGGTTCCGAAAAGCAAAAAAATTGAAATTTTGATTCTTAATTGTTTCGGTCAAATAGCAAACCATTTACTTCAAGATAAAGGTAAAAAAATGATCGTTACCAACTGATAAAGTGACTTTTTATCATATTATAAAAATCTCTAGTTTTGTTTTATTTTAAAAATTAGTATCTGGACAACTGCCAATGTCAAAAGTAACTCTGAAACTCGGAACACTTAAATTAACCCAAAACTGCAAAACAATTTAGGTAGTGCCATTTAAAAAAATTATCGATGACTTTATTGGAAAAAGTAACAGAGTGAAAAATTAATTTGAATTTCAGGAAATATGAGCTTTAAAAAAACAAAACTGACGTGTCCGAGAGTTTTTGTCGTGAATGGTCTGGAACTTATGTATTGCAGACTAAACGTTCGCACTGTATATAAGCTGAATATTTATGCCAATCATAGGAAAATTCAATTTAATATGTTACTTTGTGTGAAATAGGTGTTTGTCGTATGCAGAACATCTCCACATTAAACGTCTATTGACCACCACTCGCTTCTGTCAGTTGTATTGTCAATTTCGTGTTACAGTTGTATATTTCACAATTTATACCTACTAATACAGCGTTTTACGATGAAATAGTTCTTAAATTTTAGAATTTTCCTTTAATTAAACTAAATTATGCGGTCGCGTCGTCGTTATGAAAATAATTCGCTGTTCCAACGTTTGTGATGTTTTGCATGCATGACTAAAGTGCACTATTAAATGAAATCTACACGAAGCTATAAAATTCCTCATTGTTACAATTGAAGTGTTTCTATTAAAAATGTTAAAGAAACCAATTTATAAACAAAGGAAATTGATTTTTATTCTTTACGCATTGATAAAATTTTTATTTTATTAGTTAACTTACCATTACTAATTTTAGATTGCATCCGTTGAATGTATACGTACTGTTACATTCTGGGTCAACTACAAAAAAATGCAGATTTCTAATAGGGTGAATCAATACTTCTATGTGTGACTGTTTTTCATTTTACTACTATGACCTGGTTTCAGTTTAATCTCCTTTACATACGTGGCATATTGTATTGTTATTTCAGCTGAACTGCCTAATGTTTAAACGCAGTCGTTGTAATTATAAATAATTTTGTTTTTTTAATAATTATTTTATTATAAATATAAAATTAGTTTTGTCGTTATTTTTATTATAAATTTATGTATTTTACTTGTTTTTTTTATATAAATCTGTATTTATGTCATACTGCATTGGTTCTTCGCGACTTTTGTGCCAAAAATTCGACAAATATCGTTCCGCAGCCACCGTATTCGTTTGATTTGGCCCCGTCCGACTTTCGGTTATTCAGCAAACTCAAAAGGCCAATGAGGGACGTCGTTTTGACACGATTGAGGAGATAAAACCGAATCAAAGAAGGTCTTGAATGCTATACCAGAAAAGTCTTTCCGACTGTTTCGAGAACTGGAAAAAGTGTTGGAAAAGTGCGTTTTATCGGACAGGGGATTACTTTGAAGGATGAAATTGATTTGGAAGAATAAATAAAGAATTTACAGTTTATAAACAATTTCACCATACATTTTGATCACAGTATTATTATTATTTTTGTATATCTGTTTTGCGAAACTTACCATAATTTGCGAATACTTTTTATTTCAAAAAGCAACTGGCGATACATTGTATAATCAACTTAACATAAATTGGTTCCGTTATTGTATTCTAACCACCAAGTGGTACATCAATTGGTACTTGTTGAAACACAAAATAATCAATAAATTCAAGAAATGTATTTTCGGACACTCATTGGAAATGGTATACATTTCTTTATTACCAATAAAGAAATGTATCACATTCTTAATAGCAACCATTTCTTTGTAGCAACAAAATAAACAATTTAGTAACTATACAAGGTGTTTCATTAATCAGTACAGAAAATGAAACTGGAGGTTCCTTGCAAAATTTAAAGGGGTTTAACATAAAAAAAAATTTCCTTAAAGCCTCCCCTGAAGAGTTACAGCCCCTTAAAGATGTGTAAAAATTCACATTAATCGATTTTTTTCTGAAATGACTTGAAATAAAAAAGAAATCTAAACATTCAAATACTACTACCAAGAAGCCTCCATAATTTCATAATTTTATTCACCCTTGTTCTCTGCAAGGGGTGAGTCTTACTACCCCTTAGAGTTTTTTACCAGAACTTTTTAACTAATTTTTTTTCAATTTTAAAATTCAGATTTTGGAGGGCCAATTCAATTAAAAACTTTTTGTCTCTTAAAAATTTCACGTAAACTCAATACTTTTCACCAAAAAATAAATTAAGCGAACTTGCAGAATTTTTAATTAATAAGTTGCGTATGCAAGTTTGACATAAATAACAATATTATTATTAACTATCATTTTTTAATTTAAATTAACAATATTATTTCAGAGAGTGTTCAAAATGGGCACCATTTTCTTGAATACAGGCTCTTATTCTTTTGAACAAATTTCCGTTAACGCTACCTAGCATTGCTACAGATTGTCTAACTCTTCAGGGAGGCTTTAAGGAAATTTTTTATGTTAAACCCCTTTAAATTTTGCAAGGAATCTCCAGTTTCATTTTCTGTACTGATTAATGAAACACCCTGTATATTGGAATAAATATTAAACGTACAATTAATATCGCCACAGAAAGTTAGAAAGTAATTCTTAAAGATGGTTGTAATTGTAAATGCTTAAATGATAGCAGAAATACATCATCTCTCCCCGGATTGTATGACGCCCAAGATGATTCTATATTTGCATATGAACTCCTCCGCAGTTCGTGTTATATTATTATAATATTTTAGTTTCCTGTTATTTTCACACCTATAAAAACTTAAAAAATCTATTTTTAAATTATGGCGTTGTTCTGTCGTGTGGTAACATTACTTCGCGATATTCAATCAATGACGAAAACCGGAAAGCCAACGCATAACGTCATCTATCGGTGACTGAAGGAATACTTCAACTCCGTATATGAATCTACTGCTTGTATCTATAGGCCGTTCTACTTCCGGGAGATAATGTATTATTGATGATAGTGACGATTTTAATAAAACCTCCCTGTTGAACTTCTTTCTTTTCCATTTGATGTGGACAATGAAAATTCGACACATGCAACTCTGATTGTTTCTTCCGACCCTCGCATGCATTCTGTGATTATGACGGTTTTACAAAAATCATTTTCGAAGTCGTCATTTTGTTGTTAATGCTTTCTTCATGTAGCCTTCTGTGGTCGTGTTGGATCACCATCCACCATCAGTTTTGAGCTTTCTGATGTCTGCGCCGCCCTCAGCAAGAAAAGTCCAGTGTAACATCTCTGTCAGTAGTTTCAAGACGAGCAATTTTCTACTGGCAGTTTGTAGAAATGTGGATCCTTACAGGTTTGCAAAATTGTACATTTATTGTTTATATAATATACAGTGCATTTGATATTGCCATAGATTTTAAGCATGTTAATATTTCAATCCTATGTTAACACTTTTTGGGACATCTGGTATAAACATTTAGGTTAATTATAATTGTTAAGTGGTACAATGTCTATTAGAAAATATTCTTATAGTTTTAATTTAACAAAGAAAAACAAAAAGTATCGTCCTGAGGAAGATCTGGAACCGACGAGTCTAGCGGTTTTTCACTAGACTTGGTTACTATGAACGAAATTGTCATTCAATTTTGTTTATTAAGTTTGAGACATTTTAACACGTTTAATCCTTCAAATATTGAACAGAATATGTCAGTTTATAAAGTAAAAGAAGAGGTTAGATTGTTTTGGAGGCGTACGAGGCGCTTGCCGTAGTTGCGGCTTCATTTGCAGCTTTGCATCCAAATCGTCCAGTACTAAGCAACCCACACAATCATAAACATCGTTACTATAGTACAAAGCTCCTCAGTATTTATATCCACTTTCGCAAAACTTTACCACTTCAGTGACTCACAAATTTTTGTTTGTTACTTTGTTTTATGTAGTTATGGCAGAAATGGAAACGGCAATTTGGTTCTCGCGCCACTTATGTGAAGCCTGAAAACAATTTAATATTGTTTTTAGGTATTACATAAAAATATCCATGTTTGAATGTCCGAAAATTTTATGTATTATACAGGGTGGGCACTACCAACAACTATTCTATAGCATTAAAACGGACAAACAATGTTAGAAATTTAAGACATACATATGTCAAGATTATTCAAACCACATTTTAGAAATATTTGACTGTGCCAGGTGCTCTAGAAACACGTACCATATCGAAGTATGATTCCTGTATTTTTTTGTAGAATTTTAAATTGTGGCCAATAAAAATACCGTATGTTCTATAACATGTCCCTATACCTACTTGTATCGTTTCTGAGATAAATCGATTTTAACTGATTTGTGACTTCTTCAAGAAAATGTATTAACTTTAAGATACAACAAGAACAAGCAGCTTTGGCTTGTTAACCACCTACTAAGAGTTATTCACATCATTAGGTGTTTTTATTATTACCGCTATTGGTCACTAACTACTTAAATTTAATAATTTGTTATTCTAAATGGACTTACATTTCCCTGCAGCCTGTTGAAAGCTGAAACTGATTATTTTTTAGTCGAGATAGGTTACACCTTGTTTCGATAGTTTTCGATAGTTTGTACCTTTGTAGTTTAATAATTTACGTACTGGAGTTTATTGGCTTCCAGAAATACCTTCGCAATAATGGACATTATGTTGTAACTTTAGTTTTAAATATTTACCTTAAAATATTGATTTTTTCAGAATAAACAGAAATGTGCTTATGACTATCCTTACCTAAGAATGTCGAATTACGCCCACCGTCACAATTTACTGATGCTTCAATACCAGTAATGAGTTATTGGTACATCAAAAATCAATCATATTGTAAACATCGACAAACTTTAACCATGTTTTAATATAAATGCTCTAATAGTAATTAATGACAATTGGAAAACCACATTTTAGAATTTTTCAACAAAGCTGCTAATGACTGATTTTTGCTGAAACTAATAACGGTTAAGCTGTTGTTTAGACAGGTGGGCGTGATTTGACTGGACTCTTAGAGCCTGGGCATAAGTCATGAGTACATTTCTGTTATTTTGTTCTGAAAAAAATTTTGCGTTAATATTTAAAGCTGGATTGACCTTTGCAAGATAATGTCTTATTTTACTGATATTCACAGGTAACTTAAATTCCAGTAAATTGCAAATTGTTAAACTAGCAAATTTAAAATATCCCAAAACTATCAAAGTTAGGGGCTGGTAAACTTAATAATGATTACTGAAAGGGTATTCAGTTCCTGATTCTAACAGGCTAGAAATGCCCAAAGTGTCTCCATTTAAGTTAAGCAAGTTATATAAGTTTTAAGTCGTTAGCGTTATGCGGTAGTATTTAAACACTCTTTGTACATCATAACATAACAGTAAATATTGCAAAAGGATGTTAAAGGTTGTTATTGCATTTTGAGGATCAAAAATTGTGTAAAACTGATTTATCTCAGAAACAGACAGCAAGCTGGCATAGGAACAGCAGAATATACATTATTTTATCCTACAATTCAAAATAGAAAAATACAGAGTTTATCCAAAGTATATATAGGTCCAACATTCTTTATATTATTTGTCGTCTTAGCTAGGAATAACGTTATATGTTCACCCTGTACGCAAAGAAAATATACTTTCTTCACTTACAATACAAATAACTATTGTTTCTATTAAATTTCTATTAACATTTTTTTTTAAATTTTAATATGCTTGAATTTATCTCATCTTTCACTGATACTGTAACAGGACTTAATGCCCTGATACGCTCCAAAGTCGCCAAACATTTGGGTAAAAATGAACCATTCATTTTCTACCTTCATATAATTTTGATATTTTTTTTTCAATATTTATAAAATTAGTACTTAATATTTTTTATTCTGGTAGTTTTATCAACGTCTGAAGACTAGAATTAGGTGGTACTGATTGTTTGAAAACACAGGTCTCTGGAATACTGCACACTGATATTGTTTTCAAGCTGTCATGTCAATTGTCACCAAGGGCAAGCAGTCCTCTGAAGAAGGCAAATTGAAAGGCAATTATGTTGGGTAGAGCTGTGGGTATTGAAACTAAGGGGAACCATACTGGTGATGTTACATATGTCTAAATGGACAATGTTAAGGAGGGATACATTACCACTGTAGCTGCAACATCAACTGATCTAAATCTACTCTGGGTAATTTCAGAAAACTGTGCCATATTGTTCTTGTAAACTTGAAACCATTATTTTCAGGCAGATCGTGAACATTTTAAATTGCTACTATCTGTGTTTCTCCTATATTCTGCCTATAAGCCTTAGAACGGAAAGCAATGTTGCATCAGACGATCCAGTTAACCTATTTAATTGTCAAACTTTGTTTGTAGATTAAACATTTATAACAAATAAAATGCAAATTGCATCCTAGATGACGGCATCAATGTAAGTGTAACTAACAAATTGCCCGTCGAAAGCTTCTTAGTGTGGAGTGCTTTTTGCCGTTTTGAAACACATACTGAATAATAACGTTGGTGCCTGCTTTTATGTGCGCTTTTGATTATTTCATCAGAATTATCATCTGTACAAAAGACATTGCACCTTAATCAATATTTGCTATTGAACAAAATGTAATCTGAATGAAAAAGTTTCTAAATGTACGAGTAATACTAATTCATACCTCAAGAACATATTTTGCAAAACGCAATATTCAAACTCTTATTATTTAACATCTTCGGAGTGAATGAATAACTTTTACTTGTATTGGTCAGCAAAAGTTTGTATTTTACCATTTGATTATTATTTCATACCGAGTCTGCTGAGTCGATATCGTGTTTGTAGTGTTAGGTTGTAATTTTTGTGCCGTCTTTATTAATCCTTCCTGTTATATTCAAAATAATTCACGTTTGTGTCTTACCATCTCTATCTAAAGGCTACAAAGTAATTTTGCATAAAATTTTGTTAGTATTATTCACTGCCTTCGTTATTTGTGAATGTGCAACTGTCAGGCGTTTGAGGATATAAAATTGATAATACTCATGAACTGTTTCTAAATATCATATTTTGAGTCAAAAGGAGTGGAAATCCAAAACAACGCCGATAACTAATATCAAAGAAGGACAACGTCGTGATTATTTTCGTACACTCACTTAAATATTCAATTGTGTTTATGTTTGCGTAACTATAATCCGTTGTTGTAAATTTTGCAAGTAAACGGAATGCACTACCTTTTTTAAGTCCGAATTTCAATCGATTTATTAAGAGTGAATGCGTAATTAGCAGGCGCCATGGCTAAACATGCACTATAAGTACCCTTAAACAGCTTAATTTTAAATGTTTAATAAAACTTAATGTTTTATGAAAGACAAAACTTGGAAAGCGTTATTACTGTAGTATTACTTTTTTCAAAATGCGCCAATTTTGTTTTTTTTTATGTTTGAATTTGTACATTTTATAGCATATTTAACACCACAATTTGAATAGAAATTACAAAATCAAATTTACTACAACCACGACAAAATTCTTCTTATATCTTCCACCTCAATCAAACATTGCTGATAACTTGACAATTTGGTCAATTGTATAGGCACTTTGAGACTATCTGACGTGCATTAAAACAAGCTTACTTATAAATCTATAATACATAATTTAGTGAAATTGCTAGTAATTATTCTTCTTGGTCGTTTAAAATATTAGTTAATTTCATTGATTCACGTATTTACTGTTTAAAATTTATTTTATGATTCCTTTATATATGAAATCTTTTTCTTTATCTTTTTAATTTGTGTTTGTTCAATAAATTATCTCGATCGTCATCATTTTTACATTTCACAAAGAAATTAAAAATGTAATGAATCACTTAAATAATATCAATTCAGGAATGAGTGCCGACAAAATCTAAGGTAAAATCTGACTGTTTGTATTTTAATTCAGGTGTCCCCATTATATAAAAAAGTTGAAGACTATCATGACCAGAATGTACACTCATGAAATTTAAAACTTGGACACCACATCCTCTGTAAACAAAAGTTTGCACATGTGAAGCGGGCTTAAGGGTAACATTTACAATTCTAACAGCAGGTAGTCTCAGCACGGGTTATCTTATAGAAGGACTGTAGAATGAATCATTACACTAAGCACGTTTTAGAAAATAGGTAATTTACGTTGCTTACTTAATTTTTTCTTTAAAGAATATATTTGAAGGATCGCTAATTAAACACCATAGCTCGATTAATTATCGAATCAAAATATTGTTTAGGAAATGTTTGCAAAATAAAATTAGAAATAATTTTGATTTAAAAACGTCTACAAGCAATAACTTTTCAAAATTAAATCAAAAACTAAACATGGTTATTTGGGTTGACTGATTATTACTTATTTTTAAACAAATCTAACCTACTAATATTGTAGGTTATTTAAAAAAATCATTAAACTCTCTATTCATAATATTTAGTCCTTACAAAATGTATATTTTATGACGTTTCATTTTTTCTGTAGTTAATATAAAAAGTGAAAATAAAAACTAAGGCAATTCTTATTGTCAACGTATATATTTAGTTTTTTGACAAGAATTTATTACATAATTATAATTAAGATACCAAGTTATAGTTTAAAATTAAATGAAAACTTTTTTTTAAATAAAGGTATTACTATATAAATAAATATAAGAAATCAATAATGGGTGTGACCTCCATTATTATTGATACATTCTGGAGGCGTCTGCTCATTGACGCTATCAAGGTATCAATATAATTAATATTAATCGTTTCCCATGCGGTATCAATGGCTGCAATTAGTGCATTACGGTTTACTGGTATAAAATTTGGCCCTTGTTGTCTTCGGATAACAGCAAGTATTCGAGCCCAAACATTTTCGATAATGTTAAAATCTGGGCTTTTGCTGGCCAGGGTAACAGCTCCAAGTTATTTGCTTGTATCCAGTTGCGCACAACCTGCGAAGTATAGGGTCATCATATCCCGATAGTTAATTATCGAATGTTCCAAGAAAATATGTGTAAATAGTAAATGGAATCTACTAACGTAACGTTAAGTCGTTAATTATAGTTACATAACTCTCCTTTCATAAGATATAGTTCATATTAATATGCTTATTGTAAAGCTTCGTACACACCTGAACAACAAACCGAGGAACAAACAGAACAACGAACCGAACGGCAATCGGAACATTAATTTGGACGGTGCTACGTACGAATTTTAGAACAGATTCGCAAGTCCTGATTGTTCCACGAACGGTTTGCGGCGTTCCCGCAACTTGTCGGTTTTTTCTCCGACATCAAAGAAAATGCGCGCGAATGCGTTTGCAGGTTTGGACGAATCTAAACAAAACGGCGAACAAACATGCGGGAGAATTAAATTATTTATTTTTTGTCCTCCCTTTTGTGGGTTTGTTGTGTTTTAGGTAATATTATGGAGTTGACAGAAGAAAAATGTTTTAAATTAATCAGTGTTTAAGAATGCAAGAAAAAAATGATGTCCCTATTAGCATCATTTGGGCGGGAAATTTCCAAAATAAAAAAAAGCGAAGTAAATTATAATTTTTTACCCTTCTTTGTGCGTAAAAATTTGGTAAACATTAATTTCTTGTTTTCCGCAATTTTTCTTCTCAATAATAAATATATATGAACTGAAAACTACTGAAAATAATTATGGAACAGCACAAACGTTCCTTTGTTGTTCGGATTGTGGAAATCATAAAAGATCGTTTGTCGTTCTGTTTGATTTCTTCGGTTCGTTGTTATGTTTGTTCCTCGGTTTGTTGTTCAGGTGTGTACGAAGCTTTACAATAAGCATATTAATATGAACTATATCTTATGAAAGGAGAGTTATGTAACTATAATTAACGACTTAACGTTACGTTAGTAGATTCCATTTACTATTTACACATATTTTTGGAACATTCGATAATTAACTATCGGATATGATGACCCTATACTTCGCAGGTTGTGCGCAACTGGATACAAGCAAATAACTTGGAGCTGTTACCCTGGCCAGCAAAAAGCCCAGATTTTAACATTATCGAAAATGTTTGGGCTCGAATACTTGCTGTTATCCGAAGACAACAGAGGGCCAAATTTTATACCAGTAAACCGTAATGCACTAATTGCAGCCATTGATACCGCATGGGAAACGATTAATATTAATTATATTGATACCTGATAGCGTCAATGAGCAGACGCCTCCAAGAATGTATCAATAATAATGGAGGTCACACCCATTATTGATTTCTTATATTTATTTATATAGTAATACCTTTATTTAAAAAAAACGTTTTCATTTAATTTTAAACTATAACTTGGTATCTTAATTATAATTATGTAATAAATTCTTGTCAAAAACTAAATATATACGTTGACAATAAGAATTGCCTTAGTTTTTATTTTCACTTTATATTAACTACAGAAAAAAATGAAACGTCAGTAAAATATACATTTTGTAAGGACTAAATATTATGAATAGAGAGTTTAATGATTTTTTTTAATAACTTACAATAATTAGTAGGTTAGATTTATTTAAAAAATAAGTAATAACTCAGTCAACCCAAATAACCATGTTTAGTTTTTGATTTAATTTAAAAGTTATTGCTTGTAGACGTTTTTTAAATCAAAATTATTTCTAATTTTATTTTGTAAACATTTCCTAAACAAAATTTTGATTCGATAATTAATCGAGTCTATGGTGTTTAATTAGCGATACCTTCAAATATATTCTTTAAAGAAAAAATTAAGTAAGCAACGTAAATTACCTATTTTCTAAAAACGCTATGCTTAGTGTAATGATTCATTCTACAGTCCTTCTATAAGATAACCCCTGCTGAGACTACCTGCTGTTAGAATTGTAAATGATAACCCTTAAGCCTGCTTCACAATGTGCAAACTTTTGTTTACAGAAATTGTGGTGTCCAAGTTTTAAATTTCATGAGTGTACATATCTTAAGAGTTTTTGCTCATTAACAAGATTTACTGCAATTGCAGGTACATTTAATTGGATGAAATTGGAGGATGAAATATTCAAATAAAAATTTCATATAGAAGGCACAATAAAATTAGACATTTTAAATGTACAAAATGCAGTGCAAATAGTACAGCCATTAAGAAAACTATTCAAGAAAAACTATTGTAAATAACAACGTTGACGCTCTGTATTTTGGAAACTATCAGCTTTTTTGACTCAGTAATGAGATAAATCGGCATACTTATCCCAGAAATCTACAGTAGTCTCCAATTTACACGAATCGTTGATTGAACATTGGTAAAGATAGTCAACCTTAGGATTATGCGACCCGAAATTTGTTCTAAACATCAGAGGTCGGTAGTATCGCTTGTGCCAAGAAAATACGTCAATTGTATTGTAGAATTTACAGAACAGTATTGCCGATAAATGAAATAGAAACCGTAATTTTGTTGATAGTTTATGCTAAGGCACGAGACATTGTTGCCAATGCATCATGCCGTTGATTGAAATATTGGTGCATTGAGTCAATGTTGACAAACAACAAACAAAACATGCGTCTCTGGACAATATACAAGAATTTATTGATTTTTGTCGACGTACTAATTAAATGTGTGTCCTTTGTTATATATTTTTTTCTATTGTTCGTTAATTCTTCAATGTAATACATTTATTTGTATCTTTCTTACGTAAGGTTATAACAACAATCGTTATACCATCACGATACAAACACATATATGTACAAAGACTGTATACATACACATGTGAATAAAAGTTGTATTATTATGAAAAACCTGCAGATTTTAAAGTATTAATTCTCGTAAAGAAATCGTTGAAAAACGTTCTCCCAAAAACAATTTCTTTTAAATACTTTTTGAAATTCTATACCATATATTTATTACATTAACATCAAGCTTATCCGTTGAAAAGGTTTTTAAAAATCTATTAGGCTTACGCAAGTAAATTTCTTAAATTTTGGTCATTGAAATTAAAATTTTTTTAATACAGAAACGCTATCCCTTTTATGTTGGAACGAATGTTGAATTTTCTTATATTACAACCCAACGTACCTAAACTGTTTGCATCTAAACAATATTATAACAAGCCTACCTATTTCATTTAACAAAGGTGTTGCTAAAAGTATGCAATTGTAGAATTCTGGACTAAGCTTGATAAGGAATGTGAATTCCATAAACGATAAAATAACTGGAAGACTCCTCGTGGCTACATATTGGTTCCTCTAATATTAAATCATTAGCCATTTATTTCGGTCACAGAAAAGAATAGTGTATTATACACGGATTATCCGGCAACCATGTCGGGGAGACAACACACCTCAACCAAAAATCTAGTACTTTTATTTTTTAGAAGTAATAGAATAGGTTTTATTACCAAGTGAATTTAAATTTGAAGGTCTAGTGGAAAACCCACTCCTTCCCTAAAAACACGGTAACTTGTTGCTCTTTTGAATGTGAAAAAATTTGGGAAACAAATTTTTATTTCTAAAATCCTTTTCAACCTGAACACGTAAAACAAGCAGGAACAAAAACCAATAATTTTGTGTTTCTGGAACTCTAGTGGTATTTCGACCAGTATGTTCTACTTATTCCTAACGAAGTTATTAAATGACAAACAAATGTCAACATTATTATTTGTCAAGGTAAACAGCAGTGCTAGCTTAATTTGTAAAACAATTGTTTCTTATTTATCTAACACCGACTAAACTAAACTGTTTTAACAAATAACGCTTCGCATGTATTTTAGTAATTTGATTAAAAAACGTTGTCATTAAAATCCAAGATATGTATCATCAACGGTATTATTCATAAATGAAAAATCTGTCACTTTTAACTACTAGTTAATACGTTTACTTAATATTTGAAAACGTTGCAACATTGTATTGACAAAAGTAAATCCCCATTTACAGATTGTATGCTGCGCCATTTTTAGGTAACAATGGCGGAACAAACTGAACTATTCTATTCAAGAATCGTACCAAATATTATAACCTAGCGCTTCAGTACTAGTAGAAAAAAGTAAACAAAAAACGCAACCCAACATGCATATGTGAATTGCATCCGTGATGCAAGCAAATACAAGGGTTGACTATTTTACCAATATTTCAATCAACGACGGGAATGCCGAGACACCCATTTATGACATAGTGAATGGAAATTTTAATTAAGCCGATCAAAATTACACCGACGTCCCGAACCTCATTCACCTCCATTAGTACATAACCATGGATTACGAATGACCAAGATTTAGTTAAAAGATATTGTAGTTTACACTTTTGATAGTTGAAATGCCATCTATTTTCAGTTTTTACACTCAAGTTAATAAAATCATGTTACAGATTATAACAGTCTTCAGGGGCTTTCAAGTATAAATCTCCTTAAATAATTTAAGATTATCCTGTGCTTTTTAAATGTCGTGTTGATAACATGGTTAAAATAAAATAGGACTCAATGCGATTCTTGTGGCACAATCTAAAAAAAAACCTCTACCCGACTAGATTCATGATTATTAACTTCAACTTATATAAAATCTATTAGATATCAAAGAAGTAATACAACTTACAACACCGTGACTAAACCATACATACTAATTTATTTATTTGATTAGAACTGGAAAGTAATCGACTCTGTCAAACGTCTTGGAAAATCAGTATACAACGTGTCCAAGATAAGGATGCCCACTATGGGGATCTCTCGGAAACGGTAAGAGATGGAAGGTCGGTTAAATAAAACAAAAGTTGCTCATTTGAGGAGATGTATTTATAGTTTTGAAGAACTCGACATCTCTCTTTTTAGTCTTTTGAGATATTTGAAAAAATTAAATTACCTTCTGATTTTCGTTTTATTTTTCTGACCTTATTTGAAAGGTGAGATACGTACAAGAAAAGAATAGCACATTTTCATTGCCACTTTCTAGCTCTATCTTAATGGTTTTATCCAATTTTTGATACAACGTCTTCTGTTTGTTAGCAACATCATCAACTTTATTTTTTAAAATACATTTGAAAAATATTTTTTAAGCTTATATTTAATTCCCTCCTCGTTGTCACTGAAATCTCTCAACGATATGTCAGCCACCTTATACTTTTGGGAGACGTTTCGGATGAGAAAATTATTATTCAATGTAAAATACTTAACTTAATGACCGTTTTTCACCGAAACTAAGCAAATTTTCACCAACGTAAGTGTTATTAAATTAAATTAAGTTTTGGTCTGAAAATACCTGATAGAGAGTTTTGTGTAAACCTTTAGGGGACACCCTGAATATTAAAACACGAATCAATTAATACAAATTGGTAAAACTCCTCCCCGATATTTTAAATATTAAACTGATCCGATGCATTCCTGCATTAACACAACCTAAATTTTGAATATAGTCCATTTATCTTTGTTAGGTAAACCCCAAACAAAAGGTTAAATTTGATCTAATGCATATTTTGAAATAATTAAAAATTAAGAAGAAATAAAACAAAATTGGAAAATTGGGTGAAAACATTTGTAATACAATTAGGGCAGAAATCATTACAATCGTTAAACAACTAAACATAACTTAAGTATTTTTTAAATAAGACAAAAAACGATAAAATGTTAAATTCATTGAATATTAAAAATAAAATGCGACGAACGTAAAGTAGTAACCGCCGAGCAGGATTGAATATAAGAAAACAATTATATCGTTACATGAAAGTTTACCTGAACTGTTCATCCTGTCCTTTGTTAAATTGTAAATAATCTAGAAAAGCCTATGTTAATAATCTTAAAGTAGATATGCTTATTTAACTTCTAGAACCTAAGTTGTTCTCATTTTTTGGTTCTCAGTTGTACATGCATGTATTAACTGTATTAACCAGGTTATGTTTAGACTTTAGAGTAACCCATAGAAGAGCAAAATTATTTACTTTGAGTAATGTACTGTATATATTTTTGTTCAGGAACAAAAAGAGAATACTTATAATAAACATTGGGGTGTCGATTAACCCAAGAGGTCAGGAACCAAGCGTACGATATCTACCACAAAGTAAGAACATAGCTTAAACCGTATCTACGGGTTGTTTGAACAAATCAACAGAAGACAACGGTTTCAAAGTTGTGACTTAGGATAACAATAGATTGTAAAGCATAAGCAGTTAATGATATTTGTAGAAAACTGTAGACATTAAAGAAGAAAGTTTAAATTGATATTCAGTCTCTTAGCAATTATATGATTAATGGAAATTGAGTTTGACATTTGTGATGTCTGTGCAATATAAATATTCTGAAATTTGTTGAAAATAAATGGTTAAAAAAACAAAATAGTATGAATCTGATATAAATTTATTGGACAATATGAACATAAATTTATGCTGATACTTCTTATTCCTTGTAAATATCTTTATGTAATTTGTTGTGTCAGAAAATTACTCTACCATTAAAAAAGTATTTAATATACGCGGTAAAGGTTGTTCCTGGTTTTTCGTTTTGTTTCTTAATAATCTTATTGACAATGCCATCTGTTGCATTCTAACATATATAGCTATGAATCATTGCCTCGGTAAAATCATTGATTATAAAGTTGTAAAATAATATATTCGTTAATAACTTTTACTACAAAGATTATTTATCGGGTCTTTAAATACCTATGATCTATCGTCTCAATAACACAAACACATTTTGAAAAATATGATTTTGAATCTGTCAAGTCGTTCAAAACAACCCGCCCACAAATACGATCATATATGATATTTACACAATAAATATCTATTTAAAAGGTAAGACAAACAACGGTGAAAGTTTATAATAAAACAAAAAAATTTAATAAGAAACAAAAGAACAGGAACAATAATGTAAACTAGTAAAACATAAGGGGTCTAGCAAAAACATCTAGGGAAATAAAAACGTAATAATGAAAAGATAAAATAAAAACGCAAATAGTAATTTAAAATATTTGTTTTGTTTTAGTTTTATTCTACATTTGGGAGATTCACTAATTTAAAATTAAACTTCATTTGTTTGAGTTTTACCTATTTGCATGTAATCCATACCGCTAACAATATTTTGAGTGTAACAATTACAAATTTTCGCAGCGCTAATTAAAATTCAATTTTCAATCCTTTTTTAAATATCAAATTAAATCAATGACGAAAACAAAACTTAAATTCTATTTTGGTAGTTGATCAATACAAAGAAGGCGTATTAACTTTTATAATGACTATTGACAAAAACATATAGCTTAAAATCAATTTTATTCTAAAAAATTACAATTCACTACATTAACGAGCGCATTTGAACCTGATCACTTCAAATAATGAATAAGTTATGATTAATATTTCGGAGACAAGGTTTATCTCATTCCTAACTAAATATAAAAAATAACATAAAACGTATGCACGGTGATAAAGTATTTAGTTTTCCAAATCTAATCTGTTTTATTTTAAAACAAATCCATTTCGTGGAAATTGATGAATTTTTTGAAAACGTTTATATCTCAAATTCAAACTTCAATAAATCTGGCAATCTGGCCTTGCAACATACAAACACATAATCATCAACGTAATCTTAAACAAATAATGTACACTTGACAACTATATCACTGTAAAAAACATACTCATACCTATACACTGTTTCAAATATAATAAGTTAAAAAAAAATTATATTAAATTTAGAATTAGAGGTTTTTGCAGCAATTTACCGACATTCAATTTGCCCTAATTGTTACCCTCACTTCGTTCGGTTGCTAAATACGGATATGTCACTTTTCCTCCGTATAAAATAATACACTATTATTATACAAAATAATTACTATAAGGAAACAAATATAATAAAATAGAAAGTTATATTTTGACATGGTCCTTATCTTGTATTATTATATTTTTAAGGTTTTTTAAAGATTCCTGAAAATGTATAAATTTATTAAGCTGAAATTTAGCAAACGTAAATGCCTAATCAGTCACAATTAATCCCATAAATTTTATTCTTGGCGGTCTATCCAGTGGCGTAGAATACTTCAAGCCAACTATTTAAAATAAGACAAAAATATACGCGTCAGCTTTTATGAAAGAAAAAATTATTTCTGTAAATTCAACATTACTTCTGCAAAAAAATTATACTTAGCATTTTTGATTTGGCACGCCGTTTTTTACAATATTTGTAGTATCGTAAACTACTACGTATGGCTTGTAATACGATTAAAGCCGTCTTGGATTTAACTTATTAAGAAGAATGTAAACTTGCATTCGAAAGGAAGAGAGACATTTGGAACAAAATGTATAAAAAGAATTTTTTATTTTTAAATAAATACTTAACTGCGTCATAAAAACAATAGTTATTTGTATCATTAGGCCAGAAACTGACCTTTGCGTGTCATTTTGGCATATATTAAAATATGTTTTTTTTTTCAATGTTTGCTCGTAAAAGGCCTATAAAATCCTTCAAAATAAGAGTACAGCAACGTATTATTTACGTATTGCAGCATGAGGATTGTATTGATTTCAGTGTCATGAGTATAAGTGATATTGCCGAGTCCAAGAAACGGAGTGTTTCTGGCCGCTTTGAATGATGCAAAATCAGTGATTATGGACGGAGGACCGAAAAATAAATTTTACTACAGTATATTTTACACGAGTTTACTAAGACGTATTTTGTCGCACGTATGAGTTTGAAGCACGAGGAGCGTAGCGACGAGTGCTTCAAAGAAATAAGTGCGACAAATTGTCTTAAAAACAAGTATAACATACTATTTTTTCTATTTTGCTTCAATTAATATTTACTACTCCTATCTGGGCAAAAAATTGCTGTGCATGGAAATTTAATTTTTACGGTTGGCAATACTAACTGAAATTTTTCAAAGTTTAAAGTTAGGCGACTAAAATTTTGTATTGAATTGGTTAAAATTAATTATAAATAACTATTTAATTTAAAATTATGGATGCAAATGACTTTTCGTGTACCCCTGCCAGAACTAAGAAGTAGCGATAAGTGCGATTGACCACTTACTACCGGAAAATCTAAAACTAAATATATCAAAGAATATAAAGGTTTTTCTAAATGGTGTGAAGAAAATAAAGTCGGTTCAATAACCAAAAACGTATTGTTGGCCTATTTCGAGATCATGGGCTGATCAAAAAAGGCATCGACAATGTGGTCGAGTTATTCGATGCTGAAGACATGTCTTTCCATTTACAAAAACATTGACATTTCAAAAAACTTAAAATTAATAGCATTTTTAAAAAGGCAGAATCAAAACTATCATCCGAAAAAATCATGCATTCTTGAGTCTGAACAAATTGACCGATTCATTAATGAAGCTGATGACAATATTTTCTTGGCCATGAAGGTATATTTCAGTTTATAAAATTTTGTTTGTTAATACAGATTCATATAATTTGAGGTCATATTAATTATAGGCTATTGTGGGGCTTGCAGAAGGGATGAATTAACCCACATGTCAATCAACGATGTACAATTCAAAGTAGACATAATCGTAGTAACTGTACCTAAAACAAAAACAAATGTAACCAGAGTATTTCTAATCACAGAAGTACCTTGGATTAATATCATTAAAAAAACATTAAACTGCGACCATCCCATGCTTCCAATAACAGTTTTTTTTTAAATTATCGTTCCGGTAAATGCACGACATCTCCCATAGGTATCAACAAAATAGGAAAAATCCTAAGAATATCGCAACATTTTTAAAACTGCCTAGTCCAGAAAAATATACAGGACACTGCTTTCGCCGTTCATCGGCATCACATATAGCAAACCAAGGTGGAGACTTACTCACAATAAAGAAGCATGGAGGCTGGAAGTCTTCAGCTGTAGCTGAGGGATATGTGGATGCTTCTTTAAAGAAGAAAATTGACATTGCCAACATGTTTTCAACACGAGACGACTCTGAAGCTTCTAAGTCCACTGCGTGTACATCCATACACACGGATCAATATGATTGTGTGGTGCTTTCTCCAGAATCAAATTCTAAAAACAGTAACAAAGTTGAAGTGGAAAGAGTCGATGAAGCAGGTGTTAGCAAACAACAAAATATTATTGTGTCCGATCAATCACTTCCACCGATTTATATTTCGGCTAGTGAAACTTCAACGGTGACTGTCAAAATATACAGTCACTGCCATATAAGTGAAAAATAAATAGGATGCGTGCAAAAGTATGGAGTTTACTTTAATGAAAACATTTCAAAACTGTCGAAAAATAGTAAATATGATTTTATTTGCAGAATTAAATCTTGAATCTAACAAAAATAGTATTTTAAAAAGAAAAGTAGGTGTTTACGTTTATCTTAATTTAAGTAATTACAATATCCTAGGCCACTGGTTGGATCAAATTTACTAAATCTTGCTTAACCTTTAAAAATCACATAATTTATTTTGGTTTTACTAAATAATGTGGTAGTTTACGTTAATGCAAACATTTCAAAACGGCGTACCGAATCGAAAATGCTAAGTATATTTTTTTGCAGAATTAAAAGTTGCATTTAAAAAAACACTTTTTCCAAAAAAGCAGTGCCGTACATTTTTTCTTACTTAGAATTGATGGCTTAAGGTAATCTACTATACTGGATGGACTGATAGGTATAATTTTTTCTGTTGTTTTATGCAGAAAAATTGCTTATCCATCAATAAATATACAGGGTATTATTTGAAAAAAAAAAAGTTGACTATCGTAACTTTAGCATACATTGTATGTATCATGGGCGTACATAAATATAATATTCTCTTTATGTAGCTCATCCATAGTTCCGTTGATTATAAAACTTCGAAAGTACTTTTTGTAAACAAAAAAAAATAAAAATCCGCGAACACCAAACCGAATATAACCCGCTATAATTAACATAAACATCCACAACATCACCTCTAGTTTAATTTAGGTATGAGTTTAACATCATTTTATTCTATCATTGTTGCTTTTTCACATCATAGGTACGATCGTGGGATTTCAGATCGCAGGAAGTTCAATTAAATTGACAAGTTTAGTTAGATCCGAGATTTTTTGGGTTTTTGGAAAATGTTTATTGCATAGAAATTTTGTTCATAGTTGTTTATACTTCAAAGTTTTATTGAAATTGCCATTATATGTATTATTTACGTAGTTGTAAATTACAACAATTTATGTACAACTGATACTTAAATGTATATTTTTGTATTCTAAAATTTCTGTCCAGACCAAACGGTTTAGTTTGACTTATTTTAAATGAAATAATAGTCATTGTCAGTATATTAATTATAGCTTTAGTTAATCGGTTACATAATATCTTTTTTGCTTACCTGTTTTCGTCCCTACCTTGAAGATAAATAATTTAAATTCGTGATCTTGCTGACAATTGAATTAATAGTCATTGAAAATTTATTAAGTTGATAATAATTAAAATTAGAATAACTTTAAAACATAGCGGTTTATTAAGTCCTTAGTTCCAACTATTTTTGAATTCGCATTGTTCACATGTTAATATTTATGAATACCAATAGTATTTACCAACAATAAATAAATATAATTAAAGATTTTTTTTTAAATTAGGCAATGCTGGTATTAACATTTAACAAGAGTTTTCATTGTGGGAAAGCGACGCAGAGAATATTACATATTTCTACAATAAATGCATATCGGGAATCGAAAAGGGTGGTGTTCCATTTGTAATGGTACATATGCTGATTTATATACTAGTATTTGTAAGAATGAAAAATAGAAGTTTTTTCACGAATTCTAATTCTTTTTATTTTTAAATAATGCAAACTAATTTGTCACCATATATTTCAAGCATTTTCTTACATTACAAAATACTTATACTGAGATTTGGGATGCATTGAGCATTTCTTAAACTCTTAAACGATAATTAAAAGAAATTGTTACGATTTTTGTTGAAACAAAAATTAAATTAATGCATTTTGATATTGAACAATGAGTTAAGAATATTGAATAACTGCGTGGGAGAATAGTTTGTAAAATATATAGGATGGGGGCACTACCAACGATTTATTTTATAGCATAAAAAACGACAAATAGTAAGAAATTTTAAGGCATACATATGTCAAAATTATTTAAAACCGTATTTTAAAAAATGATTTTCGATTGTACAGGGTGCTCTAGAAACGAGTGCCATATCAAGTTGGGTTATTTTAAATGGATCACCCCTGTATTTTTTTCTATTTTGAATTGTACGATAAAAAATAATGACCCCTGGTCAAGCTGCCCCCACACTTTTCACTTATAAAAAAGCTAATAGTTCATAATAATGAACTTTTATGAGCTTCATAACTCGCAAATAAAAATTTTGAGCTCGTTGCAATAAGCAGGAGTTTAATACTTTTTGTGGAGGGGACTGAATCGACGTCGACTCAGCCCCCCCATTACTTAAAAATAAAATATTGGATCAATCTTTGCGGCAGAATTAGGAGCTTTTTATGAGCTTTTAAGGCATATAGTTTGGAATTTTGAGCTCAACCCCTTAGTCCCCAAACAACTCCTTAATTAAAGGCACAAGAGAGAACTGCACTTAAAACGCAGAAAATCAACTGTTTGACAATTAAATATCGTTGACTGATTTATGAGCTCGCAAAATACGTATACCTTGGATTATATAGCTACTACCCCTTTATCAGAAAACCACCCCCACTACTCCCGGCACAAGAGAGAACTGCATTGAAAACGCAGAAAATCAACTGTTTTACAATTAAATATCGTTTATAGATTTAGGAGCTTGCAAATACGTATACCCTGACTATCGAGCTACTACCCCATTGCCAGAAAACTATTGACAAAGAGGTGGTAGCTCGATAATCAGGGTATACGTATGAGATCTCATAAATCAGAAAATAACTATTTACTTGTTAAATAGTTCATTTTCTGTATTTTGATACTCATTAAATGTCGAGTTCCTAATTTCTTAATAGGACTAAACTCTATTTTTACCTTATTTTTTATTAATATTTTGATAAATCATACTATAATTTATTAAAAAAAATTTTCATAGATTAAATTTGACACGAGATATGTCTCTGATAGATTTTTTTATTTTAGACTAGTAGGTTATGTAATGCCTAATATTAAAAACTTCATTCCAAGTGTCAATTTAAGTCAAGTGCGTCAAGTTAATTTTATGTCAAAAAGCAAATTCATAAAATTAACTTATGTGAATGTGAATTTAAATTTGAAGTTATAAGTTATTAAGATTTCAAAATGCCATTCACTCATTTAGAAAAAATGCGACATGTTAGAAACATACCTTGTGTCGAGAAAAATAGTCTTCAAGTATTGGAACGATATGGCCAACTGTATCCTGAACGTAATCAACCAGACAGAAGATATTTTCTAAAATTGTACAGAAAATTTAGAAGTAATGAAAGAATTTTGTCAAAACTAGAACTCAAAAACAATTTATTATAAATGAAGAAGTAGAAGTAAATATGTTGGCATATCTCGACATTTTAAGGTGGATTTTGAAGAGCATTGAAACTAATTTGAAGCTAAAAAAGTAAAATTGAATCTTATTTAGCAGCCATTCACGGCGAACTAGCCTAAAAGAAAAATATGCTGATAATTCGCTTATTTTCAATATTAGGCCAATAATGCATATGACCTTTTTTGTTCTGTGAATGATTTGCGATTGTTACAGTAAGAAATGTACAGAGTGTTTCATTAAAAAAAACATTTTCTTCATTTTCTCTTAAACGCTACATTCAATTGTTTTGTTCATTTCATCATCATAACCAGTGGAAAAAAAGCTACTAGTTTGCTAATTTAACTGACGTTGTAACTCCACAAATAACGAAGTTACCAATGGTGCGCACTTAATTTAGAACAGCCTGTATAGCAAACGATGATATAATATCAAAAGTCAGTGTGCAGCAGTGCAGTGTATAAAATGGCTTCAAACGTTGAAAACGTCATCATGGCTGCCGCAGTTGAGTGAACAAAAAGCCCACATGAGGTCCAAGCGAAGATTTTGGGTTCGACCATCGTTAAAAGCCCGAGATAAGTACAGTGGTACAGCGCTTATGGCAGATTTAAGAAGAGATTAGACGGATCCATTGACAGGCGAGATTTGATGCAACGGAAGTTTTAGAACTTCGCAAAGATGACCAGTAGCGATTTTGAATGTCTGATCAATTCAGTGGGACATTTGGTAGAAAGAATACATCATTTCGAGATGCGATTCCTGTGAGGGAAAGACTTTCAGTTACGTTAAGATTTCTAGCGAGCCGAGATTCCTACCAGAGTTTAAGCTGTTTATCTAAATTTTCGAAGTAAAAGTATATATATCGAGTGCCAGAAGTGTGTGATGCTCTAAGAATCAACTATCTGAAGGACAAAATCAAAATAAACTTACAAATTTGCTAAATTGTAAAGCGCATTGTCAATACTGTATTGTGATTCTGAACGTGATTCAGTCTGGTTCTCACTATGTGTGGGGCAGAAGGCATGGTAGTTTCAGTGAAGGGTGAGGGAATGGATGTAGCAGGCAAAGATGATATGTTGTCTGAACTTTCTGCTCGGTAGAGACAGCGATTTATCTCATACTTTGCGTAGGTTAAAACCGATTTGCTTTTCAAGCTACGTAAAGTACTTGCTACCGTATTCCCCAAACACATCAAATTCATCTCGTTCCTTAATTTTATTTTTCAACTGGGTTATCACGTTATATGCCTCCTAGATCTCCCTTCATATATTTTTTGACTCCTTGGGATCCAGATTTCCGTTTTGGAGTCTTTTCTTTGGTATGTTCTTCAATGCATTTTGCATCATGAGGATATTCTGGGTGAGATTGTACACATCTACCCCAGCATTTTCCTGTAAAACAAAAATGACTGTTGATTTGATAAGGTAACAGCAGTAATAAAAGAATAAAAGACCTGAATACAAAGGACAAAGCTTCCGTCATTTAGTGGTGCCTCACATACACATACACATAATAAACTTTATAAGCCCACAATCAGCAAACTGTTTCAGTAATTCATGTTTTTTAGGTGCCGGAAAATCGAGAGCAATAGCGGGAGTGTTGTGAATATTTTCGATGAGAAGTGAAATTATCCGCATTGTTGTGGCAGTATTGACTACTTCAATTATAAGGGATTTTTCAGCATACTGTTGCTAGCTATATCAACAGATCAGAGAAGCATTTGCTTTGTTTTGTAAGTGAGGCTGGAGAGGTTTTGTGTCAAAATAAAGAGTAGATGTCAAAACCATTATAAACTTTAGTTCACTCACTTCTGTTCCGGCATTTTAATTATCCCTGTCCTTATTCTCTTTAAGGAAAAAGAAGCATTTTGAAATAAGTTAATTTCTGTTTTATAATGAGCATCTGCTCCATCGTCTTTTTTCCTTTTTTAATTCTCGTTGAAATTGTCCAATCAGGGCGCGCATCTTTTTGTCGACCTCAGCGACATCAGTCGGAAAATCTGGAGCTGAAGAAAGCCATCCTATGTTAATTGGTTTGGTGCGTGTGATGTCGAAGCTGGAGGTAAAACAAATATTTTCTGGGTCAAGTCTGGTAAAAATACACCAATAAACAGGCCGGAAAGGGTTGTTTTACCTCCAATCTGTCACGTGACGTACCAAACGAATTGAACAAAGTGAAGTTCAGATTAACTTTGTTCAACATCGTGCATTTGAATTTCCAAAACTCTTTCAAACGCACCAAAGTATCATCAGAAAGCTCAATAACTTCTACTTACCAAGCTCATTCCACGCATCTTGTTTTTTATTTCGATTTTTAAAATCCATGTAGGTGGGGTCCCATAAGACTCGTTTCTCACGAAACTGAGCTATGAGATTAGAGGTCACTCCATGTTCCTAAAAAGTCACACACACGTCGTCAACCGTGAGTGCTCAATGCAAAATGCAATGGAATATACTCTGAAGTCGGAATGCCGCGCCGCGACTGGATTTCAATAACAAGTTTTCTAGTATGAACAAGTTATATAGCGAAGTTCTACAACTTCCTTTGATCTTTACCGACAACCGCTGGATAACATATAACTTGCTATATAACTAGAAAAATGTTATAGAACATTGTGTTAAATAACAATTTTCCTTTCGTTTCTCTGACAAGTTGTATAACTTTGTGATATAGCATGTTTTGTTATATAGTCTGGACACGGCTTAAGTCATAAATGCACGGTTGACGGAAAAAGATTGTTTGTTAAGTTCTGTTTCATAAATTAACATTAAATTTTCTTTGAATATTAAAATCAACTTAATAAAAACTAACCAAACAAAAACTCACTTCATTTTCTTACGTCAAAATTAAAACTGTAAATTATTTGGTTATACACTAACATTAACAACATATACACTAGCCTTTTCAATGCTATGATTACAATATTGTCTTTTGTAAATTACGATTAAAAAAAAAGATATCAGTTATGAAGTGAAATAACTTTCTAACCTCCCGTATTATCGGGTATTTTGAAAGAAGGAAATCGAAAGAAGGATGCGATGATAATTAACTAACAATAACTCTACAATCACTAATTAGTGCAAGTGATCTAGTTTTGTTAGGGATTCAATCACATAAAGGAGTTGTTCTTAAAACCCATTAAATAAAAATTTAATTAAAATTTCAAAACAAGTGCGGATTACAGGTTGTAGATATACTTCAGTTGTTTGATCATGCAAAATCAAATATTTTTATGTTGTCCCTTTTAGTGCTGGGGCTGGTTTAATAAGTCGTATTACTTTTTACTTTGATTTTATTTGATTTGTGGGATGTTTTTAGGTATATTTTAATGAGTAGTTTCAATATCTGTATAAATTTGTCCAAAATCAAATAAAAACCATCTACATAAAAAAACGTACCAAATACCCTTAAGCGTTCTGCGCAAATAACAATCTTCATCGACAACAAAAATATGAGCAGCGAATTTGGCAAAATGGCTAGTAATCAAAGGGAGTAAAGCAGTCTTAAATTGTTAATTGAACAGAACATTATTTGGGATTAGACCAAGACGAAGTTCGCATTAACATTCTTTATCGTGATCAGTTATTAACTGTTATTTGTCCCTTATATTTACTTAAATGCAACTTTTTGCGGTTACTGTAATTCACAATTTTTATTATAACGTAGTAGAATAAAATAAAATCTGATGTCCTGAAAATGATTACGGTACTGCAGCTTAAGAATTATTTCCCGCGTAAAGTTCGGCAACTTAGCTTTTCAGGTTTTATTGCAAATGGTTTTGGTCATAGCTAAGTTGTAGTTTGTTAGTCGGTTGATAAGGAATACTCTAACGGACATAACTTTTATACGCAGGCTGTTTAACATTAGCGTTGCACGTCTTCCCTATTGTATGGTCTTTGCTTATACATATTAAAATTAGGCTGTGAACCATTTTATTTTCAATATTTTGACATCATTTATATTGCATAAGTAATATTTCTATAATGCCGTTATAATTAGTGTTATACAGGTGTGTGAATAAATTGTCACAAAAAGCTATACACCAACGACATACTTCGTTTGATTCGGAATAAAAATCTTAATGTTAAAATATGTGTTATGGCTTAATTTGTTTTTACTTTTTAGTGTCTAACAAAGCTTTTACTCTCGGATATCTGTTAATAGAGATAGTAAAATTTTGATAGTATTATACAAGGTGATTTTTAAGTTGATACTTTTTTAAACTGTGTATAGAACTACTTATAATAAAACAACTTTTTTCAAATAACATTTTTAATTAATTCAAAAAATAAAAGAGATATTTCGTTTTAAAAGAATAAGTAGTCAAGTTCTATTTCAAATGACATGTTCAATGTTGTCACCATTCTGTTCTACATACGCTCTGCGCGATGTAACCACTGCTCGGTGACAGCGCGTAATAACGAAATTCCTTTTGTTTTAATTATTGCTGTTTAATTAATTTTGTTTTAATTTAATGGGGTATACATATTCGATGCGTCCAATAATTCATTTTAGTTCTTTACTTCTATACATGACACTGACCCCACAACATAATGTACACTCATGAAATTTAAAACTTGGACACCACAATTTCTGTAAACAAAAGTTTGCACATTGTGAAGCGGGCTTAAGGGTATCATTTACAATTCTAACAGCAGGTAGTCTCAGCAGGGGTTATCTTATAGAAGGACTGTAGAATGAATCATTACACTAAGCACGTTTTAGAAAATAGGTAATTTAC
This sequence comes from Abscondita cerata, assembly GCA_030710515.1. NCBI lineage: Eukaryota > Metazoa > Arthropoda > Insecta > Coleoptera > Lampyridae > Abscondita > Abscondita cerata. The sequence goes on from JALBCR010000672.1 coordinate 284,071, forward strand.
GTTGCTTACTTAATTTTTTCTTTAAAGAATATATTTGAAGGTATCGCTAATTAAACACCATAGCTCGATTAATTATCGAATCAAAATTTTGTTTAGGAAATGTTTACAAAATAAAATTAGAAATAATTTTGATTTAAAAACGTCTACAAGCAATAACTTTTAAATTAAATCAAAAACTAAACATGGTTATTTGGGTTGACTGATTATTACTTATTTTTAAATAAATCTAACCTACTAATTATTGTAAGTTATTAAAAAAAATCATTAAACTCTCTATTCATAATATTTAGTCCTTACAAAATGTATATTTTATGACGTTTCATTTTTTCTGTAGTTAATATAAAAAGTGAAAATAAAAACTAAGGCAATTCTTATTGTCAACGTATATATTTAGTTTTTGACAAGAATTTATTACATAATTATAATTAAGATACCAAGTTATAGTTTAAAATTAAATGAAAACGTTTTTTTTTAAATAAAGGTATTACTATATAAATAAATATAAGAAATCAATAATGGGTGTGACCTCCATTATTATTGATACATTCTTGGAGGCGTCTGCTCATTGACGCTATCAAGGTATCAATATAATTAATATTAATCGTTTCCCATGCGGTATCAATGGCTGCAATTAGTGCATTACGGTTTACGGTGGCCCTTGTTGTCTTCGGATAACAGCAAGTATTCGAGCCCAAACATTTTCGATAATGTTAAAATCTGGGCTTTTGCTGGCCAGGGTAACAGCTCCAAGTTATTTTCTCGTATCCAATTGCGCACAACCCGCGAAGTATGAATAGGGGCGTTGTCCTTTAACAACAAAAATACATTATGAAAATGTTAATTCAACAGATCCCGAACTATTTTTGGAGAAAGTATAGTGAAATAAGAATACTTACTTGTTGGAAAATATAATCTTCGTCTGGATAAAACACTTCGACTGAAGGTTTCATAATAGTTTCCAAAATATCTAAATACGCAGCAGAATCAAGACGTCCATCGATAGCCCAACAAACTCCTGGACCCCGCGCGCTAACCCAACCCCACACATTCACAGAAAATAACCACTTCGTTTTTAGGACATATGTGATTATTTTCGTAACGAGTTCCTTCCATTCTAAAAACTTTTAGTGGTCCATCGTTGCGGCTATTGAACGTTTTTGTCGCTAAAATCACTCGATTCCAAAATTCCAAAGGTTCGTTCACATATCGCCTTGCAAATTCCAGACGACGTCTCATATTTTCGTCACTGAGAACTTCTTTCGCAGCAGCATTATACTCTTTATTCCCATCTCCTTTAATCTTTTTGTGCAGTTATACGGCATCCGGGAAAATGTGTATCTGCTATAGCCCTGAGTATGTAGCAAATGGTTGTTCTGTTACGTAATGAAACAACTCGAGATCTTGAGCACGTGTAGATACTTTAGGTCTACCACTTCCGATGGCTCTTTCCAAAGTGTGTTCAAGATTCCATTTTACTCGGTAATGCCCTACGGTGCTTTTGGTATATCTAACATACGTGAAATTTCACGCACGCTACGGCCCGCCGCTAATTCCGAAACAATCCGCGCTTTCAAATCAGCACCGAGATGAGGTGGCATTTTCACAACACTTGAAATTTTAAACTAAAATGGAATTTACATTTCTTACTTTATTTATTGGTTCACACTACCCTTCTCAAACAGTAGGTAATTGTTTATTTATTACATACTTCTAATGACCAATGTAACAACCCTTAGAGCAATATGACTCAAAGGAAGTAAATTAAACAAGCAAGGATATTCTATTGTTATTGAAACTTATTCATAAAGTAAAAGCCATTTCCTTATAATGCTAATGGACAGGATTTTCTTTTAAGTATTAAGATTACAATAGAGGACTTATAAACTTTCGAAAATATCTAATTATAAATATTTACACTGCAATTGCCCTTTTTCCTTAATAATTCTTAGCAATAACATACACGTTCTTGGTTTTAAGTTGTCATAAATTTGATATGATATAAATTTGTGTTTCTAATATTACATCACAAACTAATCTTTATTCGCCAAAAAAATTGTTGCTTAAGTTGTAAAGCTTCGTACACACCTGAACAACAAACCGAGCAACAAACATAACAACGAACCGAAAGTCAAACAGAACGACAAACGATCTTTTATGATTTCCACAGTCCGAACAACAAACGGAACGTTTGTGCTGTTCCCATAATTATTTTCAGTAGTTTTCAGTTCATATATATTTATTATTGAGATTGCATTCTTAAACACTGATTAATTTAAAACATTTTTCTTTTGTCAACTCCATAATATTACCTAAAACACAACAAACCCACAAAAGGGAGAATAAAAAATAAATAATTTTATTCTCCCGCATAAGTTTGTTCGCCGTTTTGTTTAGATTCGTCCAAACCTGCAAACGCATTCGCGCGCATTTTCTTTGATGTCGCAGAACAAACCGACAAGTTGTGGGAACGCCGCAAACCGTTCGTGGAACAATCAGGATTTGCGAATCTGTTCTAAAATTCGTACGTAGCACCGTCCAAATTAATGTTCCGATTGCCGTTCGGTTCGTTGTTCTGTTTGTTCTTAATTATAATTATGTAATAAATTCTTGTCAAAAAAAACTAAATATATTGTAAGGACTAAATATTATAAATAGAGAGTTTAATGATTTTTTTTAATAACTTACAATAATTAGTAGGTTAGATTTATTTAAAAATAAGTAATAATCACTCAATTTAAATAACCATGTTTAGTTTTTTGATTTAATTTAAAAGTTATTGCTTGTAGACGTTTTTTGAATCAAAATTATTTCTAATTTTATTTTGTAAACATTTCCTAAACAAAATTTTGATTCGATAATTAATCGAGCTATGGTGTTTAATTAGTGATACCTTCAAATATATTCTTTAAGGAAAAATATTAAGTAAGCAACGTAAATTACCTATTTTCTAAAACGTGCTTAGTGTAATAATTCATTCTACAGTCGTTCTATAATATAACCCCTGCTGAGACTACCTGCTGTTAGAATTGTAAATGATACCCTTAAGCCTGCTTCACAATGTGCAAACTTTTGTTTACAGAAATTGTGGTGTCCAAGTTCTAATTTCATGAGTGTACCTATTCGTTAATTGCTCTTTATTTTGATGCAAAGCTAGCACAAAATCTTGGTTATGATTTTGTACATTTGGGATATTCTGTGCACGTTTTTTTAAGAATGGGTGTGATGCTATCGTAACTCTAAGCAGCATCCCTATTTTAATATCAGTTTGGTGTGAATTGGTAGAAGCACAAAATTTGATAATGAAGCAATAAATTAGCATTAAATCATGCTGTAGATCTGAACTTTTTTTTAGTGGTGGGGATGCTAGGATCACTGACGTATTTATCATTTTGTCGCTCTTATAGAATTTGTTATATGTATGTGTAATTTTATATGGGGATGCTACATTGTCATATGTCACCATCTTTTAACTTTTGACGTTTGAGTCGCAACAAGGACTGTAATAAAAGGCAGAAATTTTGTTTATTATCATTATTTAGTTTTTGTTAGAAATGCGTGTAAATGATCAGGATCGCTGTACTCTATTGTCTACAGGTAGTTAAAACCATATTACCATGCTTATCATCAATTAGTAATTGACACTACAACTATTTTTATAGTATATCAAACATAATGGTACTGAAATATTGTTTTTCCATTTTGGGTTGCTTACAGAGCTATAAAAATACAAAAATGAGTTCTTTTATAGAAAATGTCCGAATGCACATCATTGGAAACGAATTCGGAGAATTCAAGAAATGTGATTAAAGTGGCACACAATGTATTGTTCGTTTACTAAATATGGAAAAATTTCATAATCAACACGTTTTAAAAACCAGATTTCACACTAATTTGCTTGAGTAACTTGTCTAAACCCAAGCGAAATGTTGTCTATTAAAAAGTTATTATTTGATATACTATTAATATAATATAATACAATATAAAACAACCTGAGTTTAGCAGCTATACTATCATTTATTTTATTTTTAGAAAATACATAAGCCGAAAATAATACGCTATACATCCTACGATTCTTTCTCCTTTAGTTGGTAACTTTATATTTATCACAACAACTTTTTTTGATAACTTTTGTCTAACGTCACAGTGGCTTTTTTCTTTTATTATTATGTAGGTACGTGTAGATGTAAACATATTTAGTAAAGTTAATAATATTAAATGCATCAAATTCGCTAGAACGAACTTTTAATTATTAACGGCAAAAATCTGTATAGTTTGTTATACGTATTTTTGGTGTTGGAGTAGTTATTCCGTTCAGGAGGTACTTTAGAAAACTACAGCTATTACCAAACTACCTTCCACTTGATCCTACCGAAAAAAGAAAATTCTATATTCTTTGTGAAATTTTGTTTATTAACCGAATGGATTTAATTTAACCCAACAATTTTAGAAGACTAATAAATTGAATATTGATCAAAATTTATTATAAGAATAATAAAATTATGTAAAGTGAATTTAACATTATGGAAAATATCATTTTATATAGGTAAACATGTTAATAGAGGTAGAGATTTCCCAAAAAATTTACAGAAAAATACAGAAAAGTGTACTTTTTTCACCAAAATTCGTAATTCTAAAAAAAAGAAGATAAAGAAAACAGTAATAATTTGAATTTACTTAATATAGGAGTATATAAATTTTTACAGAATAATAATATACATATAATTAATATTTGTTACCTACAATAAAATAATGTAAGTTAGATTAAATTAATAATATTCTGGAATATATAATAATAATAATAATAATAATGTTTATTTGAATTAAATACAATACAAATAAACCATAACCCACAAAGGATAACCTGTACGTGGGTGGATATGTCTTACATTACTATTTTATATTAGGTATAAATAAACGCAAAATACGTATTTTTATAAAAAAATATAAAAGTTTTTCTGAACACATGAACACAGTATGAAAAAGCTCTCAGATATAATGTGTAAAACATATTATCGACTATAGCATTCACGGAAATAATGATTGTTTATATTCTTTTTTGGACAATTTTAGAAATTTTTTAGTTTCTTTTTAAATCTGTTTAATGATACACTTGATTTAATTGCAAGAGGTAATAAATTATACAGACGTGGTCCTAGGAAAGCAAATGAACGTTGCCCAATTGTTAATAAACTCCTGTCAGTATAAATAATATATATAAATATAATGCTGATGTTCAATTAATGGTAGTTTTGATTTATTTTTATAAATTTCAATAACAGCAATTTTAAAGTACAATTTTCTTGGGTCGAATATATTGCTGTCAGTATAAAGTTTTTCGCTACTGTATAATAAATCTTCTACTTTTAACAATATACGTAAGAATTTTTGTATAATTTCTACTCTTTTATAAGTTCTTTAGTGGTACTACCCCATGCTATAATTCCGTATGATAATCTCGATTCTACTAGGGAAAAATACACTTTGGCTAATTGGTCAAAATCTAAAAAAGTTCTAATTTTTTTAAATCTAAAAAGAAAACCACGTAATGTTTGGACAAGATGAGTTATGATCAATGATGACCCCGAGATGTTTAGTTTGATTTGCCCTTAAGAGATTATTTTTATTATCAATTTTTATAAAATTAAAATTTGGAAGCTTGTCTGCATAACAACAAAACAGTACAAACTTTGATTTATTGAAATTTATTGTTAACAGTTTATATTGAAACCAGTTATAAATACTTTGCATGTCATTTTCAACTACCATTTTAAAATATCCCAATTTTATCCTTCATAAAAATTGATTGTGTCATCAACAAAACAACTTATGGAACCTTTTGTTTGTAAATTTAGAAGGTCATTTATATACTAGATGTTGAAAACTTATCGTTATATATATTGAAAAGAAGAGGACCCAGAACTGTGCCTTGTGGTATTCCACACTGTACAGAGAGTTTATCACTTTTTGTTCCATTAATATCTACAAATTGCACTCTTTCAGATAAATAACTATTTATTAAATTCAATGCAGTACCTCTAAAAACCAATGACTTGCATTCATTCTATCAGTAGTTTATGACTCACTACATGGAATGCTTTGGCAAGGTCTAAAAATACCCCAATTGAAGGATTCCTACGTTGCATTCCTGTATTAATTTTGAAAGTTAAATCTCTTATTGCATCTTGGGTAGATTTATTTTCTTGAAAAACATATTGAAATTTAGAAATTAACTGATGTTTGTTTAAATATGTATTAATTATACGCTTTAAAATTGTTTCAAAGATTTTTGCAATATTTCATATCATGGATATTGGTCTATAATTTGAAGGGTCTTTTATATTACCATTTTAAATAATGGTTTTACTACTGCTATTTTGAATATAGACGGACATACACCAAGAATAAATATGTTATTAATTAGATTAGCAATAGGAGACCCAATTTCATTAGAAATTATTTTGAATAATTTTGCATTGATTTTATCATATCCGGGAGATGCGTTATCTTTTAAACTATGTATTATACTAATTACTTCATTATCATTTGTTGGTGTTAGAAAAATGGATGAAGCCATAGAAATTTTCAAATTTCCTAATATATTAACATTATTTGTATTATTAATTTTTGAAGCTAGGTTTTTACATACATTAATAAAATATTTATTAAATATATTAGCAATTTCTGTATCATTTTCCGTTACTTCTCCGTTTTCGGTTTTTAGTTTTTTTATCTCAAATGGTTTGTCATTGCAATTTGTTAATTTATTAATAATATTCCAAAAAGTTTTGCTATCTTTAATATTACTATTCTGAATTTTATTCCGGTAAAAATTATTTTTGTGATTTTGATTAGATCGTTTAATTTATTTCAATAATTTATAAATTCCATCTTTTTATTTAATATGAATTAAACCAATTAATAATTGTTCTTGCAAAACAACAAATCAAATTTATGTAATTCTTCTTAAGATGGTTTCTGATGGTTGAATCGTTAAATCACAATAGTTAATATCAAAAACGATATTAACCGTTTTCATAAAGCCTTTCTAAAGAGAAATTTTGTAAATAGGTGGTCTTGCTAAGATTAAGAGAGAACGGATTGGTAATGCGAAGGTTTTAGATGGTACATTAAATTTAATCAGAAAAGGGCAGCTTAGAACACTATTAATCAATTTATGAAAAAACAATGGATCAATAAATATTCTTTGAGAATATAGAGTTTTCATGTCAAGAACACATAAAAGCTGAAGGTAGTTTGATAGATGATGCTTGATTTTGAAAGAGTAGAATCTTAGAAATCTGTTTTGCTTTTTTCAATTTTTATCATAAGGGTAAATTGGACAGGGGACCAAACAATACTACGGTATTCTAATTGAGGACGGATTAAAGAGGTATATATTTAACGTTGTTTTTTTCCTTTTTCCAGATTGTTTATGTGGGTCCAGAAGTAGGTACTTGGGGTTACTTCTAATTTTACTTTAAATATTGTTATTATATGACTTGTAACATTTATTTAGTAAATTTGTTATAGAAATATAGATCATTAGTATTTTTAAATATTTTGTGGTAGATATTTTTAGATTGGTTCATTTCCCGTAAATCTGAAGTGTACCGATATGGATTTTTTTTGTTTTTGAATGTGAACTTAAGTGGAATAAATAAAGAACAACTTTCATATAGAATGTAATAAAAACATTGTACAGCTTCGTCAGTATTTAAAGAGGAAAGAAACTTCCAATTTATTTCAGACAAGTAATGACACAAGTTTAAATAACTTCTATTTTGAAATCAGAATAATAATTTTCATGATTTAAAGAAGATTTGTAATAGAAACTTTTAAAAAGATTGATAAAGATGGATGATATTCATCTATACTATTTTCCACTGTTTAAATTTGTAGAAACTAAATTAGGTATTCTGTTCTCACACTTTTTACACTATTTAATTGAAACATGTTCCATAAATTCAAACACTCACATAGATGGTCCACGATTCCAGAATTTAAGCCGCGTGTAGATAAAGCATTATCTTCAGTGATATTCCATGACACACGGGTAAGATTATAATCACCTACCAATATAATATTACAGTGTTGAGAGTTACTGTTTCGGGGACAGTAGATAGAGCCCAAAATAATATTTTTGTAACTAATTGTGCATAAAATAAACAGTTGCTGAATTTCAGGAAAAGCAGTTGTAGGTATTATGTTAGAATTGAACTTCTTATTTACTGCAATTAGAACGCTTCTACCTTTCTTTACAATTTCTAAAGGCATTTCTATATATTCGTGTTATAAAATCCCAATTCAGTTATACAGGGTTATTCACGATATACGACACGGAATATTACTGCCAAACTATTCAATGAAATTGGAAAAATATATTTGAGATGGATGGAGACCTATCGGAGGAATACTTTAAAATTATTTTCGAAATATACAAGTGTTCCAAAATACATAGAACGTATCAAAGTTGTGTTTTTGTTATGGAACGTCCTGTATATTATTACATTTTCAGTTTCTACGAACAAAATAAGAAAGGATTTTATAGAGGTTTGCCTTACTTAAACCTAAAGGTTTTTGAGATATTTTGTATTTTATAAAAAAAGTCGTTACAATTTTGCCGATTCATATCTCTTTCTCCAAACTAAATTTGCAATGAAGTCTATCAATTGATCAGATTTTATGTAGAATTTGTGAAAATCCATTATCATATACATGATGTGTACAAAATAAGATTAAATAATGACATGTTTTGAACCGCAATAACTTGCTTAATTTAAATGAAACACCCTGTATTTTATATCAACAACAAATGTAAAATGTAATTACTTATCAAACAATACTATAGTGTCCTATAGCTAAATGTTCAAGTTATCATGAAAAATGCAAATTTTCATAAAGAAGACTGATTTGTAACAATTTTAATATTTATCAAGTAAGCTATACAACTTTGACAGGTGAATATTATGTATTTGTAAGAAGTAGAAGATTTGCATTGTGTACATTTTATCTAATGATAATTATCTCAAAACAGATAAAAGCAATAAAGTAGTTATCAATATTGTTGTGAGTGCATAAGGATTTTGTTTAATTGAAGTAATAAGTACACCTAAATCCTTATATAGGATTTAGGTGTACTTATTACTTCAATTAATAAAGTAGTTATTTTGGACAAAGAGGATTATTTTTGATTCAGTTCAGGTGATGCTTAATGAAGGCCCTTATTCATTAACATCTAAAATCCTCTTCCCAAAATGATTGCTGATACCCGTAGAGTCTTATTAGAATGTGAAAATATTATACCAAAACAACTTAGGTTTAGACTTACGGTATCTAACCCGGTTCTTTCTAGAATGTATTGATTACATAAGATACATAAACCCGGAAAAACAATGCGGCCCATTGTTTCAGGTATTAATGCTCCTACTTATCTGATATCTAAATGGTTGTCAAATAAATTCAACAGTTTTCAATATCAACAATTACATTTCAGTGTTCAAAATTCATATGATTTTATTGGAAAAATTAAAAACATTGAGCTGATTGAGAACGAAGTTTTATTCGATGTCTGTTCATTGTTTCCAAGCGTTCCGATAGATGTTACTTTAGATTATTTGAAAGATATGTTACACCAAAACCATTTAGACAATTCAGAAGTAGATAATTTTATTAAATTAGCCAGATTATGTATGAGTCAAACCTACTTTCAAATTAACAATAATATTTGTCAACAAAATCATGATACAACAATGGGTAACAGCTTATCTCCGTTTATGGCTAACCTGTTCATGGGTAAATTTGAAACTGATTTAAAAAATAATTTAGAATACTTTCCTAGAATTTGATTTATATACGTAGATGATGTTTTGCAGTCATCGACACTAAAGTTTACAGCACTCGGCAATTTGTAGAAATTTTAAATTCAAAATTTGAGACGATCAGTTTTCCTATGAAACAGAAGCAAACCTTCAGAAAGCTTTCTTAGACACTTTAGTGACAAGAAATGGGAACAAACTAGATATAGATATATATCGTAAAGACTACTAACACTATGAGGTTTATAGCAAATGATTCCAACCATAGTACGCAACATAAACTTGCATCCTTTAACTTTTTGATTCACAGATTATTACATTTCCCATTATCAAAACAAAACTTTGATAAAGAACTGCGAAATTAGAAAACATAAACATCAGAAACATTACAACGTTAGGAACTAGTAATAGCAAAATAGATAATTACCAAATTATCCTACATACACAAAAGGTCTTCAAAAAATATTTTCAAATTTTGATTATAAACAGTAAGCTCTAGTAGTAACAATCCGAAAGACCCAATAGAAATGTGTGATAAATCGGGATATATAAAATAAATTGTAAAGACTGTAACCAAGTAAACAGGGTGTTTTTAGGAAAATGTAGACGCATTAAAAAATTCTGAGGCAAAATATTATAAGGGTTAATTTTTTTCACCCCCTTGTATAAACTTTGCAGGGTTACAAAAACCGCCAAAAAATGTCACTTTATTAGCATCAATTATCTGCCAAATTTCATTCTTCTAACTTCTTCCATAGTGGACATATTAAATAAAAACTGTTTTTCCCCTAACTTTAAGGAGCTGTAACTTGGAGGAAAGTGGTTTTGAACAAAACTTTATATGAAAGTCCCCCCCTTAATTTTTGCTAAAAATTACTCATATTCGCATCAATTTAGAAACACCCTGTATATAGGGCAAACCAAGAGACCTATTAAAACTTGTTTAAAAGAGCACTTAGCTCATGTCAAATAACATCGCACAGATAGGTCCAGTGTTGCCATGCATATGCTTGAAAATGGCCATAGAGTAGGCGACATTGAATTAATTAAAAGGGTAGATAATAAAACGAACTTGATTATTGTGAAAGTTTGGAAATTTTTAAAACAGAAATTTGTTTATGAATTATGATGATGATAACGGTCCATTAGGATTTTCGGAATCATTCAAGCTTATACAAAAATCAATTAATTAATTTAGTGTTCCATTACTTTGGTTGAATATTCTTATTAAGTATCATTTGCAATCAAGTTGATAAGAAAATGTCGACGTACCGAAAACTATAAGTCAGTCACCAAAATCGTAAATTACTTTTTAGGGGAGCGAAATTTTCTATAAAAATAAGCAACGGGGTATTTATCTTGTATGATGCAGACAATCTCGGAGAAGCGACTAGAATTAAGATTTTACATCAGGTTGATGAATTGAACGGATTGGCAAAAAATTTGTACCTCAAAAAATTTTTTTTTTTTTTCTATTTGTTATAGTTGAAATCAAAGCATGTTGTCTACACCACTGAAAAAAAATTAAAGCACAAATCAACACAATTTTCCAATTTAACAAGCAGTTTGAAATAAGATGTGGAATAATAGGTTGGTGAGCAATGTAAGGGATGTTAACTTGCAGGGTTGTCAATGATGTCAATTTGGATGCTGCTTCTCAACATTATTAAGCATATTTAAATTAAATATTTAAACAATATAACTATAAGAATATTTTAAGTTAATGTGGATCAACTGTTTCATATTAAGCTTTTCTTCAGTTTAAGAACGGTTCTTCAAAAGGTTTCTCCAATTGGCTTGATCATTAGTTCATGAATCTGAAATAAAATTGAACACAGATTTTATTGAAAATTAATATTAAATTATAAGTCTTTACTTGTACGTGTGGAGGTGTGTTTAAAACATAAAACACCGCATCTGCCACATCCTCAGAAGTAATTCCTGGACAATCTTCTAATAAATCAATATCGGCAACTCGTCTAAAATCGTTATAAACAAGACCTGCACTAATGCTCTAAAATTACATATGAAAGTAAAACAATACCTGCTTTCATTATGATAATCTTACAGACACTTTAATTTTACTTCCAACTAAATTTAGTTCTTGTCTTAGAGTTTCAGTAAGCGCCGTGACCACAAATTTACTAGCGGGATAAAGACTTACTTTAGGAGAGAAGTAAACCACTTTATGCCCTGTGCAGCTGTTCATGTGTACAATATGGCTGTCAATGTTATGTTTTTTTCATACTTTTAAAAGCTTCACGAGTTGCAATGCACAAACCCAGAACGTTAGTGTCCAAAAGTTTTTTCCACTTAGCAGTATCACCTTCAATCAAGTTTGTATTTACAATAATACCAGCGCAGTTAACAAGTATGTAAACAGGTCCGATATTCGTTTCACACCACTCAAAAGCTTTGATTATCTCTTCTTCTTTAGTTATATCGGTTACAAAAGGATAAAATCTTCCACGTTCATCTTTTAACTTATCAACCATTTCTTTTAATTTGTCTTCTTGCGGGCCAAACCTAATACCTAAATGGTTTATCTTTGAAGTAATTCTAATAATAATAATAATAATAATAATACATACATTAACCCCAGCTTTAACAAGTTTTTCTGTAGTTGCTTGTCCAATACCAGCACTGGCTCCTGTCACAACTGCTAATTTGCCTTCCCATTTTGTAAAACTATGAGTCATTTTCGTTGACTTTTACTGGGTAGACAAAAATCGAATGCTTTAATTAATATACAAACTTTTGTATTGGATACAAAAATAAAACACCTTTGTACACCCTTTATCAACATAACAGGAATTAATTACAATTAATTTTTGTTAATTGAGGAAGTTTCTCTTATCCAATTTTTATATATATATATATTTATAGGTAGTACAGAAAACGGAAGTTTTCCTCCCGTTTTCCTTTCTATATCAAAAATTAAAGAAAATACTGTTTTTGTTGGATCAAATGAATATTTTTTATTACATGCAGAAATTTTAGATTATTAGTAAAAACCACAATTACATATACATAGGTACTTTAGACGAAATAGAAGTGAATCAACCTTTATATTTTCCACCAAAAGTTGACATTTTGTGATTGTGAGCCTATTTGAATTTGTTTGAAGATTAGATTTTGGCTATTAAACAAATTTGTAGTTAGAAATAGATTAACTCCCAATCTGTAAGCAGCGGTTCATTGCCACTTTTTATGTTATTGTAAAACGTTTAATGTACCAAGTAGATGAATAAACCTTTGAAAATTAATTTTACTTTTGGACTACAAAAATAAAACAATAAAACTTTGTTACAGTAAAAATAAGGAGATGGCAAGGACTCGTTGTTTAAAGGAGTTCGTATTAAAAGTTTAATTAATCAACTACCCTGTTTTCTTCTCTCTTTCAAAAACATAACTTAATTTCTTACAATACATGTAGATAAATACCATCACAAATTAGGATTAAATAAAGGTGTTCAAATAGACAACTAAACAATCGTAGTTACTAACTTACAACGTTGAAGACAATATCTCCTTGTTCTTATTCTAATATGGAAACGACTAGCCATAAGATAAGTATGAGCGTGTAGGTTCGTAACATTATTAACAATGTATAGTATAATAAGCTCCACTTAACCAACAACGAGTAATTATCCAATCGTAGTTAAAGTTACGAATAAAGAAGAAAATGATAATGTCAATAAGAAGAACAGATAATGCTCCTTTGATTTCTTAACTAATAATACAATGACACGAATAGCCTTACCATTTAAAACGGTCTAGGACATTAAGGCGCGGCCGATCGGGCGCAGGCGCAATGGCGCGGCCGTTAGAGCGCACGGTCATATGGGCGCTAGACACGAGGGCGCGAGGACCAAGGGCGCGGGTACACTAGGGCGCCAGTACACTAGGGCGCAAAATCTTATTACTTATTATTGCTTTTTTAATAAAGTAAAACAGTTCGTTTGGAGGACAAGTTTATTAAATTATGCCTGAACTCGTCATGGTATTTTATACATACAAAAAACTAGGTGTTGTATACGCATTATCTGGGCATAGTATGTAATAGTAAATGATTAAAAAAAATACAGTGTGTCCGCGGATTGAGTTAAAAAGAGAAGAATAATTTTTATTATTGATTTTACGACAAAAAGTCATTCTATATAAAAAGTTCTGCTTGTCGAAAAATTATATTTGCAATATATAAATGTACAATCATATTATTTTTAATGTTTGAAACGGACCAATCTGTCTTGAGAAGACATGAGTTTTGTTATTAACTTTCATTTATAATTTGTGTTTAGACATTTTTAGATTTTAAACAACTTTTTCAAATAAAATTTTATCCTAAATTGATAAATAACGGTACTTCTCTCTTGAGGCATTTTCACATTTTCTTAATTTATTAACACTACGCTAATCTGATCTTAGATTCGAATATTGCTAATACAATTTTTCGGCAAGCAAAACTTTTTATAAAGATACAATTTTGTAATACATGATGTTATGTTAGAAACACAAAAAGTTTAAATTCATTATTCTCGAAAACGGTTCATGATATCGATTTCACACAAGAGCACATTTTTTATGAAAATTATCTTGAATTTCTTAAATTTGGTGTCAGATACAAAAAAGTAAAAAAAACATTTTTTAATAAAAATACCCGTTGGTGGTTGTAAAAAAATTATTTACAACGAATAACGGCTTTGTAATCGTTTATTGATTATACAAAGTTTGAAATTTTTAAGTAACAGCATTTTTGAATGATTAAGGAAAATTCTTATAACGATGTCTTCTTTAAAGGGCTGTATCTCACTTGGGAAGCATTTTCGGATTAAGGTAAATTAAGTTAAATCGACATAAAATAACCTCTAGTACCTGTATTTTCAGTTTGGCAGAAGAGTTTCTGGACACCTTGTATACAGTGACTAAATGATAAGCTTTGCCAGTAACATATACATTTCTAAAAAATGAATAATTTGATCTATCAGGAAGTGTAAAAAAAATATGTAAGGTTTTCCATTTAAAAAATGCTCTCGTTTTTTAACGAAAAACGATAAAATTATTTTGAATATCTTATAAAAGTAGAAAAAAATTTAAATTGGTTGAAAAAAATAATATGTAATACGTATCTAGTTTATTGGTAAAAATATCATCACCATTTAAATGTGCCAACATTGGCTGGGATACCTGGTAGTGTACAACAAAAGTGCAACAAAGTTTGACACAAAATTATTATTATTACTCTATACTAAAATAACAACTATGCCTACTGTTATGCGTTCATTTCATAGTTATAAGAGATACCCTAAGATATTCTATAATATTTCTATTTCCGTAGTCTTCTACAAGATTTTTATTCTTCTATCAGCAAGAATGTATTTACTTTTCTATGTGGGGGTTCATTACCATATCTCTACCTCGCTGTATTATTTTTTAGCCATCAATTAATCTCCAAATTGTCGGATGATACATATTCAATTCACTTTGTAAACGCCTATGTGCCGCCTCGGCATGATTATTTGTTCTGTCTGTGTCAGACAAAACACGATCGTAAACCGACCATAATTCTGGGCTAAAAATTGCACCTCGTCTTCCATTCCCGCGACGATTTGGACGTCCAACATACACATCTTCAAACCACTGTAGCAAGGGCTCGAACTGTGGATGTAACGAATCGGATAATTCCTCAATTGCGTTATCCAAATCGCCAATTGGAATAAATGATAAGGACGTAATCATACGAGCTTGCAAAAGCAAAATCGGCATCATTATTATATCGCCCCATTAAACCAAGTTCGCCTAAATGTTTTCTAAGGTTTTTTGTCAGGTGAAACAAACAACCCAGGATTTGGGCATTTGGAAATGATTCTCTCAAGGCGTTAATAGCTGCCAATTCAAAGTCACACGAAATTTCGGAAGGATTTAAATTTGGTCCTATGTTTTTTAGCAAATTTAACATTGTTGTATAAGTATCACCTTGTTTATTTGATAATAATGTGTAGACTACAGGATCAACTTATTATCACATATATTTGAGAAAAAAAAGGCGGTGCAGTTGAAAATGTTCCGTCCACAAACTAATGCTGTGATTGTCCCAATATCTGAAACGAATAATACAATGTGTAAATTTTTTTGTTGTGTGTTGTATTTTTTGGTTTGTGTCAATTAGATCTTCTTGTAGGAGTGTACGGCAAATAATGTAGAAATTAGTGAAACACCAAGGCACCCTTGATCAAGATCGGTCTGGACCCGTCGAAAGTTTGGTAGAAATGAGGTTCATGATTTTCACATTTCCAACATCCCTTGTCAATCTAATTAAAGTTTTTAAGGAGGTCTACCAAATTATTAGGTGGTTATTTTTAATAGCACTTTTCGATTATCAATAAACCGTTACTATTCAAAATAAAAGATTAGAATTTATTCCACTAAATTGAGTTAGGTATAATAGTCAAAAAATTTCTCACCTCATTAATATTCCATTTCTACTAAATATCAAAATTCGACATGCGTCTGGACCGCTATCTGCTAGCAAAAATGTTCTATCAAACCATTATTTATATAGGTTCTGTATTCTTCGGGAATGATTAAGTCCTCTACACGTGATGGAACTGGAGGTGCGACATTTATTTACTCTCTTTCTCCGTATCATTTTCTTCAACGATGTATTGGTAGGTAAAGTCGGCTTGAGGCAGCTTGTGACAAGTTCACTTCGCTTAGGCAAGTATTAATAATCTGAGAAGTTTGTTCCATGGTTTCTTCGGTACGTTTTTTCTTTTTGTACGCGCAATGTTCGCTTCAACCTTTGCCGCAATGCTATCATGTGAATGTTGATGGATTTGTTTCAACAATTACACCATCTAATGTATGAGAAATGGCTTTTGCAGCCATTATTTTTTCGTTCACATCGCCAAAATTGTTTTGTTTGACATGTGCTGAATCTATCAAAAACGTAACAATGCCCATTGTTATGAAATTTCTTTTTCCCTTTTTGTGAAATTACTTCCATTATTTCAGAAACACTCTAAGTTAATTCTAATGGAGACGATGTGATCGCATTAATCACTAAACTAAAATGAGCAGACCTAAGTGCATTTTGCTTATTTAATATAAGTATACGAGGATATATTGAAAAATTCTTAGCCTACTATAGAACCAAACAAAATTTCAATGTCAAAATATTTTATTACTCAACATATTCTCCTCTTAATTGGATACATTTATTACAGCGAACCTGCAACTTCTCTAGACCTTTCAAAAAAATTTTTCTTCTTGCTCTGCAAACCAGACCTCCACAGCTTCTATTACCTCCTTGTTGGAAGAAAATGTACGACCTTTTAAACTTTTTTTCAGTTGAGGAAAGAGGTGATAGTCGGACGGAGCCAAATCGGGTGAATAAGGGGGGTGTTCTAGTAATTCAAACCCTAAATCACGAATTTTTGCATGGCAACATGAGATTTGTGTGCAGGGCGTTGTCCTGCAAAACAAAACACCTTTGGATAGCTTTCCGCGTCTTTTCTCTTTAATATTTTTTCGTAGAGTGGTCAGTAATGTCGAATAGTAATCTCCAGTTATTGTTCTACCCTTATCCAAAAATCAATCATGATTACTCCATGGCAATCCCAAAAACTGAAGCAAGAACTTTTCCAGCAGATTTTGGACACGAAACTTCTTAGGTCTTGGAGAACCAGAGTGTCGCCATTCCATCGATTGTTGCTTTGTTTCTGGATCGTAGAAATGTACCCAAGTCTCATCCATAGTAACAATTCGGTTTAAAAAGTCTACATCGTTTTCAAATCGAGCACAGATCGAACGCGATGCTTCTACCCTTGCACGCTTTTGGTCAACATTCAAACATTTGGGGATCCATTTTGCAGCAATTTTTCTCATGTCCAAATTGACGTGAACCATATGATGAACGCGTTCGTATGAAATATTCAGTGCTTCAGATATCCGTTTTAGCCCAATTCGACGGTCTGATAAAATCATGTCATGAACTGCATCGATATTTTTGGGGACTGACACAGAAACTGGCCTTCCCGATCGGTCATCATCTTCAATGGAAAATTTACCTCTTTTGAAGCTTGCATTCCAATTTTGACGGTCGCATACGAAGGACATTGATCACCAAGGGTATTAAGCATATCTTCGTAAATCTGCTTACCTCTTAACCCTTTTAAATACAGGTACTTGATGATGGCTCGATACTCCAATTTTTCGATTTTCACAATTTCGGTGGACATCTTTTTCATTTAATTTATTGCGTGACTCTGGTTTACTTTTTGACGTCAAACTTTACACTGACACTTCTAATAAGTTCGTTGCTATGGTAACGCAATATTTTGTTTATGCAAGGAACTGGTCTAGGCTAACTAGATATCAATACATCCTCGTACATACAATCAATAATTCAGTAAACAATAAACGGCTTTCGCTACTTCAATAACCACGTTGTTAAGAGGCTTAATATTTCTACAAACTAAAAATACTTGAAATGTCGTTAAGTACTACCACAGCAATGTTGTGGTACTAGGTTTTAGAATATAATTTGGGGATTTATTTAAAAAATAAGTACGTTAGGACTTAATCTCTTGAAATACCTAAACAATAACAAAGTACATGGCGGCAAATAAACAATAATATATTTTAGATAATAGAATGTACCCAAAGAATAAAACAGGTTTTGAAATATCCTATAATCGAAAAAATGTACTTGCTGCACCACCTGCAGGCTCTTAATCCTCTTATTGTTTGGTATTTGCATATTTTCAAGGAAAACTATCATTTGTTCAATAGTAAGTCTGGGAAGGTTACCAAATATTTCAGCGAAAATAAAATAAAATGTAAAGAGAAGTTTCTAACCAATATTATTTTAAATGTTATTCTGAGCTTTGTCAATGTTTTATATAAATTAAGAAGAAACGTTAAACGACTACTTTATTTCATTTCACTTTACAAATTGTTTCCATTGTTTTTAACACTTTATTTAAAACGGGCCTTCGAAGATCTAATCACTACAATTATTCTGTTCTTTTACCAGTTACCTGTGGTTCGTCGGGGAAGCTCAGTCATAAATAAAAAAATTATATAAAACTATTTACTTAACTGAATTCTTTAAGATTGTTTTTAAGTACGAAGCTAATTTTTTAAATTGTCATTGATCAAATTTTAGTTAATTGAAGTATCTCTATACGACTTTGTACCTTTGTATAAATCTGTTAATATAGTTATTATTCAATTTCATAGTAAAGTTTCTGTTTAAAGTAGCGTATATTTCGTACTATGTATCTCGAATATGTTGACTGTCCTGAAAAACGCTATAAATGAAAGTCAAAAATTCTTACTTGCTACCTAAGTACATAACTCTCAGATTACTTACCGGACAGAAGAGAATTCATTTCATTTTATGATAATTTTAAATGAGGAACCCAATGTTTTTCGTAAAAATGACTCTGAATCAATTTTGGGTAATGTTTTTTTTTTAAATTTTTGGTGTATTTTATATTATTAATGAAAATGCGAGACATAAAAACTTTTTATTTAATTATCACGTGAATTTACGTTTTAAAAGTTTGAATCGCCAAAATTGCACTTTCAGTTTTTGACCTCAACCGTATCTGCGCCCAAAGGTCCTTGCGCCCTAAAGTCTCTGCGCCTAAAAAGTCCCTGCGCCCGAAAGTTTCTGCGCCCAAAAGTCCTGCGTTCCTACCGGCCGCGTCCTACCGGCGCGAACTTTATGGCCGTTCCTTAATGTCCGGATTCGCATTTAAAATACGCAATTTAACTCAAAATGACATATGTGTTTAGCTTTAATATTTAATCTGGTATGCTCAATTTATATATCTCCATTTGGGATTAATGGAAGAACCCAAAGTTTTATAGTCTTCTAAAGAGGAAACTTTTTGGTGTGATTGTACACTCATGAAATTTAAAACTTGGACACCACAATTTCTGTAAACAAAAGTTTGCACATTGTGAAGCGGGCTTAAGGGTATCATTTACAATTCTAACAGCAGGTAGTCTCAGCAGGGGTTATCTTATAGAAGGACTGTAGAATGAATCATTACACTAAGCACGTTTTAGAAAATAGTTAATTTACGTTGTTTACTTAATTTTTTCTTTAAAGAATATATTTGAAGGTATCGCTAATTAAACACCATAGCTCGATTAATTATCGAATCAAAATTTTGTTTAGGAAATGTTTACAAAATAAAATTAGAAATAATTTTGATTTAAAAAACGTTTACAAGCAATAATTTTTAAATTAAATCAAAAAACTAAACATGGTTATTTGGGTTGACTGATTATTACTTATTTTTAAATAAATCTAACCTACTAATTATTGTAAGTTATTAAAAAAAAATCATTAAACTTTCTATTCATAATATTTAGTCCTTACAAAATGTATATTTTATGACGTTTCATTTTTTCTGTAGTTAATATAAAAGTGAAAATAAAAACTAAGGCAATTCTTATTGTCAACGTATATATTTAGTTTTTTGACAAGAATTTATTACATAATTATAATTAAGATACCAAGTTATAGTTTAAAATTAAATGAAAACGTTTTTTTTTAAATAAAGGTATTACTATATAAATAAATATAAGAAATCAATAATGGGTGTGACCTCCATTATTATTGATACATTCTTGGAGGCGTCTGCTCATTGACGCTATCAAGGTATCAATATAATTAATATTAATCGTTTCCCATGCGGTATCAATGGCTGCAATTAGTGCATTACGGTTTACTGGTATAAAATTTGGCCCTTGTTGTCTTCGGATAACAGCAAGTATTCGAGCCCAAACATTTTCGATAATGTTAAAATCTGGGCTTTTGCTGGCCAGGGTAACAGCTCCAAGTTATTTGCTTGTATCCAGTTGCGCACAACCTGCGAAGTATAGGGTCATCATACCCCGATAGTTAATTATCGAATGTTCCAAGAAAATATGTGTAAATAGTAAATGGAATCTACTAACGTAACGTTAAGTCGTTAATTATAGTTACATAACTCTCCTTTCATAAGATATAGTTCATATTAATATGCTTATTGTAAAGCTTCGTACACACCTGAACAACAAACCGAGGAACAAACAGAACAACGAACCGAACGGCAATCGGAACATTAATTTGGACGGTGCTACGTACGAATTTTAGAACAGATTCGCAAGTCCTGATTGTTCCACGAACGGTTTGCGGCGTTCCCGCAACTTGTCGGTTTTTTCTCCGACATCAAAAAAATGCGCGCGAATGCGTTTGCAGGTTTGGACGAATCTAAACAAAACGGCGAACAAACTTATGCGGGAGAATTAAATTATTTATTTTTGTCCTCCCTTTTGTGGGTTTGTTGTGTTTTAGGTAATATTATGGAGTTGACAGAAGAAAAATGTTTTAAATTAATCAGTGTTTAAGAATGCAAGAAAAAATGATGTCCCTATTAGCATCATTTGGGCGGGAAATTTCAAAATAAAAAAAAAAGCGAAGTAAATTATAATTTTTACTCTTCTTTGTGCGTAAAAATTTGGTTGGCACTATCTTCTTGTTTTCCGCAATTTTCTCTTCTCAATAATAAATATATATGAACTGAAAACTACTGAAAATAATTATGGAACAGCACAAACGTTCCGTTTGTTGTTCGGATTGTGGAAATCATAAAAGATCGTTTGTCGTTCTGTTTGACTTTCGGTTCGTTGTTATGTTTGTTGCTCGGTTTGTTGTTCAGGTGTGTACGAAGCTTTACAACTTAAGCAACAATTTTTTCGGCAAATAAAGATTAGTTTGTGATGTAATATTAGAAACACAAATTTATATCATATCAAATTTATGACAACTTAAAACCAAGAACGTGTATGTTATTCCTAAAAATTATTAAGGAAAAAGCGCAATTGCAGTGTAAATATTTATAATTAGATATTTTCGAAAGTTTATAAGTCCTCTATTGTAATCTTAATACTTAAAAGAAAATCCTGTCCATTAGCATTATAAGGAAATGGTTTTACTTTATGAATAAGTTTCAATAACAATAGAATATCCTTGCTTGTTTAATTTACTTCATATTGCTCTAAGGGTTGTTACATTGGTCATTAGAAGTATGTAATAAATAAACAATTACCTACTGTTTGAGAAGGGGTAGTGTGAACCAATAAATAAAGTAAGAAATGTAAATTCCATTTTAGTTTAAAATTTCAAGTGTTGTGAAAATGCCACCTCATCTCGGTGCTGATTTGAAAGCGCGGATTGTTTCGGAATTAGCAGCGGGCCGTAGCGTGCGTGAAATTTCACGTATGTTAGATATACCAAAAAAGTACCGTAGGGCATTACCGAGTAAAATGGAATCTTGAACACACTTTGGAAAGAGCCATCGGAAGTGGTAGACCTAAAGTATCTACACGTGCTGAAGATCTCGAGTTGTTTCATTACGTAACAGAACAACCATTTGCTACATACTCCAGGGCTATAGCAGATACACATTTTCCCGGATGCCGTATAACTGCACAAAAAAGATTAAAGGAGATGGGAATAAAGAAGTATAATGCTGCTGCGAAAGAAGTTCTCATCGAGTATGTTCTCATATCTTCACAGACGAGTAGTCTTTGACAAGTTACGGTAAAGTGAACCATCCGTAATACGATATTATCCAAAAACCCTTCGTCTTGGTTACACGACAAATAGTTATAAATTGAACTGCATTGGTTATCTAAGATTAAATTGTATTGAAAGTAAGTAAAACGATATGAACCCAACATAAAAACTGTAATTAGAAGACACCCGAATGTACAAGGTGAACCATAAAGAATGAGGACAAGTTAAATTTCCTGCCACGTAATCTACTAAATTTTCGTTTCTTCTGTTGGTAGTCAAATATTTTTAGTTCATTGTCGGCGCGTCGTGAGGTTTTTGTGTATTATTTTCCTTTACTCACCTTTACCTGCTATATATAGATAATTTATCAACGAAAACTGTTCTTCTTAGAACAAAAAACAACTCTCTTCTGTTTCCAATAAGGTAAAAATAACTTAAAAATAGGTTTTGTTTGTACTAATTATTTTGTTTGTTCATAGTGGAAAGTATGCCTCTTTCCGAAGAGCAAAAGCTTTTTATTTTAAAAGCTCATTATCGAAGTGATACACTAAGATGGTACGTAGTCTTATTCAATACAATCATGTCGTCAACAATTTGAATAAGAATTTCCCCGACGTGCACTTGCTTTACAAAAGATTTGTTCTAGAGAATCAGCGGATTGTGTCACATTTCGATGTTTATAATTGTGTTTGTAAGAAGAAGTCAAAGATTTACAAGTAAAATTTCAAATTTGCGGGAAATTCAACTTCTCCCTCATTCTTTTGACTCACCCTCTATATAACGATATAAAACAAAGTATAAAACAAAATTTTTACCTGCGTTAAATTTACACTATATGCGAACCCATAATAATCATATTATGAAGAAATTTACGATGACTTCAGAATAATTGGCTTAACCATTTTAATTGAAGTTAGACCCGAAAAAAGAAAAATAGACGATTTTTGAGTATTACCTGAGTAAAATTTAACCTGCATTCGGCGGTGTCTCGTGCCGGCTTAAGAAAAACAGTATTGGCACATTAATTTATTGCGGTGATTGCATTTTGGTGTTGAATCAATAATTTTACATTGTACATGAACATGAGACTCTTTTTAATTTTTATTCTGTAATTTACAATATCCCAAAATCTTGGATTCATAATAAAAGCGTGGTTTAGGATTTAACAAAATTTTAATTTCAGAAAACAAAATAATTGAACGTAATTTATATAACGTTACGACATTCACGCAACTAACAATATTCCGTTACAAATTTAATTGTTCTAAAATTGGATTAATTTTGTGCTTTTATAGGTGATGCGCTACATGCGAACTTCAACGTTTTTCGACAGTGACCTCTTGACCTGGATCTTCTCTACGATGTTTCCTTACCTTTAAGTGTTACTTTCGTTTACTTCTTTGGATTAAATTGTTTTGTAATTTTATTATATTAAACACTTTATTTAACGACGAACAAAGTTCGATTCACAACAATCTGCGGGCTTCCAAACAAATGCGCTGCGTTTATTTATACTGTATCCATTTCAAGTAACTGGGTTAATTAAATTTTATTAGTAGAACACGTCTTTTTATTTATTTACGAAGAAACTTTTATATTAATTGTTTTATGCACAGTCTCAGACGCACACCCATTTACCTTCACTGCTCAAAACCGTCTCCTCCCTACTTTCATTTTACTTCATCACAGTACGTACACAAACCGATATATTCTCATAACATACAATAAACCATTATATATATATATATATATATTAGTTTTACATATATACATTAAAAATATGACCTTATGCAATCACTGCAGTATGTTTACAAAAGATGTAAATTTGACTAGACGTGCATTTATCGTAACAAAATATTTATATTTTATATGCAGATGTGTGATGAGAAGAATTTACTAATACTATTTACACATTTACACCTAACAACCTGTTAAAAGGGGTGATTAAATGTAGATAACCTAACTTTGTTTAGGCCTTTGGGGCCTGTTGCACACTGTGTGTGAACTAGTGTGGTCTAGATTCGCGTATAATTGCCGTCGTTTGGATTTGAATTTTGCACATATAAAATGGCATATGTGTAGAAACAATAGCGTTTCTAACACTATTTATTCAAATAAAAATTAGTAATGGGTTGCATCACCTCGTACACTTACACACTCCAGCAACCCTTCTGGGCATGTTAGAAATTAGGTGATCAAGAAATTCATTCAGGCTACCTGAAGCTATTGACGCATTTCAGGTAGACAGGTAAATGACGCAGTCTTATGTCCATCATGTCCCAGACATGTTCGGGGACCTTTCAGGAAATTTACATTATTTTCTGCCGGAAGTCCACAGTTACGCGGGCGATATGAGGTGTGAGTTTTTCCCTCCACTCCTACTACTTGACTACTCGCGCGCGGTGAGCGGTTTCAGCGCAAGTTCGCGTCGATTTTTCGACCGTTAGTAATCATCTTTTTGAAAAAAACAAAATGAGACGATCAAGTTTTTTTATCTATATTTTCCAAATTTTCAAAGAACGAGAGGATCTGATGAATACACAAGCATATAGCCCTCTGCAAAAAAAAGAGTTAAAAAATTTAAAAATCGCTATAACTCCGAAAGTATTCATCAAACATCGTCCAGATTTTGCACCATCAAAGAACATGTTAAGACCTACTTAAATCCGGAACGTTTTGCTGGTGAGATTTACTGAAATGAGTATCCCGCAAGCTATCATTGATGAAGCAGCAAGTGTAGTTGCAAGATTACTGCCCGGAAAACTTCATCAAGGTATGAATACGAGTACGCGGAGTTCAAAAAGTGGCAAAAAGGCAAACAACGTGACTGGTGTTACGGAAGACGTTATATTAGCGTATATCAATAAATTGTCTGCCAAATTCAGCCCGATTTCTTTATGGTCGAAGTGGTCAATGGTTAAGAGTTGTTTGGCAGTTAGAGAAAACATTGATGTTTGCAGGTTTGTTTCCTTATATTTATTAGTCAGGTTTTTAGTTACATTGTCATTTTCTAGATTTCATAAAGTGGTTGCGTTTTTGAAAAGACGAAATGAACGCTACGTCCCCAAGAAAGCCAAGGTTATGACGAAAGAGCAAGTGGAAAAGTTTATCATTGAAGCTCCTGACGAGAAGTGGTTACTTGCCAAAGTCATTACCATTTTTGGTATATTTGGATGTTGTCGGTGCGATGAGTTTCTATCCCTCACAGTAAATGACGTGGAGGATTTGGAGAAATATATTGTTGTCACCTTACGTGAGACCAAAAATTTAACGACAAGGAGATTTACAATAACGGACGAATTAGAAGAACCTGCACTCTATACAAGGCATTCATTTCGACGAACTGGAGCAGGGGGGATGGAAATCAACACAAATTGCAGAAAGCTACGTAGACGATTCGATTAATAATAAGATTAAAATGGCAAAAAGAATGTTTCCACTTAAAGAATCCATCGTCATCCACTTCTACAGAAAATATATGCGCAATTGCAAGCGACATAACATCTCCTGGAAACTTCAATATTACTGAAATCGCCACTGCACCATGATATGTAATGTTAATAACAAATAAATCACGTTAGAGAGTTTGTCTGTCATTTCAAATTACCTATAATAAGGTAAAATATGAGGACGCGTGTAAAATTTTACAGGATAGCCAGTTATATTTACAAGTTAGTAGCTAAGGTAAGAGGCATTTTCAAGGTAACTATAGTGAATTGATAAGCTCCTGTTTACAAGTAGGAACAAATAAATTATTTAAAAAACATCCTCCTGAGTACAGTATACAACTCCTTGAGCAAATAGACTTATTTCTGTAACTTTTTAAATAATGTTT
This sequence comes from Abscondita cerata, assembly GCA_030710515.1. Lineage (NCBI taxonomy): Eukaryota > Metazoa > Arthropoda > Insecta > Coleoptera > Lampyridae > Abscondita > Abscondita cerata. Next base: position 310,301 of record JALBCR010000672.1, read on the forward strand.
TTCAAATTCGCTTTTACGGAAATCGAGAGTAATATACGTATTATTGATGTACATAGATAGCGCCACAGTACAGTGGTAAAATATAGGGATTTTGTCTACATCATTTCTTCCCTGTATTATTTAGTTAAGAATTAAATAATCGATCAAATAATCTCTTTTAAAATGAAAACTCTAAGGGCCAGTTTACTCAAGTTTGGTTAAACTTAATCATTGATTAAAGACAATTGTTGCTATGTTTATTCATTGGACACGATTGTGTTTAATCAATGATTAAATTTAACTCAAGCTTAGTGGAATTGGCCGTAAATATTACAATGTTTTACAATGGGTCTGGTGGAAAATAAAAATTAATCACTTCCGGTAATCGCATCATATTGCAATAGGGCTCGTTGGAAAGATAATTTTATGTAGAAGAACTTTTATATGAACCAGATGTATTTCAAAGTGAAAGAGATATTTTTAAATAATATGATTTTTGGCGTTTTATGAAAAGGAATTACATACAAAAGTGAAAAATAGCATGCTACACAAAGTTACTAAAAGACTTCTAAGGAGCCCTAAAGTTAGATCAGCACTATTCCAGAATTTTCGAGGACTTTTTTCCCAAAAATTCAGCATTAATTGAAGTATGAGAGAAATGTATTTTTGTTTTTACATTCAGTATTTACATTATTATTCTACAACTATATACAATCTATTCCCTTTCTAACTAACTCTAAATTGTAACATAACTACTTCTTTTTCCCTCCTTTCTCTTCTAATCCTATTGTTTTTCCCTGCTTCTTATCACCTCCTCCATCCATCTCACTCCTTCCCCTCTCTCTTTTAATAACTCCACTTTTTCTTTTCCTCTTTCTTTAACTTCTCACATTCCCTGACTTAAATGTTCCAAGTTCCCACCCTTTTTCCACCCAGCCTGCACTTCCTTCTATCATCCTTCAACCAGTACCTATTTTCAGCTTCCTCATTCCCACATCTAAACCTCGCTTAGTATTCTTTTCTTCTTCAAGCTCATCTCTCCTTTCAAATACCTCGGTATCCCTTCAACCATCAACTCCTCATATTTTCTATTATATGAGAGAAATGTATGACGCTTTACAGGAACTACTCTCTAGAGATTTATAGGTTGTTATATAATTGAAGTTACCAAAAACTACGGACAGTTTTCAGTAATTGATTAATTTTAACTTTAGGTTTACTGTTATGGTGATAATGTTGTCACAATTGTTTCCATGGAAATTAACCGAAATTTAATCTTAATCAGAGATTGAAAAACTACCCCTTAATTATTAACAACAGATTTAGGGCTAATGGTTTCATTGACCGAATCTTATGAAAAATGTACTAATTCAAATGTGCTGAGTTTAATGGTGCTATTTAAAAAATTACTACCAATCAACATCGTTTAATAGTATCACATAAATCATGTAATATTTTTAAAGAAAAAATTTAATAACTGTAACCTACCAACGTAACATTGTGTCCTTCCGATCACACGAAAATATGTCATTTTTTAATGTTTCCCATATACTATGATGCTAATTTAACCAACCTAACAAAAATCAATAGAAACCATAAAGTAAAAACTTTAAAAAACTTTTTTGCAAAAAAATCACAGCACTATTCGATTCAACATGCTTAAATTAGGCTATATACTAATTTTCAGAAAAACCGTTCAACCCTAACTGAATTGTTTATAGAATTTACTTCAGGTATATTAAGCGAAAAAACCGAACCTTTGGTTTAACGCGTTTATTGAATTAATTACAATCAGTCTACTATACTTTTATTATTTCGCTATTAAATTAAGAATAGGAAGAACACACTACCGACATTACCAGGGGAAGTTAGCCATAACTTTTCATCCATAGATTACGAGCGCGCACAGTACGCGCACGCAGTACGCTCGCTCACATTTTGATTGGGAAAGATAAATTTCTCGAACAGTTTATCAAGTTACTCCATAGTAAAGAGTAAAGTACAAACCCATCTAAATAATTGGAACAATACATATAATTTAAGCATTATATCATAATTTAAATGTACCAATTGCACGTCTTCGCCTTATATATTTTATAAGTCAAGAAGTACATTTTTATTTCGATAATATTTTTTCTATACGTAAATAGACCCTTAATCAACACAATATCAAATAATTGGAAGGGTGTTTTTCGTTTAAAAAAATTATTCAAGTTCAAAGTTGAGCCATAACGTTTAATCGTATACCTGTTTCGCGTATTCGCCTTATATATTTTATAAGTCAAGAAGTACATTTTTATTTCGATAATATTTTTCTATACGTAAATAGACCCTTAATCAACACAATATCAAATAATTGGAAGGGTGTTTTTCGTTTAAAAAAATCATTCAAGTTCAAAGTTGAGCCATAACGTTTAATCGTATACCTGTTTCGCGTATTCGCCTTATATATTTTATAAGTCAAGAAGTACATTTTTATTTCGATAATATTTTTCTATACGTAAATAGACCCTTAATCAACACAATATCAAATAATTGGAAGGGTGTTTTTCGTTTAAAAAAAATTATTCAAGTTCAAAGTTGAGCCATAACGTTTAATCGTATACCTGTTTCGCGTATTCGCCTTATATATTTTATAAGTCAAGAAGTACATTTTTTATTTCGATAATATTTTTTCTATACGTAAATAGACCCTTAATCAACACAATATCAAATAATTGGAAGGGTGTTTTTCGTTTAAAAAAAATCATTCAAGTTCAAAGTTGAGCCATAACGTTTAATCGTATACCTGTTTCGCGTATTCGCCTTATATATTTTATAAGTCAAGAAGTACATTTTTATTTCGATAATATTTTTCTATACGTAAATAGACCCTTAATCAACACAATATCAAATAATTGGAAGGGTGTTTTTCGTTTAAAAAAATCATTCAAGTTCAAAGTTGAGCCATAACGTTTAATCGTATACCTGTTTCGCGTATTCGCCTTATATATTTTATAAGTCAAGAAGTACATTTTTTATTTCGATAATATTTTTTCTATACGTAAATAGACCCTTAATCAACACAATATCAAATAATTGGAAGGGTGTTTTCGTTTAAAAAAATCATTCAAGTTCAAAGTTGAGCCATAACGTTTAATCGTATACCTGTTTCGCGTATTCGCCTTATATATTTTATAAGTCAAGAAGTACATTTTTTATTTCGATAATATTTTTCTATACGTAAATAGACCCTTAATCAACACAATATCAAATAATTGGAAGGGTGTTTTTCGTTTAAAAAAATTATTCAAGTTCAAAGTTGAGCCATAACGTTTAATCGTATACCTGTTTCGCGTATTCGCCTTATATATTTTATAAGTCAAGAAGTACATTTTTTATTTCGATAATATTTTTTCTATACGTAAATAGACCCTTAATCAACACAATATCAAATAATTGGAAGGGTGTTTTTCGTTTAAAAAAATCATTCAAGTTCAAAGTTGAGCCATAACGTTTAATCGTATACCTGTTTCGCGTATTCGCCTTATATATTTTATAAGTCAAGAAGTACATTTTTATTTCGATAATATTTTTCTATACGTAAATAGACCCTTAATCAACACAATATCAAATAATTGGAAGGGTGTTTTTCGTTTAAAAAAATCATTCAAGTTCAAAGTTGAGCCATAACGTTTAATCGTATACCTGTTTCGCGTATTCGCCTTATATATTTTATAAGTCAAGAAGTACATTTTTATTTCGATAATATTTTTTCTATACGTAAATAGACCCTTAATCAACACAATATCAAATAATTGGAAGGGTGTTTTTCGTTTAAAAAATCATTCAAGTTCAAAGTTGAGCCATAACGTTTAATCGTATACCTGTTTCGCGTATTCGCCTTATATATTTTATAAGTCAAGAAGTACATTTTTATTTCGATAATATTTTTCTATACGTAAATAGACCCTTAATCAACACAATATCAAATAATTGGAAGGGTGTTTTTCGTTAAAAAAATCATTCAAGTTCAAAGTCCAGCTTGAAGGGAGTACTTGCATTTCAAAGTCCAGCTATGACTTTGAATTCGTTCTATGATGTCTTCACTGAAAATATCTTATGACTGAAAAAGTATGCCTGTTTTCCATACTTTTTATGCATACGAGACTGATATGCTATTATCAGCCCAACCTAGAGTAGAGGGGTGTCTTTTTTGTTGAAGGGAGTACTTGCATTTCAAAGTCCAGCTATGACTTTGAATTCGTTCTATGATGTCTTCACTGAAAATATCTTATGACTGAAAAAGTATGCCTGTTTTCCATACTTTTTATGCATACGAGACTGATATGCTATTATCAGCCCAACCTAGAGTAGAGGGGTGTCTTTTTTGTTGAAGGGAGTACTTGCATTTCAAAGTTCAGCTATGACTTTGATTTCGTAGAGGGGTGTTTTGAAGGAAGCTTTTTCTTGTTGCCTATGTTAGGAATTATTTGCATAATTCACAAATGTGGGGACTTAAAACCTCGTCAAGGCATGTCAGATGGCTGTACCTTGCGCACCGTTGACATAAAACTTCATTATTGTTACCTCCACAGTAAAAGCAACAATTTTTGATACAGTCACTATTAGTTATAATTATATGTTTCATATATTTACGATATTCGTCTGGAGCAAATGTATTAGAAAACTTACTGGATTTCATAATACATTCTGCGTAGTAACATATATAGACTCCACAATTAAACGCATCATCTTGTCGAGGTAATTTTTTGTCAACTACTAAGGTAAAATTGTTACAGTATTTTTGTAGATATGGTTTTAAACGGTTGTAAAATTTATTGGCGTTCCTATGAGTATTACCCATAGGATCCAATAGTTGAAATATCCGTTTGGTAAGGTCTACAAAGATTAAAATCCAATGATCACCTTCTAAAATGGGGAAAATGAAGAGTTTCAGTGTTTCTTTTGTTTTGTAGGCGTGTCCTTGCTTTTTCATTATTAAATATGTCTCAAATTGTAAAAAAATTTTATACTCATTATTTTGAATTAATCGTAAAAATGAATCTATAATTAAATTGTTCAACCACATATCCTGTCTTCTGTCATGATTATTTAAACAATCATAGGTCGAAAAAACTATTGTTTCGTCTTCGAATTTGGCAATAACATAGTCCCGTTTTAATTTTTTACTAACGGGTCTTGTTTGTTTTTATAGAAATCGTCATTTACTATGGTATTACTTGTAATTGTTGCCGAGATATTGGGTACTTTATTGATGTTTTCTTCCTTAAACATTTTAGATAACGTTTGTTTTTGAAGTACGTGTGTTTTTGTTTTTTCGGGATTGCCATTCTTCAACTTCTTCCTTTATCTTGCGCTTTTAGTGGCACAACGACCTTTTTAATGTCATATTTATGCTCCCTGTGTTCCGCAATGACGTAATCCCGTACAATTCGTACAAAACGTGAACATTTTTGGTGGAGTTTCCCTTGCATTAAATTGTTTTTAAAATGTTGAACCAGTTCTCTACAAGGGCGTTGGAACTTCTTTTAAAACTGTGAAGCGCCGTCCACAGGGGAGGTAAGGAACATAATGTTTTAATATATATTTAGAAAATTGTTTATTATAGTAAAACATATTTTCTATTAATGCATCGTCGTGAACGTTTTTTATGTTTTCTATTTTCATTAAAATTTTTGCAAAGTGCAAATAAAATTTATTTTGTAAATAAAATGAACTGTCCTTCATGTTATTTTGCAAATAAAATGAACTTTCGTTCTCTACTTCACTTTCTTGGACCTCAGTATTTTCTAAACAGTTATTTTTTTTATTATTTATTAGCAATGTAAGCAAAGACAATTTAGAATCTTTAAAAAGTGTATTTTCTTGCGTTTGATTGGTTAATGTGAAAAGATTAGTTAACGTGCTCTCGATGTCATTAAAACTGGACAAGTTACAGAGGCACGCTAAAACTTCCTTGAGAAAACGCCGTGCATTATTGTTCTGGAAATATTTATTAACATCCCTTGCTAATAATTTCATCATATGGGAACAACATAGTTTTAAAATAATAACATTACTTAAATTAATATTACAGTCAAAGACTTTTTCGAAAAATATGTCGCAATACCTTTGCAGAGACATGCAATTCCATGATTCAGTAATTGCATTAATAATTGCTAAACTAAAGTCTGTGGTTACTGTTCTAAAAGCAGGCCATCTGTTTAAATTTTTTTGTAGTAGAATTTAAATTCTAACAACCAAGATCCGATTCTTCCTGTATTATGTCGACTTGAAATCATTTCTAGAATCGGTAAAATTCTAGCATTAGTACTTTCGATCACACCGCAGTAATATAAAATTTTTTGAGCCAATGTAAGGTTTTCTTACCACAGATCCTGTAGCGTCTATATATAAGTTTGATAATTCTGTAGATCGATTGGAATCATATTTTATAAAGTTTAATTGTTCTTTACTGAAAATGAAAACACAAAAGGGAATGCTTACAGAGAAAATATAATGCTTATTTTCCGTTTGCATCAGAAGCATGTCAAGGAAATCATCTCTATGCCTGTCATGTCTACCTTCGTACTCTTTCTTGATCTTTTTATATGCTTCTATGGATTTAATGTTTTTCAGATTTTTCGTCAAAGATAAATTGGTTATACTAGATTTAATATCATCTTGACGAACTTTTAGAATGGTTGATTTATACAACTTTTGGCCAATAATTTTACGCTCTACGCCTTTCACGTGTCTAGTTAACTGCTCTTCATGACAATAATTTAGTGAAGTGCTATAAACTAGTATTCTTAAATTATTATTTACAAAATTGCATTGGAACTTAAATTTCTTGCAATTTTCATGTGCACAGTAACCATACACTACAATAGTATTTTTCAGGTAGTTTACGGTTTTAACGTTAAAAGTACAAGTGTTATTAATCTTTAAAAGAGCTTTTGCTAGGACGGGTGCATATATACCACTAATAAATTTCACTTTTCCCTCTTCTTTCGATATTAAGTTTTTGAGAGTTTTTTCGTCTAATAAGATAGAACCTTCAAAGTATGCATCATCAAAAGAAGTATTATTCTTTATAACATTAGGATAAATATTTTTAGTATTCAAGGGTAAAATAATATTACCAGTCGTGGTGTTATGAAAATGTTTTTCGACGCTTTGATTTACATCATTTAATTTATTGGACACATCCAAAGTTTCATTTAAACTAAAATTACCATCACTTGTATTCATGTGTTATTTGAACGTTCATATCAGGGGTAGTACCATCAATATTTATCGATTCATTTTATATGAAACCGAAACGGCTTCACCCTCATTGACAATATTTAGCGCACTATTAGAAATTAAAGGTTCGTTAGAAAGGTAGTATTTTTGAAAGATTTCGTTTAATATAACTCAAAATAAAATACTTCGACTTCGGATCATCTTTCCCAAAACAAAGTAATGCTGATTGAGCTGTTATATCATCTTTTACTTTCAATCGTATTATTTTAAGAGGCGTCAGAGATAATGACGCAAAATAATTACCTAAAATATAGGTTTTATCCCCCATTTCAAAACTAAGCGAGTAAACAATACTTACTAATAAGAACCTATTAACTACTACTACAAATAATACCTAACAACTAATAACGAATAACAAACTACTACTAACACTACTACTACTTAATAAACGATGCTACTAACTACTAAAAAGACCAAAACGTAAACAGTAAAATAGTACAAAATAAAAAGGTTTATATGTACTAATTAGAAATAGTTGCTATTCATATCAATAAGTACTCACGTTTGAACTAAAATATGGAGCTGGGCTTCAATTAAACACACAACAAAATACAATAGGTTCGCACTAACGCACAGATCAATCAATACTAAGAACATAAACATTTTAATGCACATAGGTACTTGCATTTAAACAATATTACAAGTTTTGCTATGCCGCAGGGTATACTGTACAGCCCTAAAGTATTCGCTTCAATATTGTAGTGCTTTGTTTTTGATAAGTATGCACACTAATTACTAAGGAAGTATTAACGTTAACAATAGCTAATTGGTTTTATCCAAATAACATACCTGTCTACAACTAATACTAATGAATGAAAAGATAATGAAAATAAGGTACAAAAGTATTGAATACAATATATTGTAATGAAAAGGAATTATCGACTGATTAGAGATATTTGTCTATTACTATATGGCTCAACTTTGAACTTGAATAATTTTTTTAAACGAAAAACACCCTTCCAATTATTTGATATTGTGTTGATTAAGGGTCTATTTACGTATAGAAAAATATTATCGAAATAAAAATGTACTTCTTGACTTATAAAATATATAAGGCGAATACGCGAAACAGGTATACGATTAAACGTTATGGCTCAACTTTGAACTTGAATAATTTTTTTTAAACGAAAAACACCCTTCCAATTATTTGATATTGTGTTGATTAAGGGTCTATTTACGTATAGAAAAATATTATCGAAATAAAAAATGTACTTCTTGACTTATAAAATATATAAGGCGAATACGCGAAACAGGTATACGATTAAACGTTATGGCTCAACTTTGAACTTGAATAATTTTTTAAACGAAAACACCCTTCCAATTATTTGATATTGTGTTGATTAAGGGTCTATTTACGTATAGAAAAAATATTATCGAAATAAAAAATGTACTTCTTGACTTATAAAATATATAAGGCGAATACGCGAAACAGGTATACGATTAAACGTTATGGCTCAACTTTGAACTTGAATATTTTTTTAAACGAAAACACCCTTCCAATTATTTGATATTGTGTTGATTAAGGGTCTATTTACGTATAGAAAAATATTATCGAAATAAAAATGTACTTCTTGACTTATAAAATATATAAGGCGAATACGCGAAACAGGTATACGATTAAACGTTATGGCTCAACTTTGAACTTGAATGATTTTTTTAAACGAAAACACCCTTCCAATTATTTGATATTGTGTTGATTAAGGGTCTATTTACGTATAGAAAAAATATTATCGAAATAAAAATGTACTTCTTGACTTATAAAATATATAAGGCGAATACGCGAAACAGGTATACGATTAAACGTTATGGCTCAACTTTGAACTTGAATAATTTTTTTAAACGAAAAACACCCTTCCAATTATTTGATATTGTGTTGATTAAGGGTCTATTTACGTATAGAAAAATATTATCGAAATAAAAATGTACTTCTTGACTTATAAAATATATAAGGCGAATACGCGAAACAGGTATACGATTAAACGTTATGGCTCAACTTTGAACTTGAATAATTTTTTTTAAACGAAAACACCCTTCCAATTATTTGATATTGTGTTGATTAAGGGTCTATTTACGTATAGAAAAATATTATCGAAATAAAAATGTACTTCTTGACTTATAAAATATATAAGGCGAATACGCGAAACAGGTATACGATTAAACGTTATGGCTCAACTTTGAACTTGAATAATTTTTTTAAACGAAAACACCCTTCCAATTATTTGATATTGTGTTGATTAAGGGTCTATTTACGTATAGAAAAAATATTATCGAAATAAAAATGTACTTCTTGACTTATAAAATATATAAGGCGAATACGCGAAACAGGTATACGATTAAACGTTATGGCTCAACTTTGAACTTGAATAATTTTTTAAACGAAAAACACCCTTCCAATTATTTGATATTGTGTTGATTAAGGGTCTATTTACGTATAGAAAAATATTATCGAAATAAAAAATGTACTTCTTGACTTATAAAATATATAAGGCGAATACGCGAAACAGGTATACGATTAAACGTTATGGCTCAACTTTGAACTTGAATAATTTTTTTAAACGAAAACACCCTTCCAATTATTTGATATTGTGTTGATTAAGGGTCTATTTACGTATAGAAAAAATATTATCGAAATAAAAAATGTACTTCTTGACTTATAAAATATATAAGGCGAATACGCGAAACAGGTATACGATTAAACGTTATGGCTCAACTTTGAACTTGAATGATTTTTTTAAACGAAAACACCCTTCCAATTATTTGATATTGTGTTGATTAAGGGTCTATTTACGTATAGAAAAAATATTATCGAAATAAAAAATGTACTTCTTGACTTATAAAATATATAAGGCGAATACGCGAAACAGGTATACGATTAAACGTTATGGCTCAACTTTGAACTTGAATAATTTTTTTAAACGAAAAACACCCTTCCAATTATTTGATATTGTGTTGATTAAGGGTCTATTTACGTATAGAAAAAATATTATCGAAATAAAAAATGTACTTCTTGACTTATAAAATATATAAGGCGAATACGCGAAACAGGTATACGATTAAACGTTATGGCTCAACTTTGAACTTGAATAATTTTTTTTAAACGAAAAACACCCTTCCAATTATTTGATATTGTGTTGATTAAGGGTCTATTTACGTATAGAAAAAATATTATCGAAATAAAAAATGTACTTCTTGACTTATAAAATATATAAGGCGAATACGCGAAACAGGTATACGATTAAACGTTATGGCTCAACTTTGAACTTGAATAATTTTTTTAAACGAAAACACCCTTCCAATTATTTGATATTGTGTTGATTAAGGGTCTATTTACGTATAGAAAAAATATTATCGAAATAAAAATGTACTTCTTGACTTATAAAATATATAAGGCGAATACGCGAAACAGGTATACGATTAAACGTTATGGCTCAACTTTGAACTTGAATGATTTTTTTAAACGAAAAACACCCTTCCAATTATTTGATATTGTGTTGATTAAGGGTCTATTTACGTATAGAAAAAATATTATCGAAATAAAAATGTACTTCTTGACTTATAAAATATATAAGGCGAATACGCGAAACAGGTATACGATTAAACGTTATGGCTCAACTTTGAACTTGAATAATTTTTTTAAACGAAAAACACCCTTCCAATTATTTGATATTGTGTTGATTAAGGGTCTATTTACGTATAGAAAAAATATTATCGAAATAAAAATGTACTTCTTGACTTATAAAATATATAAGGCGAATACGCGAAACAGGTATACGATTAAACGTTATGGCTCAACTTTGAACTTGAATAATTTTTTTAAACGAAAAACACCCTTCCAATTATTTGATATTGTGTTGATTAAGGGTCTATTTACGTATAGAAAAAATATTATCGAAATAAAAATGTACTTCTTGACTTATAAAATATATAAGGCGAAGACGTGCAATTGGTACATTTAAATTATGATATAATGCTTAAATTATATGTATTGTTCCAATTATTTAGATGTGGTTTGTACTTTACTCTTTACTATGGAGTAACTTGATAAACTGTTCGAGAAATTTATCTTTCCCAATCAAAATGTGAGCGAGCGTACTGCGTGCGCGTACTGTGCGCGCTCGTAATCTATGGATGAAAAGTTATGGCTAACTTCCCCTGGGTGAAGAACTTACTGTCTACTTTTAAGTTTTTCATATGTAGAAAACCTTCTTTTAAAATGAAGTGATTTACAAATTTATTACAGCTACCCTTACTTGGGAACTTTTAATTTTATTTTTATTAATAAAAAAGTCAAACATATTTTATAGATTTAATCACAATTAACCTCACTTTTTTGCAGGAAACTCTCATTTTTTTGTTTTTTCTACATCAGTAAAACTTATTTTAAGTAAAGTGGGTCAATGGAATTAATTCAATAGACAACACAAAGCAAAGAGTTTGGTTTTTCCAATAATGCAAACTAGATATTTTTGAGTAAGGGTAGCTGTAATAGTTTAAACATTATTCCATTATTGTAATTAACTGAATAAACTACTTAAAGCGAGAAATTTCATTTATCCATTCACTTAAATCGAATATTTTTAGAATCATTTCAATTTTGCAAGCTGTTAATGATAAAAATGAAAAGCTTATCTTTTCTTAGTTTCAAGAATGAATGGGGGGTAATTTGTTATCGCTGAAACCGAATCTGAGCTTGAAATTATACCAACATGTTAGGTTTTTTAAATTTTTAGCTGAAATGGTGAAACACTTGCTATTTTAACGATTTTATGAATTTTTGAAAACCAAATGTTTTTGTTTCAATTTTCTACAATTGTGTCGCATAATATTACTAACTAGTTAGTTAGTTGACCAGTTGGCCGGATCTGCTTCTGATCTTGCCTTAATTTGATATTTTCCTGATCTTGCCTATGTTGGTTAGACTTTGCTCTGGTGCCTGAACTGATCGAATGTCCTTTAAATCTTGCCTTTGCGGTGGTTTAATTTCTGAAGTTAGTGACCTCAAGAATCCCTGTGTAGGCAAGATAATAAAGAAAAGTAAGTTCGGGATGGTAAAACGGGTGACTTTGCGTGACTAAAACTCTTGTATTAAAAACTGTATACCTCCATTTAAAAATCGTAGAATAATTTAGGAAAATGGATTTTAAATCCAAAATACAATTGTAGATTTGAAACAAACAAATTTGGTTCTCAAAAGAAATTCATAAAAATGGATCAAATTGCCATTTTTTGACAATTGCATCTAAAATTTAAAAAAACTGAAGTGCTGGAGCAATATCAAGTTCCGACTCGTTTTTGTCATTCCACTGTTCATCCCCTATAACAATTCTGTCTAGAAATGAATCACATTTGGCGTTGAAACGACGCAAAAGTTCTTCACAGGCATCGACTCGACGGTCTTTCAGTTCAGAAGTCAATTGATGTGGAACCATCTTACAGAAAATTTATTGAATTTGTACACATTGTAGACCATATTTTGGGCTGAACCGTAACTAATCTCCAAAACTTTGGCAATTTCATTAAGTGCTATTTGCTTGTTGTCCAGAACAAGTTCTAACGGTTGTGCAATGCAATGTCACTACGCGATGAGCCTGCCCAGGTCGTTGGGTGTCCTCTATCAATGCGATACCATTTTAAAACTTTCTGCACCACTCATACACTTGTTGCAGTGCATGTTGATAGTGGGACCGCCATCTTGTAACTGTTTGTTTCTGCTAATGTGTGTGTGTAGATGTGTGTAGCAAGGTCACTAACACACTTGGTGGTCATTGTGTGAACCTCTACCCATTCTGGAAACTGTACCTCACAGAATTGTGTTATTAGTACAAAAGTGAACTATTTGCGTCCAGGAATAGGAAAGCTTTAGTTTCCAGATATTTTTAAATTTTTTGATTGAACTGGGAAATTTATTTTAAACTGTATTATTGTTAAAAAATCTTTTTTGTTTTGCTCATTTTGAATATTCTGATAAATTGAATTTTGCATTAATATGCGAAATTTAATTATTTTACTAACTATAAATAGATTTTTAGAGTTTTTATGATTAGAAGGTAGTTTTTAATAAGAGCAATGTAATTATTATAATAGCATCGGTCTAATGTAACTCTAACTAATGGTGACTCACTTACAATTTTCTCAAAAACTGGACTAAATAAAAATAAATTTTTGAAAAGGGTTACAGTCAAAGTCATCAACCTAGGGTATCATGTGCACTGTTCACGGTTGATTTGCTATTGACTGATCAGGATTTGAAGGACGTCGAAAATAGGCTACTTTACACCACACTAAATATGTATCATTTTAATCAAAACATGTTAGCTACTTTGCTTCATGAATCCTACTATAGTTTATGAGTGAAAAATATACCAACAGAAAAAATGTATTCTAGATTCTACTACATATTGATAATTTATGTTTTTTAATCATCTTATATTCTAAGTAACTGATATCTGTGTATAAATAGTAGTAAAATGTCCCAATTACTGTACGCTAAAGAAAACAACAAAAAAAACTTCCATAACAATTTACATAACAAATTCCCACTATATTTTGATATAAAGTACTACTATCACTTATTCAAGGTCTTGCGTAAATATTTATGTACATATGATTAACATTCTCGAGCCAGACATTTGTTTAGAGAACAACAATTTGTTTCGTCAGTTATTATTTTTATCTCGAACTATCAATTACTAATTTGATTTTTGACAAGTTGAGAAATATTGTTAAGTTGGTAAGTACAAATTGTTTTAAAAACTAAGTTTTCCATAAGTAAAATGTGTGTCTTGCGACATCTCGTGTAAACATTGACACGTGTGAATCGTATAAACTAAGAAAAATGCCAACAGTTAACTGTAACGGCATGTGTTTGTTAAAGTGCAAAGCGCTATCTAAGCGATAGCTTTAATGCTTGTAACACACGTTGCCGATAAAGCCAAGTATAACTTGTACAGAAGCAGACACGCAACAAAAGAACACCTGATGCAGCATCACATGCCGTTACAGTTAACTGTTGGCATTTTTCTAAGTTTTCTATATTCTATACATTATTGCACGCAGAATATTTTTGCTGCGTTAATTAACTATCCTGTGCTTTTATGTTACTGGTGAAACTAGCAACCATTTTTCTGATTCTACTTTTAAAATTAAATGTAGTTATTAGACAAAAATAAGATATCTATAATTTTTAAATATCTTCCTGGTATTACATCATTGGTACAATTGTAGGTGTATGTACTTAATAAAAATAAATATTTGCTTTAAAGTTTTAAACTGTATTCACGTATCAGTATTTTTTCTGATATTATAGTTATTCGGTTAGAAGTTTTGTTATTTCAGAAATTAAAGTGAGTTATATAAACAAAAAAAAGGCCAATTGTTTAATAGTGAATAATAAAAATGGTGATTTCATTGGAAAGATGAATGAAAAATTAGCCATTGGATCAGGGGGCAGGGATTGGAGAACCTATCTCCATTTAATTGGTAAAAATCGGCGTGAATGTATTTATTGTTCTTTTTTACGAATTCTAAAACAAACCCTAAACACACTTTTTCATAGATTTTGGGAACGGCACGAGGTAAAGATAGATTGGAAAATTTGCCGAAACGTTTACAAAATGAACCAGGAGAGTTTTTATGAGTTTGTAGCAGATTTATCGAAAGAAGAAAACTTTTAAGTGGGCCGAAAAAATGTGGGACGAGTTCACATATTAATAAATAACGCCGGTATAAGAAAAACTACCAATTTAATAGAGGGAAATTCAGAGTTTTGGAAAAACGTTCTCGATACACACGTCCTTGGTTTATGCATTACTACAAGCGAAGCTTTAAAATTAATGCATAAAAATAATATAATTGGTCATATAATTCATATAAACAGTATAAATGGCCATAAAGTTGTTTACCATTATCAATCGAATGTTTATCCAGCAAGTAAATTTGCTGTCACTGCATTAACCGAAACTTTACGCCAAAAATTGAATTCGATGGGAAATAAAACAAAAGTTACAGTAAATATGCTTTAACTAAAAGTTTTTTAAATGTACTTATTGATTTTCTTATAAAGTATTAGTCCCGGTTTTGTGGAAACCAATTTCCGCAATGATTCAGATTTACCGTTTGATAATTTTCAATGTTAAATTCTGAAGATGTAGCAGATGCGGTGATGTATGCACTGGGAACTCTCCGCATGTACAAGTTAGTAGTAAATATACATTTTGACAGTGTATATTAATATTTTAAGGTGCACGAACTCATCATCAAACCAATTGGAGAACCGGTCCTAAAAAAGTATCTTTGTTTATTATATCAACTATGACAAAACTGGTAATGTAAATTGGTTTAACTTAAATAAAAAGCCAAAATGTTTATTGTTGTTTTATTCAAATTCTTTTGCATAGTAAACACGTTAATACATTTTTTTGAAGAATCATTTAAAATGCAGAGTATAGTTTCATATTTTAGACCAATCTAGTTTTGTTTTTAAAAAAGTATGGGAAAGATGGGTTGTTAAACGTTAAATATTGCTTTAAGCTATAAATAAACATAGTTTATCTGAAAATTTTCAATGATTGTACCGTATTATTTTAAAAAGGATTTCGAATTTAAAACCAATCATTAAAAGTTGTATTATTTATTTATAATATTAAGTTGGTATGGAAATAATTTTGATTTTATTAAACAAAATACAAGTTTGTAAAATTAGAAAAAAAGGAATATATTTTTTAATTGTTTACTGTTTTTCTCGTTCCACAATTATATGACAAGTATAACATTTAAGTAAACAAATAAACAATGTAGAATGGTATTTAGATAACGTTATCAAACATTCGAAGATAACTAACATACATGTTTGAATTTCAGTCTATTTGAAACAGTTGGTGTGAGTGATATTTCGAAAAATGGGTGTTTTCTCTCGATAGATGGGTCGGAAAATTAGCTGTTGTGTCAGGAGCAAGTTCTGGAATTGGGAGGCTATTTCTATACAATTAAATAAAAGCAGGCGTTCACGTAATAATAAGTTTTATGTTTGAATTTAAAATATGTCAGATATTTATAGGTATTGGGGAGCTGGCGAGGAAAAGATGAACTGGTTAACGTAGCGGAACGATTAAAGAACAAAAAAGGAAAATTTTATTATCTTGTGGCAGATTTTTCTAAAGAGGAAGACATCTTGAGTGCTTTTAAGTGGGGGAAGAAAATGTGGGCCCCATACACATATACTTGTAAATAATGCGGGTGTCAGAAAACCGACAAATTTAGTTTCAGGAGATACAGAACTTTGGAAAACTATTATTGATACTAACGTTTTGGGATTATGCATTGCAACAAGAGAAGCGTTGAAAATAATGAATAAAAAATGATATATGTGGTCACATTATTCATATAAATAGCATAGCCGGACATAAAGTTTCTTATAATCCTCAATCTAGTGTATCCAGCTAGTAAATTTGCTGTAACTGCTTTGACTGAAACATTACGCCAAGAACTCAATTCCATGGGAAGTAAAACAAAAGTCACGGTAAAAACTAATACTTATCTATGCGTTTGTTATAATATATTTTGCAGAGTATAAGCCCTGGTTATGTTCATACTAATTTTCGGCTGAGGTCCAACTTAGAATCGTACGATAATTTGCCAGCTTTAAAGTCTGAAGATGTTGCCGATGCAGTTGCGTATGTATTAGGAACTCCTCCGCACGTTCAAGTAAGTTGGAATACAATATTTTTAGTACCTAATAATGTTTTTTAAGGTACATGAAATTATTATCAAACCCGTGGGGAGCCTTTCTAGTAAATATTTCGAGTTTCGTTTCAGTCTATCATTCGGTGCATTGTGTGTAATTCATTTAAAAAATTGGTAATAGGTTATTTGCTTGTAATAAAATATTATTTTTCTTCATTAAATCGACGAGTCTCTAAGGTTTTTGTTTTCACTTCCTCAAAACCTTCCAATTTTTGTAGATTCTTTGTTTACTCGATAATTAATTTTCGATTATGATGTAAGTGTCCTAACTGATCAGTACAAACCCCGTGCATCATGGATCCACCATTTTATCTTGGTCGTTGTTTAAGAAAACCATCAAACCTAAACATGTCAACCTTAACTCACCCAAGTACATCTAGGTATTAATATTGCTTAACATTGTAATATACTGTAATATACAGTATAATAAAAGATAAATAAGAATACAGAATTAATTTGTTTATAATGTAGCGTACCAAAACATTTTCCACGTCGTTTGGTAAAACCGTTTTGGATAGCTTATTCCTGTGATCCATACAATCCGAAAACCTATGTCTGTAAACAAGCAAGTAAGCCTGCAAGTTAGTACGCGCGATAGCGCCTCACAGGAAGCATCTAGAACCTTTATTTTTCACAGTAGGTCTGGTCCACCATAGGAAAAACTGATTAGAAATTGGACATGGTATGACGCACCGTTCCTGTCACAATCATGTCAAAACAGGTTTTGGATGCAAGTTTTAATATTTTATTTCATCAATATTTTAATTATTTTATAACTTTTAATACTTTTACTTTTTATTGTCATACCACTCTTGAATACCATATGTATTTGTTTAGATGTTGCTACCAGCCCGGAAGGTGTCAGCCTTTTCTACTAGTTTAAAAGATAAAATTGTGGAATTTTGCTTCAATATACCAACAAATATGATTGCAAATCTGCAACAAAATTTTATGACCGATTGAGCAGTAAATGGATAGCATTTTAAACAGTTGCTATAAGTCAACAAGCACTTTGTATGTAATACCTATTAGCTTTTACTTTTCGCTTCTGTATATCCACAAACAAATCGGTCTTATTCAGGACCACTAACACATTTATAGAAAGAGATTTTTAATAGGATGCAATTAGAAAACGACAATCACTTTTAATAAAAAACCGTATTTGAAGTTACAATTGTTCTTGGCTGGTTTTAAAATAACAATCTTGTTATCTTGTTTGTTGACTCCTGGATTCTAATAGAACTGAAATTGATAGTCAAAAAGAAATAACAAATTAAATAATTTAAAAGCACCTTTTCGCTTTCGTTATTCATAAAATTAAAAACCTTAATCGGACATCTTCTAAAAGTCTTTATTATTCCCATAGGTTTCAAATAATTGTTTACGACCAAGAATCTAAAATGTATAACACCGCCAAATTCTGGGTTTATACTTTACTTAGCTGATTCGAATAAAGTCCTTAGAACACCAACTTCCGTTTATCTGTAAAGACCTATGATAGAGACAAATTACTCGATCCATACTAATCGAAATATCTGTCTTATCTATAATAACAACTGTATTGACTTAAAATAAACTTTTAGCTTTAGAATACCTGCATATTCTTGCAAGATGCAAGTATTATGTCTAATAGTTTACACACAGATCTACAATACAAGAAAACAAACGGCTCATTTAACCTCAAATTTAATAAGAACAGGGTTTATGCAAAAGTATTTGATTATGATTACTCAATAGCTATTATATAATATGAAAGCAACTGAACATTGATTAGAATTTTCGTAAAATCACAAAATACTAAATACTTATTTTTATACAAACTTAAATAATAATGTTTACATTTGAAGGAAGATTAGACATTCTACACTTGCTCTCTTTTTCTAACTTCAACAAAGTGCTGTAACGTATACAATCAAAATTTTATAGCAATAGTAGATCAAATCACATTTTTTTCAATAGTAAAAATCCTATGTTGCGTCTTGGCAGGGACACATGGTATATGTCGCAGGCAAATGATGATTTCAGGCAAATAACATTTGTCCAGGCAAATATTTGGGCTAAACGGTGTTGGTTGGTAGATGTGATCGGGGTGAACGCTGCTGGTTGGTAGGTTACGGTTATTACAATTTTGTCATTAAAAAATTATATGTTCTCCATGTGATTTGGTCAAATTAAATTTTACAAATTAAATAAGATTCGAATTCTTACACTTTTAAAATAACAATACTTCTCGCCTAACCCCACTCCCAGTATCCACTAAAGTTCAATATTTTTCTTTTCTCTCTTTCACTTTCTTCCTTCTCTTTATCAGTTTTTCATTCATAGTATCCTTTCTCCTTCTCCTCTAATAGCATCCACACTCTGTTCTTAAAGTCGTAGCTCTTGCACCCTTTCTTATGTGTTTTATGTTTTCCTATTTATCCCCACACAATCTGCACACCCTTGCTTCATCAATCATCTAGTACGTACTATACCTTTCTTCGTTTCCTGTTCTAAATTCATTCAATTCTTTCAGACCTTTTCACTCTCTTTCCGTTGTTAGTTGTCTATATTTCTCGTTATATTTTTCTTTTTTTTTTTATTCCTGCTCTTCTTTTCTGCAATTGTGTTTTTATCTCTTGTTATTATCTCCTTTTCGATACATCTTGATTCCTGTCTTAACCTATTTATCTCTTATCTTATATATCCACCTCTTTCATAACATTTTTTTTCTTCCCGGTATCTAATTTTCTGCACCCCCACTTCTTTCCAAAATTCATGCAATATCTCATTGTCTTTTCTCTATTCCATTCTTTTTTCATATCACAACGCTCTCTTTCCCGTTTCTATTCGATTTTTTTAGTTTCATATACCTACAACCGGCGACTTTTCTTCAGTCTTAACGTTTATTTCCAATATTTCGCTAGTATCTTCTTTAATTGTCCTCGTTCCTTCCATTCCAAAATCTATGCTCCATATAACATCTCGTTTTTACTAACCTTTCAAAAATTCTATTCTTTTCTCTAAATCTATCCCAAATGTCCTTTGTCCTATCCCCCATACTTGCCCTACTATTCTATTTCCTTGTGAAGTGCTATTACGCAATGCAATTGCTTAAGACGAATTCTCCTAACTGGTTTCACTCCCACGGCTAACACCATTAAATAGTTTCACTTTGGTGACATAAGTGTGCAGCCTATAACAACAGTTGCTGCTAATAACTTATGCAATCATAACTTTCATCAAGAAGGATATACCCTGTGTCCTGAATAATCTGAAGTATTCTGTTTAACTTGGGGAATTTGAAAAGTCCGATTAATATGTCCCAGAGTGTTTTAAGGATATTTTAAACATATTAAAAATATTTGAAAAGATATTTCATAACATTGTTTCATAATGTGAATATTCTAATAAATTAATTGCCAGTAAAAATACAGAATATAATACCGATATAAATTAGACGCCGTTTGTTCTTTTAAAATAATAATACAACTAAAAAAATAAATCAGACTGGGATTTGAACCCTCAAAATTACAGAGGAGCAAGTCTAACAAACATGGAATAGAAGATATACGTAGAAACAATAAGGCAAAGATTAATAAAATAAGTAGAAAGAAAGGAAAATTATACAAGCCTGGTAAGCAGTGTTTAGAAAAGATAGAGGAACTATTGATAATATATACATTATAAAACATACAGTCAACAATAAGATAGTAAAGAAAAAGGAAAATTTTGCAATTTGTGTAGACATTAAATCTTTATTTGATAATATAGAAAGAGGCCCATGGAAAATAATGGAAAAATACGGGTAAACAATGATACAAAATAAGCAATAGAAAAATATATAAAAGGAATGACAAGTGTAGAATAAGAGTCGACAGGAAGTGGGGACAAGAATTTTGGACTAAAGCAGAGATGTACGAGCAACGAACAATAACTTATTAGAAGTGTCAGTGTAAAGTTTGACGTCAAAAAGTAAACCAGAGTCACGCAATAAATTAAATGAAAGAAGATGTTCACCGAAATTGTGAAAATCGAAAAATTGAAGTATCGAGCCATCATCAAGTATCTGTATTTAAAAGGTTTAAGAGGTAAGCAGATTTACGAAGATATGCTTAATACCCTTGGTGATCAATGTCCTTCGTATGCGACCGTCAAAAATTGAATGCAAGCTTCAAAGAGGTAAATTTTCCATTGAAGATGATAACCGATCGGGAAGGCGAGTTTCTGTGTCAGTCCCCGAAAATATCGATGCAGTTCATGACATGATTTTATCAGACCGTCGAATTGCGCTAAAACGGATATCTGAAGCACTGAATATTTCATACGAACGCGTTCATCATATGGTTCACGTCAACTTGGACATGAGAAAATTGTTGCGAAATGGATCCCCAAATGTTTGAATGTTGACCAAAAGCGTGCAAGGGTAGAAGCATCGCGTTCGATCTGTGCTCGATTTGAAAACGATGTAGACTTCTTAAACCGAATTGTTACTATGGATGAGACTTGGGTACATTTCTACGATCCAGAAACAAAGCAACAATCGATGGAATGGCGACACTCTGGTTCTCCAAGACCTAAGAAGTTTCGTGTCCAAAAATCTGCTGGAAAAGTTCTTGCTTCAGTTTTGGGATTGCCATGGAGTAATCATGATTGATTAAAGACGCGGAAAGCTATCCAAGGGTGTTTTGTTGTTGCAGGACAACGCCCTGCACACAAATCTCATGTTGCCATGCAAAAAATTCGTGATTTAGAGTTTGAATTACTAGAACACCCCCCTTATTCACCCGGTTTGGCTCCGTCCGACTATCACCTCTTTCCTCAACTACAAAAGTTTAAAGGTCGTACATTTTCTTCCAACAAAGGAGGTAATAGAAGCTGTGGAGGTCTGGTTTGCAGAGCAAGAAGAAACATTTTTTTGAAAGGTCTAGAGACGTTTCAGGTTCGCTGTAATAAATGTATCCAATTAAGAGGAGAATATGTTGAGTAATAAAATATTTTGACATTGAAATTTTGTTTGGTTCTATAGTAGTCTAAGAAATTTTCCATATATCCTCGTACGTTATTAATTGGAAGAAAAAAAGGTATGGGTGTTGGAGTATGCGGATTATATTCTTGCATTAGCAAAGAATAAGGAAAGATGAAAAGAATGGTGGACGAAAATATGAGATAGAGAAAATAAACAAATATAGATATTTAGGGTAACTATATAATATTAGATACGGCAGTAAGGATAGAGAGCATATAAGAACTTCAGATTATCCGGGACATACGGTATATCTTCTTGATGGAAGTGTTTTACATTACATAATTATTGCAGAATTATTAGAGCAACTGTTGTAGGCTGCACACTTATGTCACCAAAATAAAACTATATATTGGTGTTAACCGTGGTGGGTTAAAACAGTTAGGAGAATTCATCTTGAACACTTGCATTGCGCAATGGCACTTGTTTTACTGAGGATATTTAGTACGTACCTTAGTTAACCTCAATTGGCTTTTAAATAAAGCATTTTCGATAAATATTATAATAGTGTATACAATCTGCCTTCAGTTATTTTTAGAATTTTGATAACAAAGACTTTATCGACGAACAGAGCTTTATGTAAAAATGCGTATAAATCGAACAAAAATCTATTAATTGTGTAAATCATAATTTATAAAGAGTACGAAAACATCTATATAATCTTATGTTTCTTAAGTAAATATTTAATTTACGGATAAACTATTTATACTTTAAAGTTTTGATTACCTTATCAAAAATTATAAGATAAAAAGTTGGTCTAAATTTAATACGGTTTTGTGCGTGACACTTAGTAAATGTTTAAGCATGACAGCTTCATTAGAGATGGATTGGAAAACTAGCCATTGTGTCTGGGCGAGTTCCGGTATCGGAGAAGCAATTTCAACACAATTAGTGAAAGCTGGCGTACACGTAATATTGCGTTCAAATTTTTTTAATTTAAAGGTGCGTTTGTTGTTTGCAGGTATTGGGAACGGCTCGGGAAAAGATAGATTAGTAAATCTATCTAAACGATTAAAAGATGAAAAAGGAAATTTTTATTATTCCGTGGCAGACTTTTCTAAAGAAGAAGATATCTTAAGTGTTTTAAATGGTCCGATGAAAATATTGGTCCTGTTCATATACTAGTAAATAGTGCTGGTATCAGAAAAAATACAAATTTAGTTGAAGGAGATACAGAACTTTGGAAAAATGTATTTGACACTAACGTTTTGGGTTTGTGTATTGCAACACGTGAAGCCTTAAAAATAATGAGCAAAAACAATATAGACGGTCACATAGTACATATTAATAGTGTAATGGGTCATAAAGTTGCTTACCATTCTCAATCTAACGTTTATCCAGCAAGTAAATTTGCCGTAACTGCTCTGACGGAACATTACGACAAGAACTTAATTCCATTGGATGCAAGACAAAAAGTACAGTAACTATAAACTTAGCTATAAGGAAGTTTATTTATTGCTAACAATTATCTTACATAGAGTATAAGTCCTGGTTTAGTTAATACAAATTTTCGAAGCGATGGAAAGCTTGCAGTTTTTGATTACCTACCAGCTTTGGAATCGAAGACGTTGCTGATTCAGTAGTGTTCGTTCTAGGAACTCCTCCACATGTTCAGGTAGGTTTCAAATGTATTTGCTCTCAACATTAATCAATGTTTTTAAGATTCACGAGATTATCATTAAACCAGTTGGAGAACCATTTTAAAATATCTTTAGTTAAATAATTGAAACGGTTTAGTTACTAATAAAACATTAAATTGAAGTTTCTTTTAGTATTTCCGTCTCATTTTGATTATGCATTCAAATTCGATACCACTTTTTTCTTCGCATTACATAACACGAACAATAAGTGTTGTGACATCTAGGTGTCGACCCGTGTAACGTAACACGTAGTTACATAGTCGATCCTTCAATTATCATAGCCAACTATGTGTTGGCAAAAATAACAATCCCGAATCGCCTGCTGTAAGTTCGCAAGAGGTTGTGCAATAACAAACAAACACCGAGAATCACTCGACAGCTGTTTCGTCCTTTTGAGACTTTTTAGGAGTGAGAGAACTCAGTATAAGTTCACTATTGTAGTTGCCTTAATTATATAACACATTGATATTTATTTTAAAGCATGCAAATCACGCGAAAGATGATTCTTTATACCCATTATACACTCACCGTTACATGGGTGTTTCGGAATTTAAATTTGTGCCTTCTGCAAATCGATATTCAGGATTTCAATTAATGATTTTCATTTAGTCACCAGTGATTTTTGGTTATTAATAGAAGTTGATTTTTATCTGTTTTTTTTCGAGAATTAAAGGCATAGAAAATCCATAATTCAAAGATATTTTTAATGAAAAATAGGTTTGAATAACAAAACAAATAACCCAATTGCAATAGTAGCATTTTTGTTCCGATCTTTGTAGTAGCGAGATTCTTATTGTACTTGGTTGTGTTAAATTTTCTTTGTACCCATACTTATGATATTTGCAAAATTGATTACACATTAAATGGGCTAC
Source organism: Abscondita cerata (assembly GCA_030710515.1). NCBI lineage: Eukaryota > Metazoa > Arthropoda > Insecta > Coleoptera > Lampyridae > Abscondita > Abscondita cerata. Next base: position 334,828 of record JALBCR010000672.1, read on the forward strand.
AACTAACATTCCTTAGTTTTAATTAGAAATTCGGTATAAGAGATGAATTGCTATATTCCCAATCAAAATAATTTTTCCAATAACAGTATTTGTTCGTGTTTGAAAATAAAGTGTGATTACACATACTGTGTTTCCTACCTTTTGTTGGTGTGTAACACACAAGAAAAATATGCAGTGGCTGTTAATTATTTTTTAGTAGGAGAGCGGTCGTGAATGATTTTTGTGTTTGAAACGTTTTTAAATAGTTTACAAAAGCAAAAAACAAAGAAAACTAAATTTAATTTTATTAAAGACTACTTGAGCAGCGACAACCCACATTATACATATATGTTGTTTAATAGCTGGAGTTTCATTGCAAGTAAAGTTAATGAGCAAGATATTAATAATCAATCACAAGGCCACTAGGACACATTTAAAGTAATAAAATAGAAAAATTGGTGTAATTGAACGCCTAAACAATTACCAAAGAAAAGAGTTATAATTTAGAAATTTGTACAATTACCTAAATGTTTGTTTACATATAGTTGAAAGAGTTTTTAGTATAGGTTTACACACTAACAATTATTTAGATTAATCGACAAATATTCATGTAGTTTTATTTTAAAAAATTTAATGATACTTAATAATAGTTAAATAAGCAGTATACGTATACGAGGCCTCAAATTAATTAAATAAAGTCGATCTTACAAGCATAAAGAATAATCTTAAATCTAAGTAGTTTATCTATCAAATGTTTAGGAGTGCGTAGAATCGGAGAATCAGAAGCAATCGAAGGATGCATTGTGTACTCGGGATGTAGGATTTTGAATCCCAGTGAAATAAATGTTTTCTTACTCACTTTGTAGCCATTTAACAAACCCAGTAGGTTCAATCTTTGTAACTCATTGCAATGGCCATCAATTCCAAATATTTCTCCCAAGCATCCACCGAGTGCTACAAGAATGAAAATAATGATGTACTTTGTCAGTGACATCAAAGTACTACAAATGGCGGACATGTCAACGAGCGAATTTGTCAAAAAAAGATAGATATTGCATTCGTAGCCTCAAGCAATTTGGAAGATTTTAATGAAACCGTGCCATAATCACAACGAACTAGCGAAAGAAAAGAAGTAAAGGTTGTGGTCGTTAGGTACCAACCTAAAGAGAATTGCCCAAAGTATTTATATTTACCGAGTATTCTTGAAGGTTTGCACGTTACAACTGATGAACGGTTTCCCACCGATATACTTTATTATATTTGTTAGTGATGATTACTTTTCCACGGGGATACTTGGTATTCCATTTGTTCCCGATGAACGTTTTCTACAATGAATCCTTTATTATTTTGGTATATGTTTTGTTTGTGGTGTGTTTCTTCAATTATTTGACGTTGATCTGGATCTTTCTCTCTCTCTCTTTCTTTACGTTTGCCTAGGTATCTTTTGACTTAAAATGGGCAATCTTGTCAAAATTAACTTATTTATTAATTATTTTTAATTCATTTACAACAGATTAATGTTGAATTAAATTGTACTGTACGATTGTTGAAATGATTTTATCCTGGATTCAATGTAAGTGTCTTTAGTATGCTTCTTCCACTTTTCGATTAACCAAGTTTGCTTCGGGTTTAGTGGCGGACTACTTAACTCTTTTGTAAGTGCTTGGGTTACATTTGGTATGTTATAATTTTTTACATAAATGGAAAGTATATTTTGGCTGTTCAGATTATGCCCAAAAATCTAATCAGATCACTTCACTTATAAAGAATCTATAAATACCAAATATTATCAAAACTATCAGATCTTCATACACACCATAAATATTGTAATCGGTGTGTGAAAGGTACTATATAACCTGTTAGTTTCATAATTATATTTAAAATAGATTATAAAATTCAGTTTTCTACTTCATTTGCTTGATGCTATGTTTGCATGTTACACATTTACACCTTTACATGCAATAGTTATGCCAACAGATGGAAGCAAAGTAAAATAAATACCTAACTATCCAAATACTTTAAAGATTGAACAAATATTTAACAGAATAAAAGCTTCTGACATAAAAATGTAAGAACGTTTTTAATTAAATTGCTGTCTAATGCCTGTTTTACGTGAAACATGGTGTATATATATTTTTTAATTTAATAAAAATCGGCTTGTATTCTTCTTTAATGGCTGAAGCTTTACGTTGCCAAAAATATTCTATTTGAATTATAACTATTGGCTTAAATAATGTTACTGTAATCTAAAATATGTATAAAACATAATATTTTCAGATTTAATAAAAACTGACATACAAAGGTCTTACAAACAACAAAGTATTGCTATTAATCATGTAGGTCAATTAATTTATGTGATCTGTGACAAGGATAGAGAAAGTTATGTAGTCGAAAAATAAATGAATAAAATGTTTTCAAAAAAATTTCCATTTAGATTTTTTCTTTTATTTGTGCAGCTGACGTATACACACTTAATTACTCTAAAGTCTGTATACTATTGGCGCGGAGTAATAAATCATAATTGCTTGAAATAATTCTTTATTTTCTTGTGAAAGCGGTACTTCTACGGTTAAGTAAAAACCAATAAATTCTAACCAAAATACGATCATTGTGCCGCTCTTGCAGCATATCGACTCATCTAGGGTCTGAGAACAATAGTTTAATCTGTGTAAACACGTTGCCATCAGCCCAGGTACTGACGAAACGAGAATCATAGCCGTAAATGTGGGTATTATACCAAGATACAAAATAATGGTATATAATACGTAAGAAGTAAAATTTGTAATGTGATCTACTATACAAATAAAATAAATAACATATAAATAATATATGACATAAATATAAAATAAAATAGTAATGCATATATCGTCAGTACATTTATTACAATTACAATTAATTTGCGGGGACCGATTTTTAGGCATCAAAAGTAAATTTGGCTCAATTATAAAATTATGTGGTTGTCATGGAAACTTATCAAAATGAATAAATAAAAGTAACAGGCGTAAAATGTTCATTTAAATAACAAGACATTAGTAGGTAAAATAGGTATATTTAAAAATAACTGACAATACTCACCATGGTTACAATAAATGCTGTTTAGAGAGTAGAACACTGTTTCAGGCACATTACGCTTGGTCATTTAACTTTCTTCCTCGTCTGAAATTTCCATTTCGGAATCAGAATCGCTGTCTTGTGTGTTTACTGATATAATAATTGGTTCCAATGTTATCTCTACTAAATTATCCAGTTGCCAACATTTGTCTTCTTCCTTAACGACATGAGATACACAGTTCTTTAGAGTTTAATTTTATATTCAAATACTGTGTTTTACAAAAGTTTTGTATCTATTTATATCTTATCAAACCGTGGAATATTGCTGAATTAAATTATTTACTATGAGAAATAGATTCCACAAAGTAAGGATTGAAACAATAAAAGAAACCACATAATAATTCATATTAAGGTAGATTTTACTATTATAATATATTTACCTACTAAAAATATGATTTACCAAACGTATCAGGTACCTACGCCACTGCAATACGGGAGATTCGATAATTCTGACAGGTTTATTACTCCGCGCCAATAGTATACTGAGTATAACATAAATCACAGTAACTTCAAAACACAAACTCGAATAAACTACGACGCGATATCAACGACAATAAGAAATGAAGTAAACAATACGTGTTAAATCAAAGATCTCGGGTTATTTTTTTGGTAACATATGATTAATTTTTCTATCAACACTATTATCTTTAAAGAAATCTGACCCTATCTCAATCAAAATTTCTCAATTTTTTGATAAGTGGGACCACATACTCCCCAAGTAGTTGAGCATGAGTCTCAATGACAAAACCTGTACTTTAATGCCTAGCTTACTAAGGAAACGTTAAATAAGGTACCTTAAGCCAGCAATCCTTCCTCTGCGTCTTTCTATCGATTTAGAACGTTTTCGGTACTTGCCAACACGACAGAAGGATCGTGGCCTGTAAAGGAAACATCGGCCCGTCTTCCAGGAAGTATATTTAATTGCTCGCTATCTTGTATTCCGATAGCCTAGAAACTCATGTAAGTGAATCATCTCTCGTTTTAAATCCTCTCAGCTTATTTGGCTTTTGGTTTTGCATAGCTTTACGTTTTATGCTTTGTACTTCTTTATTAAAATGTAGCAAAATTTACGATAGGTTTCAGTATTGGTTCTCGGCTTAAATTCTCCCGACTTCCTTGGTCTTCAATTCGGCAACAGATCGTATGTGCTAATTAAAAACTGATGTAAATTTAGGATACTATTAAAATTTAAGAAAGATACCGACGAGCCACCGAAAGCGTACTAATGATCTTTCCGAAGATAGGTGTCATTGATATGAATCAGTCTTCCGTTTACTCATTGGAATCACCTTTAAAAAACAGCAAACTGACTCTGCTGTTTTATTGCTCTTCTCAGCTTTTTTTCTTAACTTTTACCCATTTTTTATTGTCCAATGTTAAACTGAAATGTTCACCTATTATTATTATCAATTTCGGATAGGTTTGATGAAACTGTTAATACTTAAATTATTTTGTTAAGTACGTTTGGTATTGCTGTTTAAAGTCTTATACAGTAAATTCAAGTTTTCATTGTTAAAAGCATTGCATTAATTTGTTAACAATAAATTGGTTTCTGGGAGGATGGTGCAAATCTTGGTTCTGTTACTTCTTGCTATTTTTAAATCTTTTGTTGAGCATTAAAGAAATTTAACTCTAATTAACGCGGATTATTGCCGAATTCTTCTTATTTTTTACTTCAGTAATAGTCATTTTCGAATTGGAACAAATAATATAATAGAAATGCTTTTGAACAGGGTCAATATAACTTGTAGCATGTATGCACGTCTAATTACAACGTACACGTGCAGTAAGGTTCCTAAAGCAATTTGTTACTAGTTAGGGCTTATTTAGTTATTAATAATGCCTAGTTATGTCATAACAATGAGCAAACCTTTTGGTGAATGAATTTGTACACTTAGTTACACAATGTCGTTAACATTCAAATAATAAGCTATTGCAGCTAGTTTAGTGGTGTAACGGTGCGTGCCATACCATTCTAGATCGATTTATTAATCAGTTCTACAATCTGCTTTTACCTAAATTTGCTTGTTGAAAATCCGGTAATATGATTTCGTGCAGTGCACCAATAAATTATACGATTATCTATCAAAAGTAGCACGTGTCTACGAACCCCTACAAAAATTTAAGTCATCATAGAACATGTTTGTTTTTACTATTAGAATTATCTATGTTTAGAGATTTTATTGATAAGACTAAGTAATAAAACAAAATAACTGTCTATACATTTATGTCATGCACGAAAGAAAATCAGACTGCATCTGTTATTATAAAATAACAATATCGACTGGCACCAATTCAAAAGACAAACAAAATAAGTCTACTGGAAATAACGTTCGAGTCTGTACTACCAATAATTACAGATTATCTTCAAACTAACCGTTCAAAATATACGATAACATTGTTTCCAAGAGAAAAGAGGTTCTAACAAACACTACAAATTGTTATTGCATCGCAACGGGCCTGAATAAGTATGTAACAGTTACCTATTGTGTTTGTAAGGGATTTTGTTGTGAAAAAGAGTGGCCTATTTTATTTTCACAGCATGTTAAAGTCGACAACAGTGGGGATGCAAAAACGGTTGAATTAATGAGGTAATTTATTCTAAAAATTTGGTATACGTATCAGTACTTAAAATAAATTAAACCCTTTTTTCAATTTTGTTTTAATTATAGCGTAAAATTCCTTAAACATTGTTTGTACGCAATACGTGCATTGTGATAAAATTTAAAATATGTCGTACAAATATGTAATGACAAAAGATACTAATGTACATTTAGTTTATTGTCTATGTTATCAATTGAAGTTAAATTTAATTATTATAGATTTTTAATATAAAGTTTATACACTTAATAACGAAAGCCATTAAACAATAATTTGAATAATATTGGGTCTGTGTTCTATGCTTTTTGATAGTAAACTACAATCTGACTCCTTGTCCTTACACATATTGAATTATTTGTTATGTGTTATGGCCATACTTAATTTATGTGTCTGCATTCCACAGTGTTACTACTACTTTAACCATGCGTAGAGTTCGAATAACTACTTTAACAAGGTGTAGAGTCTCCATCATAACAGACTACTTTAACCATGTGTAGAGTTCCGAAGAACTACTTTAACAAGGTGTAGAGTCTCCAGCTTTAAAATTTAAAATAAAATAAAGACATACCTTAGAATCAGATTCCTAGGCCATAAAACTACGAACCCAGCCAGACTCTAGTTCCTTTGCTGGTATGGTTCCATTATCTGCAATATGCGGGGCGGTATCCCAACCGAATAAATCATGTCTGCATCTCGTCCCGTGAAGTTAATAAACGCTGAATTAATGCTTTGAAAGATGAAGTTGAGGTTTCAGCTGGAATTGCAGGACGATTGAATGTGTCATCTATGGTGTTGGCACAATTTATTTAATTTTCACGCACTTGCCACTTTTTAATTAAATCATATAAGTTAAAAGTTTTTTATTCCACTTCTGATGTTATCAATTGAAGTTAAATTTAATTATTATAGATCATAAAGCTTATACACTTAATAACGAAAGCAACTAAACAATAATTTGAATAATATTCAGCAAGGCCGGAGTGGGTCTGTGTTCTATGCTTTTGATAGTAAACTACAGACTGGCTCCTTGGACATGCTACGTTTTCTACACATATTGAATTATTTGTTATGTGTTATGGCCATACTTAAGTTATGTGTCTGCATTCCACAGTGTTACCCTATTTGAAGGGTGACATTCTAAAAATAAACATGACCTGACCTGACTAATGGACGCTCTCGGCCATGTATCGCTCGGTTTTTCTGACTATTATTCGGGAACATCTTCACAATATTCATCTGTCTCAAAATAGATCACATTAACAAATAATGTATCATCATATCTTAGAAGTAAGGTACTGTTGGCCCTTGCGGCCTACGTCCCTTCACTAATGCTTACGAGTATAAAGTTTCAAATTCAAATCAGACTGCTTTAACCATGTCTAGAGTTCCGAAGAACCACTTTAACAAGGTGTAGAGTCTCCAGCATCACAGACTACTTTAACCATGTGTAGAGTTCCGAAGAACTACTTTAACAAGGTGTAGAGTCTCCATCATAACAGACTACTTTAACCATGTGTAGAGTTCCGAAGAACTACTTTAACAAGGTGTAGAGTCTCCAGCATCACAGACTACTTTAACCATGTGTAGAGTTCCGAAGAACTACTTTAACAAGGTGTAGAGTCTCCAGCATCACAGACTACTTTAACCATGTGTAGAGTTCCGAAGAACTACTTTAACAAGGTGTAGAGTCTCCATCATAACAGACTACTTTAACCATGTGTAGAGTTCCGAAGAACTACTTTAACAAGGTGTAGAGTCTCCATCATAACAGACTACTTTAACCATGTGTAGAGTTCCGAAGAACTACTTTAACAAGGTGTAGAGTCTCATCATAACAGACTACTTTAACCATGTGTAGAGTTCCGAAGAACTACTTTAACAAGGTGTAGAGTCTCCAGCTTTTAAAATTTATAATAAAATAAAGACATACCTTAGAATCAGATTCCTAGGCCATAAAACTATCTAAAACTTCCATGCAGTCATCAGGACTCCATTCTTTGATCCATAATTTCATATGGAAAGGAGCGGCTGTTGTTACTCTAGTGGACTTTGATAAACTACCAACCTCTTGCGTAGTTTGTATCGATCTACATTTACCAAACCTACGATTTTATAAGAACGAACCTAGCCAGACTCTAGTTCCTTTGCTGGTATAGTTCCATTATCTGCAATATGCGTGGCGGTATCCCAACCGAATAAATCATGTCTGCATCTCAACCCGTGAAGTTAATAAACGCTGAATTAATGCTTTTAAAGACGAAGTTGTGGTTTCAGCTGGAATTGCAGGACGATTGAATGTGTCATCTAGGGTGTTGGCACAATTTATTTAATTTTCACGCACTTGCCACTTGTAATGAAATCATATCAAGTTAAGAGTTCTTTATTCCACTTCTGATGTTATCAATTGAAGTTAAATTTGATTATTATAGATCTTTAACATAAAGCTTAACGAAAGCAACTAAACAATAACTTGAATAATATTCAGCAAGGCCGGAGTGGGTCTGTGTTCTATGCTTTTGATAGTAAACTACAGACTGGCTCCTTGGACATGCTACGTTTTCTTACACATATTGAATTATTTGTTATGTGTTATGGCCATACTTAACTTATGTGTCTGCATTCCACAGTGTTACCCTATTTGAAGGGTGACATTCTAAAAATAAACATGACCTGACCTGACTAATGGACGCTCTCGGCCATGTATCGCTCAGTTTTTCCTGACTATTATTCGGGAACATCTTCACAATATTCATCTGTCTCAAAATAGAGCACATTAACAAATAATGTATCATCATATCTTAGAAGTAAGGTACTGTTGGCCCCTGCGGCCTACGTCCTTCACTAATGCTTACAGTATAAAGTTTCAAATTCAAATCAGACTGCTTTAACCATGTCTAGAGTTCCGAAGAACCACTTTAACAAGGTGTAGAGTTTTCAGCATCATAGACTACTTTAACAATGTGTAGAGTTCCGAAGAACTACTTTAACAAGGTGTACAGTCTCCATCATAACAGACTACTTTAACCATGTGTAGAGTTCCGAAAACTACTTTAACAAGGTGTAGAGTCTCCACTATCACAGACTACATTAACCATGTGTAAAGTTCCGAAGAACTACTTTAACAAGGTGTAGAGTCTCCAGCATCACAGACTGCTTTAACCATGTGTAGAGTTCCGAAGAACTAGTTTAACAAGGTGTACAGTCTCCATCATAACAGACTACTTTAACCATGTGTAGAGTTCCGAAGAACTCCTTTAACAAGGTGTAGAGTCTCCATCATAACAGACTACTTCAACCATGTGTAGAGTTCCGAAGAACTACTTTAACAAGGTGTAGAGTCTCCAGCATTTAATTTTAAGTAAAATAAACACATACCTTAGAATCAGATTCCTAGGCCATAAAACTATCTAAAACTTCCATGCAGTCATCAGGACTCCATTCTTTGATCCATAATTTCATATGGAAAGGAGCGGCTGTTGTTATTCTAGTGGACTTTGATAAACTACCAACCTCTTGCGTAGTTTGTATCGATCTACATTCACCAAACCTACGATTTTATAAGGACGAACCCAGCCAAACTCTAGTTGCTTTGCTGGTATAGTTCCATTATCTGCAATATGCGGGGCGGTATCCCAACCGAATAAATCATGTCTGCATCTCATCCCGTGAAGTTAATAAACGCTGAATTAATGCTTTGAAAGATGAAGTTGAGGTTTCAGCTGGAATTGCAGGACGATTGAATGTGTCATCTATGGTATTGGCACAATTTATTTAATTTTCACGCACTTGCGACTTGTAATTAAATCATACAAGTTAAAAGTTCTTTATTCCACTTCTGATGTTATCAATTGAAGTTAAATTTAATTATTATAGATCATAAAGCTTATACACTTAATAACGAAAGCAACTAAACAATAATTTGAATAATATTCAGCAAGGCCGGAGTGGGTCTGTGTTCTATGCTTTTGATAGTAAACTACAGACTGGCTCCTTGGACATGCTACGTTTTCTTACACATATTGAATTATTTGTTATGTGTTATGGCTATACTTAATTTATGTGTCTGCATTCCACAGTGTTACCCTATTTGAAGGGTGACATTCTAAAAATAAACATATGATGACCGATATGCTAACAGTCTACATGTTGGGTTTGTGCTTTTAACAATTATTTATTTATTAATTTTTTTTATTCCTTTTATATAATTTTAACAGATTCCGCACTGATAGTTATTATTAGAGGATGGAATCATCTAAAATACTAAACAACAATAAGCTTAGCCCACAATCAAAATGTCGCCACGAAACAACATATAAGTTGCTAATTTCATAATTGATTTGGATACTTACCATTTAAAGATAAAGCACAAAAATGTTTTATTATTTTTTTTCCTTTTTTATTCACAAAGTTACATAGCTGTTTGGACCGAGATTAAGAAGCAGCCAGGTTAAAGTTACGTAGGTTACCTTGGACTGTGGATTGTGTTTGATCCGTGTTTGTGTGGTATTATTATTATATTGTTACTATTATTAATATTTTATTATTATGGGAATTGTTCTGGGCTGTACCTGCCGGTTATAATCCAAGCAGACGGGCTTGTGCCAAGTCTACATGGATTTTCATTTCTAGTTGAAGAACGACCTTGTGATGTTGCGCTTGCGTACGCAGGTTCTGAGGAAGATTAAGTTCAGTTAGGTATTCCGTAAAATGTGTATGATGTGTTTCCAGTGACAGACATTATAAACGGAATGATGTGCACCGCATTTTGTTTCAGATTCTTTCGATTTCGATGGCTAAGGGTTGGTATTTAGTCTTCTTCTCTGTATGTTTGAGAACTATGTCTGTATCTGAGGGAATTGCAATGTCTATTATATAAGTTACATGTTGTTTTTTATTAATTAGCGTTATATCGGGTCTATTGTGTGGATGGGGAGATCCCAGTATAGTTTTCGTTTTCCAGTACTGGCTGTGGTGTATATTTGTAGTGTGGATTTATGTCTGCATGTAGTTTGTGTAGCAGTTTGAGTGCCTGGTGTATTATTTTGGTAACGGAGTTGTGTCTGTTGATGTACTGCGTGCCTGCAAGGAGTTTGCATCCTGATTTGATGTGGTCTATTGTTTTAGAATATTGATGACATCTCCTGCATTTATCATCCACTATTATTGTGTCCTTTAGGATGTATTTTCTATAATTCTTAGTAATGAGCTGGCCCAGTATGGCAAGAGTAAAGCCCTCTGTTTCTGGAAATAGTTGTCCAGTTTCAAGAAATCTGTGCTCCTTTATCTTGAAGTATGTTCTCAGTGTGTTTATTTGTCTGTTGTATAGTTGGTGTAGATCGATCATCCCTCTTCCTTCTTCCTCTCTTTTAATGTTGATTTTCTCTTTGCATGAGTTAGGGTGCAGCATTCTACTGCCTGTGAGTTTAACTCTTGTCATGATGTTTAAATTATCTAGATCGGTAGATGACCATTTGATTATGTCAAAAGGGTATGTTAGAATGTTATCTTGAGAAGTTGCTCTAATCTTTTTCTGTATTCAGAAGTCAGGTGTGTTTTGATATGTGTGTGTGTGATCTATTCTAGTGATTTGTTGAAAGCCAAGGTATTTATAGACTTCATTGTGATCAAGTTGTTGGAGGGATTCGTTGTTAAGTGTCTGTTGCACGGTCTCACATATACACTTGCCTCGTTTCAAATGTAGTGTCTTACACTTATCCATGCCAAACTCCATCTTGATGTCTACCGAGAACTTATCCACTACCCTGAAAGGTTGTTGCAGCTGAGGTTCAGTCATATGTTTTAATATCATCCATATACATAAGATGGTTTATGGTGTGCGTTGTTGTCTTTAGATATTTGATCAGGAATCCGTACTTGGTGTCATTTAAGATATTAAATAGTGGGTTCAGGCAGAGGCAGAACCACAGCGCATAATGCATCACCTTGGAAGATACCTCGTTTGATGCTGATGTGTTCTGTTTGTACTATTTGATTGTCAGTTGGGAGTTGTATTTTAGTCTTCCATTATTTCATGACTGTTATGATTATTATTGTCATTATTATTGTTACTATTATTCAACCCAAATGAGTTTAATATTTTAGTAGTGCACTCTATAGATAAGTATATTTGGCGACAAAGTTTTTCCCGTTTATTAAACTAATAATGCAATTGGAAAAATAATATGTCAATTCGTTGAGCTCTCGTTCAACAATAGATATCTCGAATACAACTAATTTAATAATACACTATGTTTTCACAATCTTCTTTTGTCATTAATTTCTACACTATCTTTTGTCTTATTATTGTTTCATCACTGTTATGACTAGTCATGCAATGTTATGTTTTATTTGCATTACACTGTAGGCAATATCACACCATATTTATATATCAAATTCCAAAAATTCATATAGTAATTTTTTAATTAAAATTAGAACTCCTCCTGTATTATTATTAGTTGTAGAACCCCAGGCATCTGAAAGAATTGGGTATGATCGAAAATAAACGGATGAGGAAACTCTGAAATTGAAAGTGATCCAAAGGGTTTATGTAAGCTTTGTACGAAATGAAAATGAAATGAAATGTACAATAGTTAACTTACACTAAAGTTCTCTCATTTCTGAAAAGTCTCAAAATGATGAAACAGCTCTCAAATGGCTCTCGGCGTTTGTTTGCTGTTGTACAATCTCTTGCAACATTATAACAGGCCATTTCAGATTTTCTCATGCCAATTCCAATAAATAATTGAAAACTCGGATTAGGTAACTGCATTTCTGTCAACAAAGTTATAGAAGGTTATTAATGATTTGAAAGAAAAATGTTACATTGGCGGTAAAGACGATATTGTTATGTATTTCATTATGACATCAATCAGGGACTACCTGTATATTAAAATGCAAGATCATTCCCTTTGTTCAAATTGTCAGGCAATGGCAAAATAGTCAAACTGTATAGTTCTTATGTTGAGTTATAAAAATACTACACTCTATCTAATAATGCCATTAGTTCCAAACTAATTAAATGTAAGTACTTGGAGAAACCCCTTGTGGTGTAAAGGTGCGTTTACAGCTGCCACTTATTACATGATATTTATGTCAGATACAAATTCGGTGACTGTTTACATTTACATATATCACTGTCTGACATAAATATCATGCAATAAATGTCAGATGTAAACGTACCTAAAGAATTGGTCACTTTATGATATGCAAAATTTCAACTACAAAATATAATTACAATAAATGACTTTTTATGTGCCGCTAGAGATATGCCGTATGTTATGTGTTGTGTTATGATACCACAACATCCCGATTGTTCAGATTTTCGTCTCATAACATATGATATCATCACAGAGTGACAGACAAGTGTACACGCGTTGTTGGATGATGTGATAATTAAACATAAAATATGGAAGAAATGTTAATTGAAGATGTACGAAGACGTGAATGTTTGTATTGCATTTAGTCCCAGCGATACCTGAACTACAATGCGGCAGAAAGCTTGGGAAGAAATATCCAGGGGAATAAAATAGTACGGTAGACGTCGTTGGATCTACTTCGTTCTTCGTATTGATATAACTGTATTACAAATAATCGCTACCGTATTTCCTTTTCGAAACTATCTGATGAGTCCCAGGTCACGTTGACAACACGTATCAGTACCAAGTATCTTACTGAGAAGGGTTGGTATGCATTTTAGGAAAAATTTTCGTTGATGTACCGTCACAACACGATGCAACTCATCTGAACAATGTTTTTATGTCCGATCACAACACAGTAATACAAATCACAATATAACGTAACTCATCAGACAAACCTTTAGTTTATTGTAATTTAAATTAAAGTAAAAATGTATAAAACCTAAAGATTTTGTTTTGATTCTTTATAGAACAAATTATAGCTATTTATTGTATATGTGTTCTAGTAGGCAGATTATCCACGCAAGAATTTTTAATCGCGAGAACCAATTTAATTGAAAATAAGTAATCTGACAGTTCTAAAATTTCAATGTAATAGCAAATATTAGAAAATTTAGTGAAACTTTGGGCGGCTTTGCATTATTAGTTGCTAGGATGCTTGTTTATTAAAACAATATTTGTGAAAAAATTAGAAATCGTTTGTGTGCGTCGTTTTGAAAAATGTCAGAAAGTGATTCTTTGCCGGTAGAAATTAAAGCAGAAGCTGAAGAAGTAACCCTGCAACTGATGCCGGCCAAATCTAAAGATGCATACATAAAAGAATTTGCTACCTTTAATGAATGGAGAGAGAAAAGAGGTGCAAACATCATAAATGAGGACGTCCTGTTGGCTTATTTTTTAAATGTTAGAAGCAAGTTTGCCTGCAAGTTTGATGTGGACGAAATATTCAATGTTAAGAGCAACTTTGAATGTGCATAGAAATATTGACATATCAAAATACGGCATATTAATTGCTTATTTCAAGAGCCAATCAAAAAACTAGAAGGCAAAGAAGGCAAAAGTGCTTGAGAGGGGACACATCGAAGAATTTTGAAAACAGCATCTGATGAAAAGTACTTAATGATAAAGGTACAACCAATTTTCTTTTATTTTGTATTGGTATCTTAATTTATTTATCCACAATCACCATATTATAGAGCTATTATTATGCCGTTATGAAACGTATTATAACACCTATAAAACACTAGTGTTTTATATTCCATAAAACATTAGTGTTTTTGTAATATATAAAATTTGCAGAAAATTTAGTAATTATTTATTAACATTAATATTAACATTCACGTTAACATCAAAAGTAAACTTATTTGCAATATCAGGATTTACATTTACACAAACCACGTTTGAGGAAGACTGCATCGCGGAGATCTCTTGAATTGTGCTGGATTTTCCTTGAATTTTTCTAGCAATATCGATTTTATTTGACTCGCTTTCTTCTATATACCCCTCAACAACACTAGCTGACCTCGTCTCTTAAGAGTGAGAATATCACCACCAGCATTAGCCAACAGAGTCGCCGAAGAACGGCGCATACTATGGCCCGTGTAGGATTTAGCGTCTAGAAGTTTTAAGAGAGAAGCAATCTGTGAGGGGATTCTGGAAATAGTGTTAATTCCCACAGGTTGCACGGTGCATTTTGAATTTATATATCGCAAAAAAATCTTCCCTGCAAAATAGTACTTTTAGGACGTAGGCGTATGTATTTCTTGCATATCTCCATAACATTAACAGAGAATCCTTCGTCTAATACAGTGAAACTTCTTAACATATTGGTCTTTGTTTCTGGGATGGACACGTAGATAAAAGATCCTTTATCTTTCACATGTTCAATATTTAAGTTTACCAGTTCATTGCATTGTAAACCTCCACAAACACCCATTATGACAGCAACCTAGAAATATTTAAATAAAATTATTATTCTAATATTACTTAGAAAGTAAAATAAGAAATTTTAATTTACTTTTGTTTGCATAGCATTAATTAATGAAAAATAAATGTAAAAGAAAAAAAAATTCAATCAATTTTTGTTAGTGTTGCAAACCACATTCCTATGAGTAGTAGGTGCATGTTCAATAATTATAAGAAATATGAACTTCTCGACATATAGTAAATGTATTTGTTTTAAACACTTACTTTATGTTTATACACGGTGGCCAGAAAAATACGGACAAACGCCAGGTAGAACGATTCTTTGTTCAATTCTGAGGCGATAATCTTAATCCAAAAAAAGTTATGCGATCCTTCCTTAAGCGCACGAGACTATCAAACCTTAAGATGTACGGCTAAAATTTATCAAAATTCGTCAAATTTATCTATGTAAAATCATTGTGGTGAAATTTAGAAATGGAATTATCTCAAATACATCGATGTAACTAATCGATTAATACTAATGGTTTACATTTTTAACATTTCTTCATTGGCTTTTTTGAAATTAAAGTACATATGGCAACGTGGTACATATGGCACATTACTACCACAGTACTTGTCTGATTAGGTGTTGCCAAATTTACAATTCTTTTAAGGTGCTCGTGTGACTTAAGAAAGCACTGTACTACTTTTTTCAATTAAAATTGTCAACTCAGAATTAAACAAAGATTTGGCCTAGGTGGCGTTTGTCCGCATTTTTCTGGCCACCGTGTATAACAATAAAATTTATTTTTTAATATTTCCTTAACATCAATTCTTAATATTAATTATTCTTAAAATATTTTTAATGCACCTAGAACCGTTAATTTGGGTCTATTTGGTAAACGATATAAGAGCGCGGTTAGCCAATGGTCAGTGTCAAACGTTAATTAGAAATTAGAAAAATATTAAAAATGTAAAAAGGAAACAAAATTAACTGATCACACCAATTAGGTTGTTATTACCATCATTATTAACATCAAAAAACGTACGTCGATATTCGTTAGAGTTTTTTCGTGTGTGTTTTTAGGTGTTTTTGATACAAACATAAAATATGGAAGGTGATCAGTACCTTACAGTACTCTATGGTCAACAAGAAAACATGTTGTTCCCAAGAATCACCACTTTGGTTTCCGGACCTAGTCATCAAGACCTTCACGGGCAATTAGGATAAAATGTACGACACAATTTCACAAAACACAATCACACACTAATCTAGGACACACAACAAATATTCTACAAATTAATGTTGAGTAAGGACCAATCAGATTTCTTGTCTAATCTTTGTTTCAGGAACAGGTTCGATATTTTACTTTTACAGGAAATACTGTGAAGATGAGATAAGTAAACTCAATAAATTTATAGTAAAAGGTTTTCAATTAGTAGACTTTATTAAGAGCCCCGTTCGTAGAATACCGACATACGTCAAAGAAAATATTTAATACGAAAACTTTTAATGTTGTTTTTCCTTATCCAAGTGTATATATTGCTGCCTTTAATTGTCACAACACATTATGGGGCTACAAAGACAACGATACCAATTCAAAACGTATGGTATTAAACGATTTTTGAAGAAGTCAACATAAACCTTCGCTATTACAAATTGGACTTCAAATTCCGTTTGTAGAATCTTTTAGGAAAACTAAAATGGAAATTTCAAAAAGCTAATTAGATAAACTATAGAACATCTCTCGATTCTATCCTTAGATGGGTACCACCGGTTTCTGATAATTATTTTAGGTTTGTAGGTGCTCTTAAATGTGCAGCAAAAACATGAGTTCTACGTGGTTTTTGAAAGGAATATGTCTCATGTGAAACAAACAGATTGTACAAATCATATTTAAATAATTGAAGAAAAGAGAAATGGAAATCATTAATGGAAAATATCAATTTCGTACATTCAAGTCGTAAAAGCTGGGTACTTTTAAATAATTTAGGTTCTACAAATCAATCTGCTAAAACAAATATAAAAATTTCTCCAAATTCTATTGCGTCTCGGTTGGTTAATGTTTCAAATTCAGTAAATGTGGAGAAATCAATTATCACCAAGATGAAAAAGTGTCTACAAAAGAAAAGAAAATCTACACCTATCTCAGAAGATGTATCCAGACCTTTTACTGTAGAAGAGCTAAAACATGCATTAAAGAAAACAAAATCAAAGAAAGTTGCTGGGTTTGATGGAATACATCCTAAATTTCTGAAAAATTTGGAAAATTTTCTTTGAAGTGGCTACTTATCTTTCTCAATGATATTTATAATACAGGTAAGTTACCAACGGATTTAAAGAAATGTAAAGTCGTGGCAATTTTAAAGCAAAATAAATCTCCTACAGACCCAACCTCTCATCGTTCAATAAGTTTGTTAAGTGTAATTTATAAGGTTTTGGAAAGATTGATTTTTTAAATAATTAATCCGTTAATTAAAGAGAAAAATTACCAATTGAACAAGCAGGATTTCGATCCGGTCGAAGTTGTTGTGATTAGTATTGGTATTAACAACGCATATCAAAGCTGGATTTCAGAAGAAACTTAAAACTGGAGTTTATCGAAATTGATTTGGCTATTATAGAAAATTATTTCACAAAATGGCGATTATACCCCAATCTTAAAAAGACAGAGGTTTCTTGTTTTTCATTTAAGTAATAGAGAAAAAATTAGAAAACTTAATGTTATCTTTAATAATACAAAGTTAAACCTTAATTTTAACCCAGTTTATATGAGAGTAACTTTAGATACGTTTTCAATTTACAATGATCATTTAGAAAAGTCAAACAAAAAATGAAAACAAGAAATAATGTCATTCAAAAATTAGCTGGAACAACTTGGGGAGCAGATGCAAAGACACTTCGTATAGCTGCATTGCCATTAGTTTATTCTACAGCAGAATATTGTGCTTCTGTCTGGTTGAATAGTTATCATATACAAAAAATTGAAGCCCAGTTGAATTGAACTATGCGTATAATTAGTGAAACCATTAAATCTAATCCTCTTAATTGGCTTCCTGTTTTTTGTAAAATTACTCCATTTAACATTCGACGAAAAGCTGCGTTAAAACGAGAATGGGATAAATGCCAACTTAACAAAAACTTACCAATTTGGAATGACATTGAGAACCCTCCTGCCAAAAGACTTAAATCTCGAAGTCCTATATGGTTGCAAGACTACTTAAGTACGGCTATTTCTGAAGTTGAAGAGTGGAAAAAATTATGGTCTGGAGTTGATGTTTTCAATAAACATTTCATTGATGATCCAACAATAGAAGTCCCGGGTTTTGATCAAAAAGAAAAATTTCGTCAAAAGTAAATCGCATAAGAACAGGCCATTCAAAATGCAACTCTATGTTGTTTAAATGGAGTGCAAATTCTAACCGAATGACCGTTACACATATTGTAGAGGATTGTCAATTAACAAAGTTTAAAGGAGGGTTTGTAAACATTCATAATTTCACGGATGAAGCCATATTATGGCTTACCAATCTGAAGGGCATCTGAAAATATTCTGTATTCTTGTCCTGATTATCTGTTTTTCTATTATTTTTTTTGCTATTTCTTTAACCTACTATTTTTTCGTTATTGTCGTGACTGGCGCTTAGACCGGTCCATTATATGTCGTCATGCAATGGCTGTGCTGTTATATTTTATGTTCTTATTTACCTTCTATAATGTTTACACACTTAATTAATATTATTACATATGAATACTAAGGTGGGTAAGAGTTGGCATGTTTAAGTTTTAGTGGTTTTTCTAAACCTTGAAGCAAATGCTTTGCCAAGACGAACCAATCCACAATTGCATACGGTTTCGTCACCACACTATACAGATTTATACTGATCATAACACTTACATCACAATATTAGAATATACCATACGAATAAATAAAGCTGACCAACTTTCTTTATTAAACTAGTTGTAATAAAACTTACCAATTAAAAATATTGGTTAATTGAGAATATGAGTGTTGGTGAATTTATTTTTGGCATTCTGAACTGTAAAGCACATTTTTCAGTTGTTCATACTTGTCTTGAAACTTGATGTATCCACACAATGCGGTAAAGTACGGCTACTATGTGGTAAAGTAGTGGCTCACTTATGCTATTTGGGAACGTTTTAAAAATAAACTAAGTAGAAAATCCGATAAATTGATTTAAAAAAATTTACTTGACAGAATGTACAGAATAATGGCACATTTAATATAGTTAACCTTCTTATAGGAGGGACAGGGTAAACACAAACGCTGTTTGTAATATGTGGCGATGTTTCGTGCACATAGGTGAAACAAACAGACCAAGCGAATTCAATTTTTGTATTGATGATTACAGTGACTGTCACTGTATTGATGATGATACTGATGACGCCATCTATACGTCAGGAAACAAATGAACTGCGACACATTAGGTGGTTTATGTCAAAATGGTTAAACAACCAGCCTTACTTAAAATCAATACAAATAATTTTGTTCTTTTTTTTCTTTTTGATGATGATCGTCGTCTAAAACATATTATATAAATTTCGTGTGTAAATTACTGTTTTACTTTTCGCTTTGCTTCAGTTAAAGAAAATAAAACTCCATGATTCAAACAATCTTCTACGTATGGAGAAAAATTGCACCAAGCACGTATGCACAGGCAGACTCGTTGAATGGCAAATTTTCTAAGCTTGATATCAGGTATGAGGTGAAACCAGTGGTGAAGCCACTAAATTCATTTCTGGATAATTTAAAAAAAGGTTTTTGTCTTAAATGATGGTTAAACATAAAAAATTTGATAAATTTTAACAAAAAAATAAAGTCGTGCTTGTTTTCAGGAATGTAGCTAGATGTTTAGGGCAATTAAAAACCGTTAAGATGCTATTCAATAATGTTTAAATTCCGATATGGCTAAAATTATTTGCACTTACGCACTTTCTCTAATAATAATTGATTGCATTCCAAAATGTATTTATTGACATATACCTGCTAATTTACTTTATTTTTATTAATTTCTTAATTGTTACTAGAAAATAAATTTAACAACACTGAGTTTTATTTTCTCATAAAAATGAACGACACTTAAACGTGGGAAAAGCAGTTTGTTTGCCGAACGCTTCCAAATGCAAAGAACCCTACCAGCCGTGTCCCATGCAATCTTTCTCCGAACGTAGGTACTACAGCTTCGTTTGTACAATTAAATAACACAAATCAAATAATAAAAAAATAAATATAAATATAAATATATTAATGAAAATTAATTTGAACATATAAGTAATTTAAATGATATTTTTTTACGCTTTTTGTATCAGATTTTTATAGGAGACACGGCCGGGAACCAATACTGTAACATACATCTAAACTTCTTTAGTCATGTTTATATAGTTTACTTTCATTAGATTGTACTCAAATATTTTAATGGCGCTTCATAGCAGCATTCTTAGTTTTTTTACAAAATTTTCACTTACAATTGCACAAGAGGTTTGTATTTCGCCGAGTAAATCTGGGTTGTTTAATGAAAATCTATTTTCTAGTAATTTGACGAGAAAACTGGAATTATTAAAACGCAATACCGAATGGCACATGAGCGGAAGGTGCCATTTGGTGGAGCGTTTTTAGTTTGACAGTTTTAAAGAAGAAACGTTCGTTTTCTAAGTATGTCGTCGACAATAGTTATTTGTCCAACAAATGAGGAAAGCGATTCTTTTTCCTTATAGTCCGTTCAGTCTCATCTGGCGGTTATAGGATTATAGTGTAGGACGTTCGTTTTTTGTGTTCATTGTTATAAATCACGCCCTTAAAATACTTTCCATTCTATGCTATAGAAAAGAGAAACAAAGATAGTTATACACTGTCTCAGAGGTAGTGCGTGCTATTCTTGACAGTGTATTCAAACTGATTTTTAATAACTAGGTAATAGAGTCCAATTTTGAATGACCGACGAATTGTCTACATCTTACAAATAATCCAGAAGTTCTCAAAATTCTACTCGATTTTTACTCCACATCATAGTATACGATGGAAGTTATGCGACGATTTCTAAACCGAAAATTTTAACCCCTCTTTTTTCACTTTTTCCGACGAAGTAGAGTTAGTATGTTACAAAGAAGCAAAAAAAATTTTGTTTTTATACCGACCGGCCGTCACGCACGTATGTAAACAAGATTCCGGCTAAACCACAAGTCCGATTTTCATGAAACTTGGCATGTAGATGTTATTTATAAATGCCCAGATCTGATTAATTTTTGGGCCTAATCCATCCAGCCAAAAGGGTACATCACCTACATAGACTTTCTTATTTCTAAGGAGTAATTACTTGAAATAGTTAAAAAAAAATGCAACCGAAGATGGTAATAAATACGTCATCGACAATTTAGCTTTGTTTTATGGTCACGAAGTCCTACGTTTGCCCCCGTATCATTGCCACTTCAATCCAATTGAATTGGTATGGGGCATTTGTAAGGAATATTATGACAAATGTATTGGAGCTACATCTGGAAGAGAAGAACACGTTCTAAGTACTTGGAATGAGGCCCTGACTAAAATAACCGCTGATACCTGAGAAGATGTATCCAACACACAGAAAGTATAATAAAAGACACTTTCGACCGCGAAAAATAATTGATGAAGTACGACCTCTGATTTTTACGGTCAACGGTGAAGATAGTGAAGACGAAGACATTTTTGATAATTTAAGTGACTCGGATGAGGATGTATAATTTCTTTATTTATTATTATTTATATTCTATTTTAAAACAGCAATTACTGTCACACCGCATTGAAATATTGGAAAACGATCCAGTAATTTTATTGTATTACGTTTTAGAATTCGTTTTTATATATAAATTTATTTCATATGTTTTTTGTACGTTTCACATTTTTTAATTGGTTTGCTCACAAATCAAGTAAAATTGCTCTTTTGTACTAATATTCCTAATATATATTCTACTGTTTACAGTGCATTTTTTATTGCAGGCAGAAATATTTACAATAATTAAAAAATTATATCAAATCTTAACTTTTTTTGCATTTATAATTAAAAAAAAAAATACTTTTCTGTGTAAGGATATAATAATACTTAAATAAAAAATCGAGTAGAATTTGAGAACTTCTGGATTATTTGTAAGATGTAGACAATTCGTCGGTCATTCAAAATTGGACTCTATTACCTAGTTATTAAAATCAAGTTTGAATACACTGTCAAGAATAGCACGCACTACCTCTGAGACAGTGTATAACTATCTTGTTTCTCTTTTCTATAGCATAGAATGGAAAGTATTTTAAGGGCGTGATTTATAACAATGAACACAAAAAAACGAACGTCCTACACTATAATCCTATAACCGCCAGATGAGACTGAACGGACTTTATGTGTTAGACACAACATTTTTTCCACGACATTCCCCAAAAAAAAACAATCTAATGAAAGAAGTAATATTGTAAATGTAACTTATTGTTACAGACATTCGTCACACTTTCGTACTTAAAAACAAAAGTTGATAATAGATGGGTCCCAATAGTCTCGCTACAGTATTCTGTAGTATCGGTGTGGTCTCAATCTGTCATAGCAGTCGCGTAATTCTAACCAATAAATGTAGGGAGCAATTTTTAAGAGTCGAAATTTAAGATATTAAATTAAACAAACCTGATTGAATACTAAAAGTAATTGTTTAACTAAGTACTAGGCGCATATAGCACATTTTTACATTTCTTTAAAGAGGCATTTTTGTAACACGACATTATTTTCCTCGCTAGTGAGGAAATACCAATTTTCCTCACTATTTGTAGAGAAGAAACGTCCGTTTTCTAAGTATGTCGTGGAAAAAAGAAATTGAACTTTATATTTGACAACTTTGACAACTCAAAAGAAATATAAAATTAATGTTCTTAAGAAATTTCACACTTTACAGTTAAAGTCTGAGTGCCCACCGACATATAGTATCATTTCTAAATAACCAGCTGTAAGTTTTTGAGTGGCTTAATCACGTGTAGTCCGACAAGATGTTTCTATTGCTTTTCTCGAATCTGGAGCGTTTCCACACAATCTCGTCCGAAAGTTGCCTTCCCGTATAATTTTAAAATTTATAGATAACCGTTTTTAAAGTAAGTAATCGCAAGAAAAATTACTGAAAGGCGTGAAAGAAATTTGTCCGACGAAAATTTTGAGCCGATAAGGGTATCCACCAACTCAAACATGTTAAAATTTTGAGTTTAAAAAATTTATAGATAACCACCTGTTTTTTTAAGATTTCAGGCTTAAACCGTTGGTTCAAACCCTTTACAACCCTACATAATTTTAATGCTTAAGAAGCGAGAAATCCAAAAGTGTAAAAATATATAAGGTGTTTTATTTAAAATAACTGATTTAATAGTCATTTCCGGTTTAACCGAAAGTGATAGTATGTTCAAAGTATTTTTGTTACAAAGAGCACCGCAGAAAACCTTTAAATTTTAAAATTTTTAATTTTATTGGTTTAGACTTGAGATCCCGGTGCAGCACTAATGGGTCACCGTGTATATATGTCACTATATACAAAACTACTCTGGTTTGAATTTAAAAGTGTTCTTGGAAAATTTAAAAAATGCAAACTTGCTGCTTAAATTGATAGTGACTTAATTTATGTTAATGTCATCATCTGCCAGTTATTTAATTGTCCGTTGTAATTAGTATCCCTGGTTGTAATTGTGTGTTGTTCGTCGTTGTATTTCTATTGTCGATTACACTTTTATACAAATACATTAGTTTGCTATAGGAACCAATACTTCATAGGAATGTATATTTTAATAAATTTACTTTTTATAGAGAAAGTATACGGGGTGATCTACGTAGAGCGTGCATTAAAAGCTTTTTAAGTTGCAGATAAATCAAAATCTTGAAGTTCGGTACCGGCCATAATTGATCATTTTCGTTCTAACTATAATATTTTCAGACCTTCAGCTATACAGGATGTGCCAAAAGTTCCTATCAATTTTCTTATTTTAAATACAAACCTATAATTCCTTTTACATGGGTCGATGGCCCACATAATTCTGATTTTATGTAATCTAATTTATGTTATCTTATTGTTGATCGTTTTTGACAATGTAATTTTTTCTTCAAAAAAATTGTTATAGTTAACGAAAAAATGTTCTCTCGCAAATCTGTTTAGATTATAAAATTAAATTTATGAAGCAGTTTGCTGGAAATCCAGGTTTACTCCTGATGTCATACTGGTGGTTCCATTTTGTATCATATGGGCACAGGCAATTTTCAAATATCATAATCAAAAATAATCAAAAAGTCAAATTTTTTAAATAGACTTTCTGTTCTTTTTACATCATTCGAGAAAAATTGAAAGCTTCCTATACTCTATTGAAAATGATTGATTATGGCCGCGTACCAAATTTCAAGTTTCTGATTTATCAGCAAGTTAAAAAACTTTTAATGTACGCTCTACGCAGATAACCCTGTATGATAATTCACAAAAATTGTCACAAGCTTAGAATGAAAAATCCATTCGAGTGGAAGATCGAATTTTCATTCTAATCGAATAACAGACAGTGTTTTTTTTACGACTTTATCAGATTGACTCGATTTTTTATTCATTCTATAAAATTTAAATTAAAACTTCCTTCAACACATCTAAAACGTTACATTTACATTTGAAATTGACAGTACATAAACTCATGACTGTCTAACTATTTCGTTGAGCATAATTACAGAATATAAGAAGAAACTGTTTTAGAATAAATATTCTATCTCAATAGTGAAAATTTTTCTTTCTGTAATTAAAAATAGTTTCAGAATTACTGGATTCCACTAATGGTCGAGGAGAAAATTGTATATGTGCTCTTGGGACTAAAGTATCAACTTAAGTCCTTCCTTTTTAAATCTCAAGGAATTAAAACAGTTTTATAATCCCAAGAGAATTTAAAGTAAAATAAAAATGCCGTTTAGATTGCAACATTCACAGTAAATCACTGAATCTTGATATAATTACTCTCATGTTGCTAAATGGGCAATGTACGGTAGTAGTGACCTATGTCATTTTTATGATTTAATTTGACGTGATATAAAATTTATTTTTATTAATTGATGTTTTACCATAATTTGTATTAACATTATGAAAAGTGTGTTTTATTAAACAACTATAAAGTTAAAATTATAGTTTTCTTTAACTGCAATTCTTTTGTGAATAAATTAAGTTTTTAATTATACCTATCAAGAAACTGGAGTGCATAAAACAATGTATAAAACACAAACTAAAATACGTTAATCCTTCGGTAACTTCATAACTCCAGGATTAATAAAGCAATTTAAACTCTTGTTACATAATATACAGGGTGCCCATAATCTATCTCATAACATGGGTAACTTTCTTAATATGCAAAATAGGTAATAGGTTAAATTAGGAAAGTTGGGCAGAATTACAAGCAAAATGTTAAACTTTTTCAAATTTGACATATGTCTTCAACTTTTGAAATTTTGTGAAAAAACTGAAAACAGTCGATTTTTTTAATGTTGTCCTGTTCCACTACTACTTACTTTAGAACTGAACTAAAATGACATCTTATACATATTTTTACGTAGAATTCGATAAAATTACTCAAAATGTCATAACCCTCTTGATTTTCGAGATATAACACAAACTTACATTTTTTAAATGACAATCATAGTTGGCTGTGATCTTATTAAATAGCTTTTGTTTTTGCGATTTCATTGATATAAGGTTCGATATACTTTACTCTTGTATTTCTATTTAAATGCCCAAAATTGTGTTGTTGATACCATTAAGGAACAAAATGATTTACAAGTTAGTTAAACTTGAAACAAAAATTTATATTGACAATATAATACCACAAGTAGGTACTATTAATGGTTTGTAATTATGTTCTATTTCAATAATGTACAAAAGACATAAAAGTTCATATTAAATGTTCGAAATGGCCCCCGTTAACCAATATGCACATTTGACATCTTCTAACCATCTCTCTATGCACTTTTTCCAAACTGCGAGGACGAATTCTTCTAATAATCAACCTAATTCTATCTTTTAATTCTTCTACATTATTGGGTTTTTCTTTGTACACCCTGTCTTTAACGGTTCCCCACAAGAAAAAATCGAGAGGTGTGATATCAGGTGTTCTTGCCGGCCAATTAATAGGACCTGAATTACCGATCCAGCTCGGAAAACGTTCGGAAAGATATTCAGAAACAGCTCTAAAATTATGAGCAGGAGCACCATCATGTTGGAAATGAGTAAGATTTTGTACCACATTTAATGGCAGTTCATCTAACATGTCTTCCAAGTCATTTTGAAGAAATTCTAAATATCGCCTTCCATTTAAATGGTAATTGTAAAAGAACGGACCAATTATTCTGCTACCGAGGATGCCACACCACACATTTATTGAAAAAATATGTTGATCTCGTCTCTCAACAGTAACATGAGGGTTGTTCTCAGACCAATAGTTATTATTATGTCTATTAAATACACCGTTATTGGTAAATTTTGCCTCGTCAGTAAATAAAATTCTGCGCGAGAAATATGGATCGTTGTCAGTTTCTCTTAAAACCATCGAGCGTAATTTAATCTTCTCTCTGAGTCGGCTGGATACAAGGTGTTGCCGATATGAAATTTATACGGCTTGAATCGATTTTGTTTTAAAATTAAACGAGCTTTTTCTGTAGAAGTACCACACTCACTTGCAATTTCACGGGTAGATGTTTTTGGTTTATAATTTACATATGCCAAAACTCTTTCTTCGTCTTCTTGATTAAACTTTTGCTTAGCTTTTGGTTTCATAAATGATCCGTATAGTTTTAAATTATTTTCCAGTTTGGAAAAAGTCTTTTATCTGGTTGTCTTCTTTCCATATATCTTTGCAAATACATTTCACTGGCTTCATTACTATTTCTGTTGCTAGCATAATAACAAAAAAGCATGTCGTTTCTCTCTTCATTTGAATACATTGTTTATTTTGAGAATTTTATGTTTTTAAAATAAATCACCGTGAATAATACAACTTACTTATGTAAATCAAATTATTTAGTTGACGACACAGGCTTTTGTTTCAACAGGTTTTGTTTGAAGCATTTGTTTCCATAGCCTGCCTGTGTATTATTTTGCAGCTTAATTGTATCAATAAACTACTTTTAGCATTTACAAAAAAATGTAAGAGTAAAGTATATCGAACCTTATATCAATGAAATCGCAAAAACAAAAGCTATTTAATAAGATCACAGCCAACTATGATTGTCATTTAAAAAATGTAAGTTTGTGTTATATCTCGAAAATCAAGAGGGTTATGACATTTTGAGTAATTTTATCGAATTCTACGTAAAAATATGTATAAGATGTCATTTTTAGTTCAGTTCTAAAGTAAGTAGTAGTGGAACAGGACAACATTAAAAAAATCGACTGTTTTCAGTTTTTTCACAAAATTTCAAAAGTTGAAGACATATGTCAAATTTGAAAAAGTTTAACATTTTGCTTGTAATTCTGCCCAACTTTCCTAATTTAACCGATTACCTATTTTGCATATTAAGAAAGTTACCCATGTTATGAGATAGATTATGGGCACCCTGTATAGGTATATTAATTTTGTCTTAGTGTTTGTAAATGCATAACAAAAACTCTATTTGCTTTTAGTGTAATTAATTAAAGTATCATTTACACGTTTGCGTTTACCTGAGTCCGATTGACCTTACGTTCGATTGTCCGTGCGCCTCGGTTGTCGTAAGGGTCATTCTCAAATACTGATTCATCTATTCATCATAACCTTTCTTGATTTAAGTTTATATTTTATTTTGAGAAAATGAAATCTGAATTAGAAATTCTTGCTTTTAGTAAGACTAAAATCTCATCAAGAAAAAAAAATTCGAAAGCAGAGACAATATTGGATTCGTCCACTTCTCCAAAAAAAAAGCAACAGGTACATTATGAAAACTTATTTCAAGAAATGCAAACATTTGATGAAGGAATGTTTTTTAACTTTACAAGGATGACAATTGTATCATTTAATAAATTATTGCAATTTGATTCCTACCCTACTTTAGCATATACATTCCGTTTAGGCACATCCACAGTGCATTTGATTATAAAGGAGACATGGGGTGCTATACGGGACGTACTGTCTCCAGTATATTTAAAACCTCCTAATCAAGAGAAGTATATTGAAATATACTATGAGGTTTTATAATCAATGGCAGTTGCCTAATTGTGTAGGCAGTATTGATGGCAAACATGAGGTTATACAGGCTCCAGCAAATAGTGGATCACTTTATTATAACTACAAAAAGTCATTTAGAATTGTGTTGTTGGGCGTGTGTGATGCCAATTATAACTTTATCTTTATGGAAATTGGTGCTTATGGTAGTCAGTCAGATGGAAGCATTTTAAGTTCATCTGATTTTGGTTGACGCCTAATTGACAATAAGTTACATCTACCTCCAGATTGACCATTTTTAAAATCTTAGGTACATATGCCATTTTATTTTATCGGAGATGAAGCATTTCCACTTCGCACGAATTTGATGAGACCTTTTAGCAAAAGTTCAAATGGTCAAATGGATGAATCAGAACAAATCTGTAATTACCGAATTAGCAGAGCTAGAAGGGTTATTGAAAACACTTTTGGTATTCTTGTTGCACGTTTTAGAATATTTCATAGGGTGATTAATGCTTCTCCCCGACACAGTAGATTCAATTATAAAAGCATGTGTGTGTCTACATAATTTTATACCAGTATAGATAGGGTAGTAAGTGGCATAATCCTTCCAGGAAGATGGAGATAAGAAATTCCCAATATGAATGTATTGCAGTCACTTGATTCCTTGATTAATTATACATTACCTGTAAGTCTTTTTTATTTTTTTGAAATATGGTAAATACATTAGTTTTAGTACATAAATTTCAAATAAATTGTGTTAAGAAAATGAAGGGATCAATGTTTTGTAAAATACCTATGTTAATAAGTACGTATTAGTATCAAAATCATTATTTTCTCTCATTTATACTTAATCAAAATAAACTAGATTACCAAAAACAAAATTTACCTTAATTCATCTCGAATTTGAGTCTATAAATATATTTGCATGATGCGGTGGAAAATCGAGCAATTTAGAGGTTAAGTACTCTGCAAATTTTTTGAAGTTGTTGTTTTGTCTTCCTCTTCAAGGCAAACTTTTTTTTTAAATTCCTGATAACATACTTGCTATATTATGTAGTATTTCATTAATTGCTTCATCAGTATTACTTACTCCATTTCTTTTTTGTTTTGGTCGGGTACTTGTTATCTTTGAAGTTAGATTAGTAGAGTAGATGCTACATTGATAGATGATAATGGTGCTCTAGTGCTACACGGTGCTGTCAATTTTTTCTCGTTTGACTTGTATGAAGAATCCATGAATTCAATTGTATAATTGAACTCATCCATTTCTACACACATAGGTGACGATGAAGATGACAGTTCTTGGATAATCTGCGTCCAATTGTCTTCTTCCTCTTCTAAATTTGTGGCAGTACTACATAAAAATATAAATATTCAAAAAATGAATAGCTACAATAGAACTTGTACAGTGCGTTTTAAGGAACGTGATCACATTCTCTGGAAGTTTAGAAGATAGAAGGATAGGAGAAAAAACTTATTAATATAACTTGTATATTTATATATTTTTGAATGCACCATTCTATTCTGAGTTCAACGATATAGCACACTTGATACTTTAACTCAGGCTTTGATTAGTTTTTTGCACAATTATAATCAATTACATCTCTCATAAATGCTAGAAATCACATACTGAAAGTATACACTAAATGTATAGCAAACGGTGAACATGTGGAACAGTTCATATGATTACAGGATGAGTACTAATGATAAATAAAGTCTTTTGTTGAATATTCTTACTTGTTTAATTCTTTTTCAAACACATTTGATTGATTGATAATTGTGCACAAAACTAATCAACGCCTGAGTTAAAGTATCAAGTGTGCTATATCGTTGAACTCAGAATGGAATGGTGCATTCGGAAATATAAAAATATACAGGGCGTCCCATTTAAAAATATACAATTTATACAGGTCCCACAACTAAAGATGATTCGGGTCGCGCAGATACGTCATTGCGCTCGGGAACAATCGTCAAGTGCAACAGCTTAAAATCGCTTACCAGTGGCGGCGTATTTAATCGTTGGTACATGTACAAAATCACACTTAAAGTTTTATGTTATTTTATTAATTTAATAATTTATATACATTTCGAACATGTAGAAACACTTATACATAATATTATGTAATAAAAAAAATTAATCAGTATCACTAACCATCATCCGAACTGTTTTCTTTTTCCAAATTTATTACTATACTTTCCGTTTGAATATCAAGAAAATTGTGTTCTATTTCCTAATAATATTCTTGCAACAATTTCGCAATGGTCCTGCGTAACATTCAAAATTTCTTCTTCAATAAAGCTTTTACTTTGTTAAAATTGAATGTCACGTTTCTTTTTGCGACATTGTTTTTTATTTGTGCCCAGATCAATTCTATTGGATTTAAATCAGGGTGATAAGGTGGTAGTCTGAGTATAGTATGATTATTTTTGTGTAATAGGTCATCAAATTTGTACGTAGTATACTGTTTTTTGTGTTGTTTAACTGCGGTTTGAACATTTGCGGAGTAAATGATAATTTTTTTTCAAGTAACCACTTTACCATTTCTTCTTTTTTAAAAGCACTGGATGGAGCTCGATTAACTTGGACGTTGTGATAAGGCGCGTTATCTATCACTAGCACTGAATTTGGCGGCAAATTGGGTAAAAGCTTCTCCTGCAACCATTTTTCATAGTTTATCGAGTTCATATCATCATGATAATCTCCACTTTTTAACCTAGATTTAAAAACCAAACTGCAACCATCTAGAAACCCCATTTCACCACCCTCATGCACAACAATCATTCGTGGTCCTTTAGATATGTTACAATTTAGCCCATTTTCACTACCATCACTCCATGATTTTAATTGAGTGTGTTCACTGCCGAACATACGTTTCATCCATATAAACAATGGGGTGTTTTTAATCCCACGGTAATATTTTATTCGTTGCAAGTAGAAAATCCTCGGTGCTCGAATGTCGTTCCTTTCTATCCAGAAATTTTCTGTTGTTTTCAGTTTTACGCCACTTAAAACCAAGTTCCGTGAAAATACACCTTAACGATGATGCACTACCCTTCCAATCCAATCCCATAAGTTTATTACGCAAAGCATTTAAATTCACTCTGCACTCTCTATTTTATGGAGGTTATATATAAGTTGCGGAAATATAGTTTTGTATGGTTGTAGATGTGTTACTGGAGATTCACGTGGACGTTTTTCCGGGACGCTCAAGTGAGGTTTCCCTTCGTCAGCTTCAATTTCCGCCCGAATGTCAAGTGCAGACTTATAGCAATAGACACCTTAGTTGCTGCACATGTTTTTCTTTAAGTTATTTGAATGTGTTTGAAGAATTAATGGTTTTAAAATGACTGTACACATTGTACACAACCTCGCGCGTTTGACTGCGTATCACTTGTCGTGCTGACTTAAGGCAGGTGTAGAGCTCATAATCACGATATCGTATCACACAATTACTCTTGTTCAAATTTAAAACAAGAATGAACGCAGTTTTCCGTTGACATTTGAATTTAATTGTAATTAAGATTCCATAAGTAATAAAAACAAATTAAGTAGAAGGTCCACTTTTTACGTAATCACC